>CM052712.1:56224141-56256755 GCA_028551405.1 Uromys caudimaculatus | reverse complement strand
CCCCCCCCCCCCCCCCCCCCCCCCCCCCCCCCGTCCACCCATCCCCATTTTCCCGCCTTGATATTCCCCTTTACTGAGGCCTCTAACATCCTCAGGCCCAAGGGCCTTTCATCTCTCCCTGATGGCCATTGAGGTCGTCCTCTGCCACATATGTGGTCCAAACCATAATGTTATATACATAACATGTACATGGTACAAAGTTTCGCAGGGACTCTTTGATGCAAGTATAAAATATGCCTTGACAACAAACACCCCATAGCTTCTCCCTGTCGTTTTCCTCCTCTCCCTTGTCTATCAGCCCCACACCCTATTTAGCTAGAGAGTTTTGCTTCTCTTGTAATGTTCTATATACTTATATATTTCTTTGTACCTACAGAAATTGAGAACCCATTAATTAGAGAGAATTCTATATTTGGCTTTTTATTTCTGATTTAGTTCGTCTAACCTGACATTTTCCAGTTATAGTGATTTTCCCGAAAATGACATTCCATCTTCTTCATAACTGAATAAGCATCCATTATGTATGTAAACCACAACTTCTTTTAATTATTATTGTTACTCTACTTTAATTTTTTTTTGCAGTCCACTGACTATCTCCCTCCTTGTCTTCCTTCTGACTCTTCCTCATCCCATGCCTCCTCCCCCATCTCCAAGAGGATGTCTCCACCTCCCCCACCCTATCCCACCAGACCTCCCCACTCCCTGGGGCCTCAAGTCTCTGGAGGATTAGGTATATCTTCTCTCACTGAGGTGAGACAAAGCAGTCCTCTGCTGTATATGTGTCAGGGGCCACAGACCAGCTCATGTAGGCTGCCTGGTTGGTGGCTCGATGTCTGAGAGTTCTTGGAGTCCAGGTTAGTTGAGATTACTGGACTTCCTATGGGATCACCCTCCTCAGCTTCTTCTGGTTTTTCCCTAATTCAACCACGTGGGTCCCTGGCTTCTGTCCATTGGTTCGGTGTAAGTATCTGCATCTGACTCTTTAAGTTACTTGTTGGGCCTCTCAGCGGTCAGCCATGCTAGACTCCTGTCTGTAAGCACACACAGCTTCAGAGCCTCCCCCTGAGATGGATCCCAGATTGGGCCTGCCACTGAACTTCCTTTCCCTCAGGTTCTTCTCCACTTTTGACCCTGCAGTTCTTTCAGACAGGAACAATTCTGGGTCAGAGTTTTTGAATGTGGGATGGCAACCCCATCCCTCACTTGTGCCCTGTCTTTCTACTGGAGTAAATTCTACAAGTTCCCTCTCCCTACTGTTGAGCATTTTATCCAAGGTCCCTCCCTTTGAGTCCTGAGAGTCTCTCACCTCCCAGGTCTCTGGTACATTCTAGAGGGTCCCCCCACCTCCTACCTCCAAGGTTGCCTTTTTCCATTCTTTCTGCTGGCCTTCAGGGCTTCAGTCTTGTTCCCCCTCAATACAATCATGTTCCCCTTTGCCCATCCCTGTTCTGTCTCCCACCGAGGTCCCACCCTCCCTCTGCCCCTCCCCTGTGATTGCTTTCTTCTCACTCCCAAGTGGGATTGAGGCCTCCTCACTTGGGCCCTTCGGCTTGTTGACCTTTTTGAGTTCTTCGGATTGTATACTGGGTATTCTGTACTTTTTTGACTAATATTTACTTCTTAGTGAGTACATACCATGGGTGTCCTTTTGGGTCTGAGTTACCTCACTCAGGATTGTATTTTCTAGTTCCATCCATTTGCCTGCAAAACTCATAATGTCTTCATTCTTAATAGCTGAGTAGTATTGCATTGCATAAATGAACCACATTTTCTGTATCTATTCTTCTGTTGTGGGACATCTGGGTTATTTCCAGCTTTTGGCTATCACAAATAAGGCTGCTATGAACATAAAAGAACATGTACCCCTGTAAGCCACAATTTCTTTATTAATTCTTCTGTTGATAAATATTTGGAATTTGGTTCTATAACTTGGCTATTGTGACTAATTTTACAAATATCTTTATTAATTTTTAAATATTTATTTACACTTTAAGTGCATATATATTATATATATATTGGATTGGATCAGGTGTTAATCATATTTTATGAATGAATTATGAATAATAAACAAAAGGATTATATATATGTATATGTATGCTTTCATAAACTTGAAGAAGAATATCCAGTAATCTATGACCCAGTCACTGTATAATGTTAGAAAAGTTAAGTGAATTGGTCAGTGGTAGAGAACTTATCTGGTATGTATAAAATTTTACGACCTATCTTCAGGACTGCAAGAGACAAATAAAATAAAAATGCCATTTCATCACTAAATTAAAATTCTTTCTTATAGACACTCTCAATCTCTGTGTGTCTCTCTCGACTGTCTCCTTCATCTCTGTCTCTCATCACATCTCTCCCTATTACAGCTACATTAATCCAATGTAAATGTCTTCCCCAATGATATTCTGACTAAAATCCACCCTAGCAGACTAAAACAGGGTTTCAAATTGGCTTTCTAAAGATCTAGCTGGTAGGTATCCACACTTCTACTGTGAGCACAGTTTTGCTATTTTCAAAGACAAACTTTTTTTTTTTATGGCACCACAAAAGGAAAGTAAACTCTGCTGTGCACATGCATGCTTCTGTTTCCCATTCAGCCTCATGGTTTTGTGCCAAATTACTTCCATAAGAGACATTTATAAATCTCAAAGGGAAAGGAGGCGGCACTCACATAAAATGGCACAGCAACTACAAGAAGTTGTGTCATTGCACATTACTGGAAATACTTGAAAACATTTATTGTCAAATGAGTACTCCAGATCTGCAGAGATCTGGCAGATAAAAAATCCCCCAAACTCTGGCTTTCTCTTGGCAACTAATCTCCTCCTTGAATCTCAGTCTTGGTCTGTTGTTGGCTTCTTTCTTTCTTCACAAATTTCATTATGTTGTTATTGTCTTTCCAGAAGTGTCTGCCTGTGAATCTCTGACAGGCCTTGTACTTGCTTTGTATTGATGGGCTTGAAATGAGCAATCCTCCTGCCCTACTTCACAAGTATTATAGTTGCAGGTAGGCTTTACCATCTGGCCTCCTCTAAATCTGTTTTCATCAAGAGCCATATTGTATTTCCAAGCTGGGAAGAATGCAGAACTCAGTCTTTATAGTCCTTGCTATGCAAAGCCATGAGGACTGGAGCTAGACCCCACTACACAATTGCAAAGCCAGGTGTGGAGGTGCACATGTGTAATCTTAGAGGAATGAACAAGAGACTGAGGGGCTCCCTGGTCATCCCTTCTAGCCATGGGAATGAGCCCTTGCCATTGAGAGGGAGTTTCCTGGAAAGAAAGATATACAGGTCCGAAGGAATGATGCTCACCCCCTGCCTCCACATACACGCACACACACAAACACACACACACACACACACACACACACACACACACACACACACACACACACACACACACAGGGGGATGTACCAAAAAGCTGAGGGGTAGTCTGGGGTGAGTGGCAGAAAAAGTGAATATGAGCTAAAGAGGAGTGATATACATGTATGAAAATCTCTTAGTAGAAAATATACTTTTCATCAGACTTGAAGCAGTTGCTTGATTTTGTATAAGAGACAAGCATAATTTATACCACCATTGTTTTATGTTCATAGAAATTTGTTATACATAACACACTATAAGAACAACTTCCATCCTTATTTATAGAGCATCTTCTCCCCCTACCGCAGCCCCCAAACAATCAGAGATATTGTCAAGACAACGTCTCATTAATCCTTCCCAAGGATCTTGTAGGGGTTACAATGCTAGTTTTATAAATGTGGAACAAGCAAGCGTACGCTTTTGTTCACAAATTTCAAAAACAGATAAATCATTCTAGCTTTGCGCTACGTATCAGTTAAGAGGAGGTCATTAGAAGGAGGTGGCTAATGTGACATATGAAAAATGCACCAACATCTAAAATAAGGAATGGCGGATTCAAATAGAGGAAACCGAAGGGTTCCATAGTCTTAATTAAAAGATCCCAAAGGAGCCTGAGCAGCTCTGTTTCTGTTGTTTGTTAGTTTGTTTTAAGCAGCAGAATGGTAATAAAGCAGAGAATCTTAGCCTCCATGGGTGCAGTGTGAAGGTCATTCTTAAATATAGGGCCCTGGTGAGGTCTCTCTAACAATTTTCCAGATGACAAGTCCTCTGGGTGGATAGATAGACTCAGTTTTTCTAGACACACACAGCAGCGACTATGGAAGTGACGTAGAATACTCATGTGCAGAGCAGAGAAAACTACTTCCTAATTATTTATGGTCTTTAAACACTTATTTCTCTTAAATAAACTAAAGGGAAAAGCAGGACTTTCTCCCCTAAATGATGTGTTCCCTAGCTACAAATTGTGATAGTTTCTTTATGGAAACCACCAGAGATTGATTTCACTGAGCTCCCTGGGGATTTTCTCATTCCTGTCATATCATTTGAGCCTAACTATACTTTTGTATATATTTTTAAGTTTTACTCATGAAACAAAATATCTTTAAAAATAAATCAGTCCATATGTGTTTTTATAATATTGTGTAACTATTACTTGGATTGTGCTTCAGGAATTACAAGAAATATAATTTCTGCTCCTAAGTAACTGTAGTAATATGATGTGTGTGTGTGTGTGTGTGTGTGTGTGTGTGTGTGTGTGTGTGTAGTTTATGAGGGTAGTGAATGTGCATATGTGTGTATTTGGTCTGTGTTAAGTGTATATATTCAATGTGTATGTGGTGTGTATATATTGAGACAAAACATAAGATCAAATCTGAAACAGGAACAGAGGAAAACTATTATTTAAAACAAAATAAAACTAGTACTTTGATATGAACTTAAACCAACTACATGTGGGTCATTAAGAGAAAAGCTCAACCACCTGTGGAAAGGTTTTATTCTGAAAGCAGTATTTGAAATAGACTTTGAACCTTTCTTATTTTTCTTATTTGTTTGGTTTTGAAACAAAACATCTCTATATAGCTCTAGCAGTCTTGGACTTTATTATGTAGACCAGGCCAGCGTATTCCACATGTCTAGTGGACTTTGTGTCCTTAAGAGAAAAGCAGTAAGATTGGAGGAGGTAGAGGAGAGGACACTATAATTAGAATGTATTTTGTGAAAACATCTATGTTCAATAAAAAATAGAAGAAAATATCACTATTAGAGACTTCCTTTCATACATGCTTCACTAAACAAATATATTTTCTTATCATAATGTTATATTGAATTTTCTTATGTAGTTTAGTAATAGTTTTAGAGATCATACAAATAAATTTTCTGAACTCCCTGAGTGAAACTGTGAAAGACAAGTGAAAGTTCATGTGTTTATAAAATGATAATTCTTTAAGGGAGACAGGAGACACACAGTGTGTGTCTATGAGATCCTATTTTTTGTGGAGGGATGGTGGAAGAATTCTGTTAACATGCTCTAGTTTACAGAGTAAAAGGTTCCTAAGAGTTCATATGCTAAAACAAAAGGCCCCAAACTCAAACTATTGCCTGGATTTAAAATCATTAAGAGGTTGGTCAACTTCATTGGGAAATGTTAAATCATTGAGATCGAGTCTTTGAAGATGTTTGGGTGCCTATCTCTTGTCTCTCTTCTGCATCCTGAAAGTCATTAATTAGGCACCTTCACTGCCATGAAGTGAGCGCTCAGTCACCTCCTATCTACCATGATTCTCTGCCTTTCCCTGGGATCAAAGGAATGGAGCCTTCTGATCATTGAGGGAAGCAGTTGAAATTGTGAACAAAAATAAACGTTTCATCCTCATAGTTATCTAGAGGATGGAACATGGAAGCACACTTAGCATACTACTTTATGGCCACCTAGGAGAATCTTTAATAATATACCAAATGGTGAATACAAGCTGCCAGATGAATGGTGGTGTCAGTTTACATAAGACACAGATTCAGAGGCAGGAATATCACTTTGAGACATTTGTGAAGCAATCCCTCTGATCAAGGAGCAAAAGTAACACAAAAAGGCACTGGTTGGTTCTGTCTCTATGGAATATGAATTTTTCACTAGAAGACACAGTATAAATAAATAAAATATAATAAAAAGCAATTACTGGAATAATTAGAAGACTAAGCTAGTAAGGAACATGCCCATATGACAATGCAGAATTGAACAGAGGTGTGTAGCAATGGGAATGGGGAACTGAGGGTAGCCACCAGAAAGTCCCAGATGCTCTCAGGACCCAACAGGGACGACATTAGCTGGAATACCCAACAAAGGGCAGGGAGAACCTGTAGAGACCATATCTAGAGGTTAGGCATGCATGGCCCCAGGTTGAAGGATGGGGCCACCCACTCATCCCCAAAATCTTAACCCAGAATTGCTCCTCTCTAAAGGAAATATGGGCACAAAGAGTGGAGCAGAGACTGAAGGAAAAGCAATCCAGAGACTGCCCCACCTGAAAGAGCAGACACCAAACCCAGATACGATTGTGCGATTGTGCGGATGCCAAGAAGTGCTTGCTGACAGGGGTCTGGTATAGCTGTCTCCTGAGAGGCTCTGCCAGAGCCTGACCAATACAACTGCAGATGCTCACAGCCAACCATTGGACTGAGCACAGGGACCTCAATTGAAGAGTTACAGGAAGGACTGAAGGAGCTGAAGGGGTTTGCAACCCCATAGGAAGAACAACAATATCAACCTACCAGAATCCCCAGAGCTCCCAGGGCCTAAACCACCAACCAAAGAGTACACATGGAGGGATCCACAGCTCCAGCTGCACATGTAGCAGAGGATGGCCTTATCTGGCATCAAGGGGAGGGGAAGCCCCTGCTTCTGTGGAGGATTGATGCCCCAGTGTATGGGAGTGCTAGGGAGGTGAGGAAGGAGTGGGTGGGTGGGTTAGGGAGCAAGCTCATAGAAGTAGTGTGTGGGGGGAGATAGGATAGGGGTTTGTGGAGGGAAAACCGGGAAAGGAATAACATTTGAAGTGTAAATAAATAAAATATTCATTAAAAAATGAAAAATAAAAATGTGCCACCATTCTACCATTAAAAAAAGAGAAAAAAATGCAGAAACTTCTAAATTCTGCTTTAATTATGCTGTTCTTTATCCTTCCTTATAGCCTTTATTCCGTCTTCCCTTTATTCCTAGATCTTTCTTTGTTCTCTGTCCCTTTTGTTATTTGATAGATTTTAATTGAAATACAATTACACCAACCCCCTCTCCTCCTCCTCTCCTTCCAAACCCTCCCATGCCTTCCCTTCAATCTTCTATTTGCCTTTATTGGCTCATCTCGACGGCCTCATTTATTTTGACACACACACACATAATCTTACAGTGTCTATTTTTATTGTTTGTGCATATACAGTTTTAGGGCTGACTGTATTTTATTGAATAAACAGAGGATCATTCCTATAATTACCAAATTCTCCCTCTATCAGCAGTCACTAATTTTCTGCTTTTTTTTTTTTTTTTTTTTTTTTTGGTCTAGGAATAGAACTCTGAGATTTTCACCTTTCTGTGTTAGCATGTCTGTCGCTTTTGTCAGTCACTTTGAGGATGCACAGCCTTCCTGCTTCTGTGGCTCTTCAAATCTTTCTGACCCTCCTCTAAGATGTTCCCTGCATTTAGGTCAGAATTTGTGTTAAATATGTAGTCACAGAGGCTGGGTTTCCTGTTGTCTTAGTCACGGTTTCTATTCCTGCACAAACATCACGACCAAGATGCAAGTTGGAGAGGAAAGGGCTTATTCGGCTTACACTTCCATGCTGCTGTTCATCACAAAAGGAAGTCAGGACTGGGACTCAAGCAGGTCAGGGATCAGGAGCTGATGCAGAGGCCATGGAGGGATGCTGCTTACTGGCTTGCTTGCTTCTCCTGGCTTGCTCAGCCTGCTTTCTTATAGACCCCAAGACTACCAGCCCACAGATAGTACCACTCACAAGGGGCCCTCCCCCTTGATCACTAATTGAGAAAATGCCTTACCGCTGGATCTCATGGAGGCATTTTCTCAACTGAAACTCCTTTCTCTGTGATAACTTCAGCTTGTGTCAAGTTGACACACAAAACTAGCCAGTACACCTGTAATCCATTGATCTCTGAATTATATCCAAGTGTTTCCTTTATTGATTTCAATTTGCTATGAAAGGAAGTTTCTTTGATGAGGGGTGAGGACTACGCTTATCTATGGTTTGAGGATATGTTTTAGAATGTAATTAAGAATTTTGGTAGTCTAGTAAAGTGGTCATAGTAGGATCTGTTTTAAGATTCATAACTGCACATTCCTTTTATACTTGGATGTTCCTAATACAAGCTATGCTTTTATTCCTGTTGAGCAGACCTTAAATCCAATAAGATAGCTATTTATTACCACCAAGGTATGTATGCCATTACTGCACTCTAAAGGATATTTTGCCATTCAGATCAGTGTTATGGTTCATAGGCATTGTGGATGGATAGACCTATTGACTGCTTACCATATTTGGGAGCTTGCATAGTGTTTTCTGCTATTATGAATTGAAGACCACAAGAAGGAAGTTTTTTCCCAAGTCAGATCCATCTCAAATGAACTGAATTCTGTATCCTAAGTGTACAATATCTTCAGCAATAGAGATTACTCTTTAACTCTTTAACCTCTAAGTGGCAATCCAGGGTAATATCAATACTCCATATTGTTTTGCCAGTCACATGGACTAGCCTGACCAATCACTTGAAAAAAGTGTTGTTCATGTCTGCAGGTGTTATAGGTTGTCTATTGCTCTTGTTGGGAAATTGTCAGCTTGAATGTCATAGCTTTACTGAAAAATATATATATAATATATTAAATATTACATACATTATATATAATTTTAGGTAAATATAAGATAACTCCTGAGGCTTTATCAAACAATATTGGTGTTTCTTTATCTTAATTCTTCTTCAGCCATAAATGTTGTATTTTCAATAAAAATAGCAGAAATATACAGAAATGCCTTCATTTTCCATAATATACATTACTTTTTCTTGATTTAAATAGTCTTTTACTTGAAGATGAATGCTTCTCCTATGTGAAACTTCAATTCAGAATTGGAATTTCAGCAATCCATGAAAAATTCTTTTTGTTTATTTATTCAATTCAATAATATGATAGTTTTTCACATCTGTGCATGCAGTGTTTAAACTTTAGTTAATATGTATTCTACCAGACAGGTTCAGACTAACTGATATTAGGACCATCACCGGGGTTGGGGTACATTTTTGAGTTTCCTCTAAGTAATTATTCCACATACATATGGATATTCAACAAAGTTTGGAATCACAAACCTTTGTTTTTCCTGTCTTTTATGCAACTGCTAAATACTTACAAAACTTATGATGTGTTGCTCTCTCTATTCAAGCACCACCTCACCATTCACACCCAATTGAATTTAGCACCTTTAAATGGTAATATTCTTTCTGGGAATTACATCTGCTGCAGAGAAAATTTACATATCCAGTATTTTCAATCATCACTAAGCATGGAAAGAGATTACAATACAATTTGTAAGGTGTGAAGCTGTACCCAGACTTCATTTATAAACATCTCTGTATTACAAAGGACTCTAGTGTGGTCTTATGACCGAGTATATCCACATTACTCTGCAGAGCTTACATGTATCTTGACCGTTACAAGAACTGACATTTAATTTCTATGCCATACTCTCTTCCAAAATGGTTGAGATAGTTACCATTTCTATCTTTTTATTGCAATATAAGAAATCCCAATGAAATTCATCCAAAGCCTTATTTTGCTGTTTAACAAATTTGGGGCTATTGTGATATCTTCCATTCCATTTTGCTTGATGCAACGTTTTTATTGGTTTTGTTACGCCTATTTTTGTGGTAACCGTACTCAAACACAGACATTCACTCTTTCTAAGCAGTGCATTGCTACTAAACCACATACCTAGTTCTACAGTTGCCTTGAATTAACACTTTTGGAAAACTGATGAGGGCCCTTCCATTTTCTTAAATAATCCTTCTTGAACATTGGAGTTTAATTAGAGTTGTAATGGTAAATGAATCTAGACTCTGAACTAATAATAGTATTTAAAATATTTTAAATATTTTAAGGGTTACAAATACTTTACACATATTTTACCCATACATTTAAATTTTACTGTGGCCATGTGAGCAGGAATTACCATTTTAATTTTATTTCAATAGATAAAACAAAAATTTAGGATCAAAGACACTGAAACTAAGAACCTATTCATCTAGGAATAGTTAATATGTGCAGAGCCAGAATTCCAGTGAAAGTATTTGTATTCTTCTGTCCATAAGATCAACTTGAAATGAATAAAAGTATTCCATTTCCATCTTCAACAGCCCAGGGTTACATATTATGAGCAATAACAATTAGTATTCGAGCATACCAGAATCAATCAAAATACTTTATATATATTGATCCCTTGCAAAAACTTGTAGAAATGGTAGAAACTTGTAGAAAGTTTGGACATTGCTGAACTAGAGTGTAAAACCACACTGACTATACTGTGCAACCTTAGCATTCTCTTGCCTATGTTTGAAGAATAAAAGCATGTATAATAAAATGAATTTAAGTTGATAATGTTCTTCCAGAACCAAATTTCACTGAGCTTATAGAAAGGCGTACTTGTACTTTTGTATTCTATAAAGTACACAGAAATTGAAATTGTTTTTCTCTTCTAAGAACTAATTTATATTCATGATAAAAATGTTCCTTCTTTTTTCATTTTATTATTTTTAACTTAGATAATTTCAGGATAAAAAAAGAATTTAAGGGTTTGCGTTGCTGGTATATTATTTGGGGCTAGATACCCACAGTCACTTTTCTCTGCATTTTGGGCAGTTGTGTCTTTCTGTAATGACCTCCATCTGTTGCAAAGTAAGGATTCCTTGATGAGGGTGACAGCATATTTAGAATGCAGTTAAAATTATAATTTCCAAGATAATTATTTTGAATATTTTAACAGATTATCCACAAGAGTGTGCATATTTTATTTTTCCTGACTCAACTGTAGGATTAGGATCGCCCTTTAACATTTATTGAATGATATACATACTTTTTGGGAAACTGACACTTTTGGAAATTGACCTGTTATGTAGTTTACCTCAAATAGCAAAACCCCATATTTTGAAGGAGTATTCTATTTTAGCTTTATACAGTCATCATAATATTAAAACTGTATGTTGCATAGTGGGTTCATACTTCTCCAACAAAGCAGGCATGGAACAAGATGAAGAATTTGAGGACTTCAGCTTCTGTTGGGCAGACAGCAGGAACGATATGATCTTACCTGAGGCTGAGGATGAATTTCATTGGGATTTCTTATATTGCATTAAAAAGATAGAAAATGGTAACTATCTCAACCATTTTGGAAGAGAGTATGGTATAGAAATTAAATGTCAGTTCTTGTAACGGTCAAGATGCATGTAAGCTCTGCAGAGTAATGTGGATATACTCGGTCGTAAGACCACACTATAGTCCTTTGTAATACAGAGATGTTTATAAGTGAAGTCTGGGTACAGCTTCACACCTTACAAATTGTATTGTAATCTCTTATACTGCCTTACAAAAGTGAGCAATGTCATTTCCTGTTCCTTAGTGGAAAAATAAATATGCAAAGGGCAATATCCAGGACTGTGGTTGTCACATTTGCATCCAGGACCGTGGTGGCTGTTCCTAAAACCACCACAGCTTCTTCTAGAGATGCATGTCCAAGACTGGAGAAATCTTTGTGTGTGTTATTTTCTGTCTTTCACTCCCAACTTTAGGAATCAGAAACTAAATGAACAAAGACCTTCCTTTCTGCATGATACAATTCATGATCTTTTATTGAAAGGTCACTAAATAGAACTCTCAAAAGTTTCTGATGTAAGTAGTAAGTTGGCTCTCTGTGTGTTTATATGTACAGGCCCAATGTTGTTATCCAACCTCACAGATACAGACTATAGGAACACTTTTTCTTCATGTAGATATTCCTAATTTAAGACAGAAAATACAGTTTCATGAGGTCCCATTTATCAATTGTTGATCTTAGAGCCTGAGACATTGAAGTTCTGTTCAGGAAATTTACTCTTGTGCCAAGTTCAAGGCTCTTTCTCACTTTCTCTTCTATTAGATTCAGTGTTTCTGATTTTATGTTGAGGTCCTTGATCCACTTGGATTTGAGCTTTGTACAGGGTTATATATATGGATGTATTTTCATTCTTCTACATACCGACTGCCAATTAGACCAGCACTATTTATTGAAGATGTTTTCTTTCTTCAGCTGTATGTTTTTGGCTTCTCTGTCAAAGATCAAATATCCATAGGTGTGTGGGTTTACATCTGGGTCTTCAATTCTATTCTATTGATTGATTTGCCTGTTTCTGTACCAATACCATGCAGGGGTTTTTTTTTGTTTGTTATTTTTATTTTTTGTTTTTGTTTGTTTGTTTGTGTTTTCAGTAATGCTTTGTAGTACAGCTTAAGGTCAGGGGCAGTGTTTCCCCCAGAAATTCTTTTATTGTTGAACCTTGGCTTGGCTATCCTGGTTCACATGAAGTTGAGAATTGCTCTTTCCATGTCTATGAAGAATTGTGTTGGAATTTTGATAGGGATTACATTGAATCTGTAGATTGCTTTTTGTAAGATGGCCCTTTTCACTATGTTACTCCTACCAGTCCATGAGCATGGAAGATTTTTCTATCTTCTGAGGTCTCCTTCAATTTCTTTTTTCAGGAATTTGACGTTCTTGTACAGATCTTTCACTTGATTGTTAAAAGTTACACCAAGATTTTTTATACTATATGTGACTATCGTAAAGGGTGTTGTTTCCCTAATTTCTTTCTCAGCCTGTTTATTGTTTGTGGAAAGGAAGGATACTGATTTGTTTGAGTTAATTTTATATCCTGCCACTTTGCTGAAATTGTTTATCAGTTATAGGAGTTCTCTGGTGGAAATCTTGGGGTCACTTATGTATACGATCATATCATTCACAAATAGTGATACTTTGACTTCTTCCTTTCCAATCTGTATCCCCTTGATCTCCTTTGGTTGTCTAATTGCTCTAGCTAGAACTTCCAATTCAAATTTTTCTACTTTTTCCTTGTCTCTTTCAGGACCACCTCAGAAAATAGTGTCACCCAAACAAGAACATGAAGACAGGAAACGTGACAAAGTCACAGACAAAGGAAGTGAGAGTGGGACTTCCTGCAATGAGCTCTCCACATCCAGCTGTGACAGCCACTCAGAGGCCAGCACTCCACAGGACAACCCGGTCAACACTCAGCAGGCTGCAGCTCACCAGCCTAACACCTTAACTTTGGATAGACCCTCCAGGAAAGCACCTGTTCAGTGGATGCCACCACCAGACAAGCGCAGAAACAGTGAACTCTTTCAGTCACTCATCAGCAAGTCCCGAGAAACAAATCTCTCCAAAAAGAAGGTCTGTGAGAAGCTAAGTGTGGAAGAAGAAATGAAAAAGTGTATTCAGGATTTTAAAAAAATCCACATTCCAGATTGTTTTCCAGAGCGCAAACGCCAGTGGCAATCTGAACTGCTCCAAAAATATGGGTTGTAGTAATGATGATGTTCTGGGCGTGTTTCGATGGCGTTCAATGTTTACTACAATGTCACCGCCTCACTGATGGCTGGTGTGTTTCTTGCTGCTCTTCCTTTTTGTGAACAGTGGATGTGGGACAGTATTTTTTTCATTACTTTTATTGTTGTTTTTAGAAACATAATTTAAAAAATAAAACCAACAAACTTGTGTCAAAATGGTGTATCTATCTGACTCAAGCCATTTTGTAATAATGAACGTGTAATGTGCATGATCAAGAAATTTAGAATCTTGATTTTTGAACTGTGGTTGATGGGACATGTTTGTCATTCTGTAACTCACAAAACAACAAGTCATCATATCACACCAATTCAGATAAGAATGTGAATAAAACGACATGAAATAAAAATTTAAATGATGGTTTTAGGACCCAAATATACAACTGTTTAAATGTTAATGCAATAAAACAAGTATTTTTTTTTTGCATGAGCACAATGTTACAAATAAATCACAAGAAATAGGGAAGAACTGTTTGTTGCTTTGAAAGAAAAAATATTAAAAAATAAAGCAAATATATATACATAAATATATATATATATATATATATATATATATATATAGTGTCAGGCAAAGCCTGTAATTGTAAACTGTCTAGGAATTGAACTTTTTGTTCCAGATCTGTGGTTCTTTTGTGTAGATGTATGGTGTTTCTCTGTTAAGATGGTGTAAATATGCCTTATTCTGTTATGTTACAGCATCAACATTCATCTATCAGTGCTAGTCATGATTATTTCTGTGAAATGAGTCTTTTCATATCAGGCTGTGAAACTGGTATAATGATGATTTAAAAGATCCCATTATCATGGTAATCAAAATAATTGAAGGAAATGGCAAAGACCTTTATGTGTTTATTAAAAAATGAAAAAAAGTGTTAGAATTCCTTAATTTCTTCTGAATTTTCTTTTAAAAAGTATTTCCATCACCTTTGATGTTCATTTAAAATACCATATTACAAAATGGTTGATAAACTCAAATGTTGGAAAGATTAAACATAATTCAAATTGAGGTAGAGATTCAGATCATTGTGTGTTGCTTTATAAACCCTCAGTCCACAAAAGAAGAAAGAGCTCATTTGATATCACACTGAAACTTTGTTTTCACTGACAACCAGATTGAAAGGCCTCTCCACAATAAATTGGGAAGTTATCTCTTACAAAGCAAGAAACAAAAATGTCAACAGTGTACTGAAAGGTCACTCTTGATGAAAAGTGTTTCTTCTCTGGTATGTGGGGACAGTTACATCCTGATCAAAAGCTAAACAATTATGCTTCAAACTTTCCACAGAAATAAATACAAAATATCATGAAGTCTAACTAAGGCAAATAGGCTGAGAGAGGTAAAAATATCCTCAAGAATGAATTCGTTCTTGTGGTGATTTAGAGAGGGAGTGGGTGGTACTTGCAACGTCCTCTCTTCAAGTAGACATAGGATATGAACTTCATTTGGAACTTTTAAAAAGAACTGCATTTATTTCTGGATAGTGTTTGATTTTCATAGTACCATTATATAAAGTAGTTTGTGCCCAGTACTATAAAAGATACCTAAGACATGATTAACTTTCAGTTAACTGTCAGTTTTGGGACTGTCTCTTCCCTCAATTTCTGCTTATAATTTCAGGAAGTTGGCAATTTTCACCATGGTTTGATGTACAATGCAAAACACTGGCCAGGTATGGAGATTGGCAGGTTTCCAAGCTTCCTATCCTACATCTTTCACGTATCCTTTATTTTCTGATAGATAATAAAAGGGTTACAATGTTATAAGGATGATTTCAGAGGGTTGGGGTGGTGGCTCAGCAGGCAAACAGCTTGTGCAAACATGATGCCCAGAGTTCAGGTCTCAACGCCTAGGAAGAATCAGGCTAGTTGGTTAGACAAGCTGATTCTAAAATATCTGGGCTCAGGTGAGTGATCCGTTCAATATCCATGGTGGAGTAAGATGAGGGAGATATCTGATAAAAGCTTTGCCTTTTACATGCTTGTATTACAGCTGCCTGCTCACATAAGTACACAGGTAGAGAGCACACACACACTCATAATCAAAATTATAATTAAGAAACACTCTAGGATATAGTTTTCATAAATATATAGCTATTTTTCATTGATCTGGTAACTATTTTTTCTATTTCTGTTTGGTTTTATCTTGGGCTTCTGGGCTATCCTGTCAGGAGACATCAGGGGGAAGCTAAAATTAGCAGGTGAAATTCCTAAGAGGGGTCTGCCATGGATTAAAATCTATGATGGATTTGCTTCTGTAGTCAAGACCCGTGAGAATTTAATTTTAGGAAAGATTACTGCTATTAGTATGATTTTCCTATTGTTATTAAGTATATATAACAATCACTAGGTATTAACTCACCCTTTAGAGCAGATCTCTGTAGAACAACAAAGATGTATTGTCTTGTAGTGATGCTACATAGAAAAATAGATGATTTCTTAATTCTTAATGATGATCCTATAAGAATTTCTAAAATTATAGTAATTATTAAATGTTTTCTGTTGTCAAAACTGCAATGAGAACTCTGCCAGTCTTCAAGTGTCATGAGTTAATTGCTTCTGAGATAGCAAGCAGGAATCTACTACTCAGAGAACATTCCAAGAGGTTGTAAAACCATTAACTAAAGGTCATAAAAAGGGGAACTAAGAATTCATTATAAGTGCAAGGACAGGAGATAAAATATTGACTGGGTTTATCAATACAAAACTTCCCTAAGTACTTAGTCACATAAGATATGGTTTTTAACTCTCCATGAGCCTGCAGAGCTGGTGACAGAACTCCAGAACTTTTTAGACAGTACTGAACTCAAGAAGAACTTAGAAGTAAAGACATTAGGAGTGAGAACATTGTTATATCTGAGAAATAGGAGAGACCAAGATTAGAAGAAGAATGCAGAGTGGAATATTTTAGAAACTATAAGGCAACTTACAAAACTAAGAGAGCAAAATGCATAATGCAGAGGAAAAGAAGAAAAAAGAAGAATCTGAAGAGAGAGTAGAAGGAGCAGGCAGGCTTCTCCTTAACGTCAGACAGAACAGATCTTTTCTTAATAGCAAGGCAGGCTTGGTTTTACTAAAGAGAACAGAGCATCTTCTTACAAACTTGGTTTTAATTCAGTTAGCAATAATAGGGTAGAAGCTTTTTTCTTTATCTGTTCGATAAAGATTGAAGCTCATGTGCACTGGCACTTGGTCCTTTGCTATGTATACAAATGCAAGTATGAATGTGTGTGTGTGTGTGTGCGTGTGTGTGTGTGCATGTGTGCATGTGTGTGTGTACGTGTGTATGTGTGTGTGTGTGTGTGTGTGTGTGTGTGCGCGTGTGTGTGTACGTAACTATGAGATAGTATGGAAGCTTGGCAGAGCTGATTCCAAAGATTTAAGAATGTGTGTGCATGAATCTGTATATGAATTTATGTGAGGTTAATCCATAATTGCTTGTGTAAAGCTTTTCTATCTGCAAGCATGACTCTATTCTCCTGGTTCAATAGATGTTTATTGCTCCAAACTTCCCCCCTAGCCTGGCAAGCAAGAGGCATCTGGACAAGATGGAAAAGGCTCAAACAATTAATCCATTACTTAATTCCCCTCTGTTTTAAGATGAGGTGCTAATGCCAGAGACTACAGCTTCTGGCCTCAGAGGAACTCAAATAGGCAGGTCAGCTACAGTAGCAAAGACTTAGACTTAAGATGGGCAAATTTTTTATTTATATAGCAACCCTAAATATCTCGGAAGACCAAGTCTTAGCCCAGCCAATGCTCTTCCCCCTCTGCTACCTCAAGAAGAACCAGTAAGAAAGAAATGCTGGGGCTGGTTCTCGGCTGGTCCCTGGTACTATCTAGCCTCTGGTTCCTGTTTCTTTTGTCAGTGTCAGGGGTGGACTCCCTCTTTTGGCATGGGTCTCAAACTCGACCAGTCATTGGTTGGCCACTCTACAGCATACCCTGTAGGCAGGACAAATGGTAGGTTAATTTGTGGCTGGGTTTGTGTTTGAATCCCTCCACTGGAAGTCTTGCCTAGAGATGGCAAGTTCAGGCTCAGTATCCCTCATTACAAGGTGTCTTAGCTAAGGTCACCCTTATAAATTCCTTCAAGTTTCCTTTGCGCAAGGTTTCTAACTCATCCTAGAGATGTTTCTGATGGCAGTTGTCCCTCCAAGTTCTCTCTCCTTTTGTCCTCCCCACCTCGTCCCTCTTGTTTCCATAACAACCCTCCACTACCATCCAGTCCTTCTCCCTACACAACCTTGATGTCAATTCTGTTTCTTCTTCTCAGTGAGATTCATACATTCTCTCTTTGAGCCCTCTTGTTACTTAGCTTCTCTGAATCTGAATTGTAGCATGGTTATCTTTTACTTTATGGCTAATATCCACTTATAAGTGAGTACATACCATGCTTGTCTTTTGGGCTTTGGGTTACCTCACTCAGGATGATCTCTTGTGTGTCCACCCATTTGCCTGTAAACTTCTATTTTGTCATTGGTTTTACTAGCTGCATACTACGTCATTGTAAAAATGTATTATGTTCTTTTTTTCCATTCTAGGTTGTTTCTAGTTTCTGGCTATTATGAATAAAGCTGCATTGAGCAAGTGTCCTTGTGGTAGGTGGAGTGTCCTTGGGGTATATGCCCAGGAGTGGCATAGGTGGTTATTGAGAAAAATCTATCCCCAATTTTTTTTGAGAAATTGCAATATTCATTTCCAAAATGGCTGTAAAAGTCTGTATTCCCACCTGCAAAGGTAGAGTGTTCCACTTGTACATCCTCACCAGCATGAGCTTCCACTTGTGTCTTTGATTTTAGGCATCTGACAGGGGTAAGATGAAATCTCAGTCGTTTTGAATGGCTTGTCCTCTGATGGCTAAGGACGTTGTACACTTCTTTAAATGCTTCTTGGATATTAGAGGTTCTTCTGTTGAGAATTCTCTGTGTAGGCTGTATCCCACTGAATTATTTGGTTTCCTGATATGTAGTTTCTGGAGTTCTTTGTATATTTTAGAAATCATCCCTCTGTCAGGTGTGGGTTTAGTAAAGATCTTTTCCATTCCATAGGCTACTGGTTGTTTGTTTGTTTGTTTGTTTTTGTTGTTGTTGTTTGGTTGGTTGGTTGGTTGATTTTGTTTTGCTTTTTCTTTCTAATGCTGTTCTTTTCTTTACAGACACTTTTCAGTTCATGAGGTTCCATTCATTAATGGTTAATCTTAGTGCCTGTGTGATTGGTGTTTTGTTCAGGAAGTTGTCTCCTATGCCAATGAGTTTAAGATTATTCTCCACTTTCTCTTCTTTCAGGTTCAGTGTATCTGGTTGTATGTTGAGGTCTTTGATCCATTTGGACTTGAATTATTACAGGCTGATAGACATGGACCTATCTGCATTTGTCTGCATGTTGATATCCAGTTTAGATCAGCACTGTTTGTTGAAGATGCTCTTTTTCCTGCCATACCATCTTTCCTTTTACTACATGTGTGGTCTTTCAGTTTTTCTTCCCTTCTCTTTTCTTTATTTCTTTTCCTTCTTCTCCTCTTCTTTTACACTTTTATATTGCAAGTAAAATTTTCATGCAAATATTCTGAGCATGGTTTTCCTTTTCCATCTCCTCCCACCTTCCCCACCTCCCTGCACAACTCCGAGACTTTTTCTCTGTCCTTAGAAAGCATACAGATAGTCTGGGTGGTGGTGTGTGCCTTTAATTTCAACACTGGGGAGGCAGAGGCAGGTGGATATATGAGTTGAAGGCTAATCTGGTCTACAAAGCAAGTTCAAGGGAAGCCAGGGCTGCAAAGACAAACCCTATCTCAAAAAATTTAGAAAAGGAAAAAAAAAAAAAAAGCAGTTAGACACACAGACACACACAAACACCATAAAAATACAAAATAGGAAATCATAACATTAAAGCAAACACCCATAAGATAAGAATATGCCAAAACAAAGAAGTTTGAGAATAAAACAAATATCTCAAAAAAGACTTCAAGTCTATTTTGTGCTGTTCATCTGATGGGTGATATGGGGACTTACCTTAACTTGGGTTTATGTTATAAACCCAGTAAGACTGTTAGAAAGAAAATAACTTTACCTCTGGAGCAGTCGTCAGTTGGAGATAACTTCTTTGTTAGAGATGGGTTACTGTGTGCATTTCTTCTCTCGGTGCTGGGACCCGTCTGTTTTGGAGCTGTGAAGTTTCTGTGCATGTTGCCACTGTCTCTGAACTCATATGTGCATTAGTACTGTGGTGTCTGGAAGAACTGTTTCCTTGGCATTATGTATATTCACTGACTCTTACAATCTTTCTGCCTCCTCTTTCACACTGTTCTCTGTGTCCCAAGGAGAGGGGATTGATAAAGACATCCCAGTTAGCACCCAGTTAAAGTCTCTCACTGTCAGTACAGTGTCTAGTTGAGTCTCTATTAGTTTGTATCTACTGCTGGAGGAAGCTTCTTGGAGGATGGCTGAAGAAGATACTGAAGGTATATTTCTATATCATAGCTTTTTGTATTTTTCTCTTGATTAATATCTTCATCTCACTGTCTATTAGGGAAAGCAATTACAAATGCCTTCACACCAAAACTTCCTTCCTTTTCTTCTCTTCTTTGTCTGGTCTTATGTATACTGTGTATACATGTATCTAGCCAAAGAACACATACAA
This sequence comes from Uromys caudimaculatus, assembly GCA_028551405.1. Taxonomy (NCBI): domain Eukaryota; kingdom Metazoa; phylum Chordata; class Mammalia; order Rodentia; family Muridae; genus Uromys; species Uromys caudimaculatus. Next base: position 56,236,581 of record CM052712.1, on the reverse strand, counting down.
AAGCACTCAAATATTTTGTATTCTTTTTCTAGTTCTTTCTACATACTTCAAAGTCCCAAGTAAAATTAAATACTTCCTTTGCTGTATCACTAATGCAATGTTTACTCTGAAGATGAAAATAATTGTTATCAGGTTTTCAGGTTCCTCCTCTATCTCCCCCTAAATAAGAAGGAGAAAGATTCACCAGTAAACTTATCTATGTTGTGTAACAGGATAGAATGAGAGAGATGCGAGAATAGAACACACTCCTTTTCTAATAACTCCTGGGTTTATGTGATGCATCTTCAACTTACTTCATGAAACAGGGACAGCTTACTATTATCTTGTATACTATTTATTTATTTATTTATTTATTTATTTATTTATTTATTTATTTATTTATTTATATTTACTTTACATCCTGCTCACTGCCCTCTTCCTGGTCACCCCCTTTCACAATCCTTTCCCCAATTACCCACTTCCCCTTCTCCTCTGAGAGGGTGGAGGACCTGTCTGTGTATCTCTCCACCCTGGCACATCAAGACTCTTCAGGGCTAAGCACATTCTTTCCCACTGTAAGCTCTTTGTTGGTAGTTCAGTCTCTGAGAGCCCCAAGGGTCCAGGTTGTTTAACTCTGTTGGTCTTCCTGTGGAGTTCCTGCACCTAGCGGCCAGTAATCCTTCCTTCAACACTTCCATAATAATTCCCAAGCATCAGGGACATGCCAGAGTACTGGGATAGAGGAGGCACCCAAGAATCAATGGGCGTGACCTTAGCGATATCTCAGAGCATTGGGGATATGGAACCTAAAGAGGCCACCTCCTGTAGCCAGACAGGAACCTAAATGGAGCGGTAGGAACACCAACCCACACACAAAACTTTTGACTCAAAATTTATCCTGTCTGTAAAAAAATCCAAGGATAGGGAATGGACCAGAAACTATTCTGTATACTCTTAAAGGACTGAAAGTCCGTGTAAGTAATCATAATGAGAAAAATAACAGCCCAAACTCCAGATGATGCCAGTTGTTTTTAGTATGACATAGACAGCTTTGCTTTAATCTGTGCATGTAAGAAGTAACAAGAGTCAACCCCATGTTACTGAAACAGTAATTTTTTTAAAGTATTCATCTTTTCTATTTCTTGACTTAAAGAAACAGTAATGTTGAAAAGTGAAATTTACTATTCAGTACTGTTTCTGCTTTCTTCAAATTTTCTTTCTATACAACCCATCTCTTATACTTGGCTTCTTGGAACAGATATCCTACTGTAAGTAATAAAAGGCTGCCTCATTCTAGAATTATCCTTTAACAGATATTTAGAACAATATATGTCACTGTGTCAGTTTTTTAAAAACAAATTGTGGAAAGACTTTCTCTTTATGATAGTTATTTCTTTGATTTCCCTGTCCTATGTCTAAAAACACAGTTATATGCTATGAGGATTTTGCTCTATAGTTACATAGAAAGGCACAAATGACATCTGGTGTTTTTGTATTCATTTTAAGAATTGTGGGCCCAGCAAGATGGTTCAGCAGGTAAAGAGCACTTGCTTTCAAGCCTGACAGCCTGAGTTTGATGCCTAGGACTCACACAATGGAAGAAGGGATTTTTTTGTTCTCTGAGTTCCACACATGCTATATGGCACCTACGTGCATCCTCCACACAAACATCACCAAATGTAATAGTAAAAGAAATACCATCAATTACTTGATATTGCTTGTGATTAATCTAATGTTAAATACTTTAACTTAAAAGGGTAAGAATAATTGAAATGGTGAGAGATAAAAGTATTGAGGAAAACATTAAACAATGTAGCATGAATTTATATAGTGAAATTTCAGGGGAAATAAATTATCACAAATTCCATGTCCTGCAGTAGGAAGTAAATTTTTCATATGGACTTCAGCTTGGACTTCTGAATTATGGGAATCCATTAATTATTAATACATCACTTTTCTGCTTCAGAAAACTAAAGTTCAAGTGTTCCTCTTAATTTTGTCTACCTTCTGTATTCTCACAAATTTTACTTGCTAAACAAACTTTCAAGAAAATACACAATCTTAGACAGAATTCAAAAACTTACACAAAGTCTTTTGGTCCGTTCTTTGTACCAAGAAAATTTTAAAATCAATCACACAAGTCAATGATGGCATTTAGAAACTTATTTGTGTAAATAGTCATTCAGTCTAAGACTCTAACCTATCTATATCCATGTAGTTAAAAATTGAATTATGTGATTGCTTATATACTTCAAAAGCATACTAAAGACTTGGGCATGCTACTGTCTCCAAAGTAGCAAATTTCTAAATGTTTGTTTTATGCAATAAATGATTGCTTTCTATATATAAGAATTGGTATTAAAAGTGCAGTCCAAATATTTTATTGGATTTTGTTATTGAGATGTAATTCATGTTTTTGAAATACAGAATTACATGAATCAGTGGTCATTACTAGATTTTCATCATATAATATTCAGAATTTTTATTTGGCCATCATTTATTAATCTTTTTCCATCCCTTACATAATTAATATCTGACGATCAATGTTAACATTTGATCTTTGTAGATTTTCTCATTCTGGCATAATAAATATATGTGTGTGTATGTATGTGTGTATGTATGTGTGTGTGTCTAAATGTCATGAAGCAATTTGTATGAAATGTCCTTGAATTATCATGTTTTCAGGTTTATTGGGATGTGTCATAATTCAAGAGGAAAGGCACAGTATACATAGTTTGGACTGCTCTCATTTTTCTCCATCCATTGGACATCATGGAATATTTGCACCATAGGTAAGAGAGTTAGACTATGCTTTAGAGTCCATAGAGAAGTCCAGTAACCCACATACACAGTCTTAACAGGCGTGGAATAGCATTCTCTAGGTGAGAAAAGGGATTATAGTCCACTTTCTTTTTTTTTCAAGGTTAATATATGTTGTTGTTGTCATTTTATTTATTCACTTTACATCCCACTCACTGCCCCCTCCAGGGTACTACCTTCCACAAACCCTTGTCCATACCCCTCCCCTTCTTCTCTGAGTGGGTGGGGGCCCCACTGGTTATCCCCCCCACCTGGCACATCAAGTCTTTGTAAGGCTAGATGCATCCTCACCCACTGGGGCAAGGAAAGTCAGCCCAGGTAGAAGAAAATATACCACATATAGGCAACAGGTTTTGTGGTAGCCCCCATTCCAGTCATTTGGAACCCACATGAAGACCAAGTTGCACATCTACATACAGGCAGGAAAGCCTAGATCTATCCCATGTTTGAGAACCCCAAGGATCCAGTTCAGTTGACTCTGTTGGCCATTCTGTGGAGTGCCTGTCCCCTTAGAGGCTGTAATCCTTCCTAGTGTTCTTCCATAAGAGTCTCCAAGCTGCATCCACTGTTTGGCTGTGGGTGTCTAGATCTGTATGAGTCAGCTCCTGGGTGGAGTCTCGCAGAGGACAGCCATGCTAGACTCCTGTATGCAAGCATAACAGAGTATCATTAATAGTGTCAGGGGGCTTGCTAATGCTATGGGTCTCAAGTTGGGCCGGTTGTTGATTGGCCATTACTTCATTCTCTGCTTCATCCCCCATCCTTATATTTCTTGTAGACAGGATAAATTTTGGGTCAAAAGTTTTGTGGGTGAGTTGGTGTTCCTATTGCTGCATTAGTGTTCCTGCCTGGCTAAAGGATGTAACTCCTACAAGTCTATGCTTAATCAGTATTATTTTATAAACTCTTGCAGGATAGTGTCCGTCCCACCAGAGCTTGGGAAGCCACAGTTAAAAACTATCCTAATTGACTTTAATGGAACAAAACCCATAGGAATAGTCACTTTACTTTTTTAGTATATTTTCACTTCTTGATTTTCTCACTCTTTGTATTTAAAATCCAATGTATTGAGCATATTGCAAAATCGAACTGCAGTAGAAAAGCTTAGATCAGGGACCATGTGGTATGCTGAAAGTCATGTTTCTTGTGGTTGAAAATACGAGCAGCTTGGATCTAATGATAATAAAAACCATGCTTTTATTTTCATAACTGTCTTTACAAATTCCACATTTCCCTGCATCCCTTCTAGAAAGCAGCTGCTTAAGTGAAAGCAGCTGATGCCAAGGCTTTCACACTAAGTAAATCCAATCACTTAAAAAGAGCTCGCACCTTGCCTTTATTAAATCATTCTGCAGTAAAATATTTTCTACTTAGGATAGTCATCTTTGTCAACACTAGTTCCAAAAGGAAATATTGATCTTTCAAAGTTCCATTAAAGGAAAGAAAATCACTGGAGAGCAGAGCAACTTGCTAGCTCTGGTATGTGGGTGCTGGCATAGTTCACTTTGACAGTGTGTACTCAGCTTTATAAATTACCTCTTACTGGAGAATGCATGGTCCTGTAGAAATTAAGAAATCATTGCTTGTGTAAAACAGAAACAACCTATGTTCAGTAGCACAGTGATTAACACCACTGCCCCCCCCCCCCCAATCCTGTGCAATTCACCACCTTGGGAGGTATTTTCAGCAACCTGCAATTTCTTTTTTCTCAAAAGAGAAAAATACAGTCATGGGAGAGAGCAGTGTTTCTACTGTCACATGAACTACTCCGTGTCAGCATTGCAGCATGAAAAACAGACTCTACTTCTCTACTTCTACACAATATACTCATAATTAAACTGATCAAATCTCAAGCCAGAGTCTCAAATAATACTCTTCACTGGAAATTCCATTTCTTGTTGCCTGGGGGTGGGAATGATATGAGATGAAGAAGTGTAAGTACACAATGCTATATTCAGCAACCTTGCTTTTAACAAGTGGCACAGTGTTCCTGGGTAAAGCATGTTCATTATAACAAGGGAACTTACTCCTAGAACTACCAAGAACAAATGAAAGTCCTATGAAATCATTCACTGATCTAAATATTTGTCCATGAAACCCTTCAGTTGTTTGCTTATTTGTTTGCTTCAGTGGAAGGCTTCTGAGATTTCAGCCATTTTAGAGTGAAAACATGCCCTTGGAGAGCCCGCAGCCTCTGTCATTAAAATGGAGTAAGATTTGTGCTTCATATGTGCTAGTGTGGATCTTCATATCCTGAAGCAGGATGCATGAATAAAATAGCAAAAATGCCAGTTGACACTGTTGCTCCCTCCATGGGGCTGCAGACTCCCTCAGCTCCTTCAGTCCCTTCTCCAACTCCTCCATCTGGGACCTCACGCTCAGTCCAGCGATTACTGGTAAGTGAAACTTGGGTGTTCTGAACTTTTGGGCTAATATCCGCTTATCAGTGAGTACATACCATGTTCCTTCTTTTGTGACTGAGTTACCTCGCTCAGGATGATATTTTCAAGTTCCATCCATTTGCCTGCAAATTTCATAAAGTCACTGTTTTTAATAGCTGAGTAGTACTCCATTGTGTAAATGTACCACATTTTCTGTATCCATTCCTCTGATGAGGGACATCTGGGTTGTTTCCAGTTTCTGGCTATTATAAATATGGCTGCTATGAACATAGTGGAGCATGTGTCTTTATTACCCCCCCCCCCCACGGCCCCAGTCCTCCTGGAAGCTGGACCACCAACTAAAGAATACACATGGAGGGACCCATGGTTCGGACCACATATGTGGCAGAGGATGGCCTCGTTGGCCATCAGGGGGAGGAGAGGCCCTTTGGGCTGAGGGTGTTAGAGACCCCAGTAAAGGGGAATGTCAAGGTGAGAATATCGGAGTGGGCGGGCAGGTGGGTGGGAGGTGGAATTCCCTCATAGAGGCAGGGGATGGGGAGGGGATAGGGGGTTTCCAAAGAGAAGACCTAGAAAGGGAGAAACATTGGAAATGTAAATAAAGTATCAAAAACTTGCAAAAACACAAGAAAAACTTTTCCTATGCTGCTATGGCTTCTCTTCCACTACATCAATCATTCCCTTTAGCTGATCATATTTGCAACACGGTTTATTTTGCATGCTAAAATGTCACTCCATAGAGTTCTATATCACTTGAAAATTCCTACTGATTACTCAGAGACATGACATCAAAAGCAGAAAATTCCTAGGACGATGTGTGTGTGTGTGTGTATGTGTGTTTGTGTGTGTGTATGTGTGTGTGTATGTGTGTGTGTATGTGTGTGTGTGTATGTACGTATGTATGTATGTATATAACAAGATCCTGGACTACCCTGTTATTATTTATGTAGCTTAGGTTGGCCTTGAAATCATGGCTATTGTTCTGCTTTATCCTTCCCAGGCCGGAGATGACAGTTATGCACAACAGCACCAACAAGTAAATAGTCTTTTCTTGGGGTACTTTTGTAGGTCTTTCATGAATGCAACTGTGACCTTATCTTTGCATAAGAATTTCATAACCATTATAAGTAAGATAATACTTGGAATTAGCAAGGAGAGCAGTGAATGCAAGTGAAATCCCAGCACAGTTATAAACCCCTCTGAAAGCTAGTTTTCTTAAAATAACTATTAATTACAATTGAGGCTGAAGTCCCTAGCAGATTTCAATGTACAAAGAATTTTATGTTACAAATGGAAAATCACCATTTTAAGCAGAAATCAAAGTCAAATAGATTAACAGCGATAATAGTTCAGGAAGATGGGTGACCAGATACTAGGGATGAAGCATTCTATAAAGAGATGTCTGCAAACATGTCTAATGCCCCATTACATCTTCTTACCAACAATATGTTGATGCCTCCACGTACTTGTCAAATGACACACCTACAGAAACACCAAACCTTGTGGAAAATCAGGTTGAAACCTGTTTTGCAACTGTTATGTTGATTTATTCTGCATCAGGTATCATGACAGATTATAGAACTTCCTTCCACTCCTTTGAGTAACCAGGAAACTGACCAGCAAAGGTGAACTATCATATTTTTACTATATATATCTTAGACAGAAAGAAAGAAAGAAAGAAAGAAAGAAAGAAAGAAAGAAAGAAAGAAAGAAAGAAAGAAAGAAAGAAAGAAAGAAAAGAAAGAAAGCAATGAAGGAAGAAAGAAAGAAAAGAAGAAAAAAGAAAAAGAAAAACCGCATGTCCTTTGGTTTAGAAGGCCTAAGTTAGTTCAAGTAGCACAGAGTGAGTACACATTGGATGACCAAAAACAAGCCAAAAATTCATAATTATGGATACAGAGGGGTGCTCGGGACTCAGGTTTCTGTCTATGCTTGATTTGTTGCTTTAGCCACAGTCACCTTTGTTCTTCTGGAAATGTTATGTTTCTTTCTCCTCTTTACTAGCAGTGCATTCTCTTCCCACCCTTCAAAATGTTTGGTTAATGCACTCTAGAGCAAAGAGTTACTACAGAAATCAGTGCTATATAATTATTTTCTCTGTAGCAGGATTACTGTGGTATAGAAGAGTGGCCAAGGCACAGAGCCCTGCACACTACTCATTTTGTGCTGACTTAAGTTTTATTTCACTATGACTTTTGTTTTGATTCCCAGATAACTATATCTTTTAAATTCTTACAGAACTTCATATAATTGGGACCACTTATCTACTTAAATAAATACTGTCTTTTTACTTCTAAATTGTAGTGTGTGGATAACTGAGAATAATTATGGGATATATATTATGGCAATGTTTGAACATGCTTTTCCTTAAGGAAAGTGAAATAGGTATTAACTGATCTAAACACACCTTCAACTGTTTTTGGCTTTCATTTTAACGTTTAAAAATTTAAATTTTTATGTTGTTTTCATATGTATGACAGGATATGATTAACAGACATATATTCTTATGAGTGAAGACTTTGCTTTATATTAATAATTTACTTTACAATTTCATGTAATCTTATAATCAGTTGAATGTGTGTGTGTGTGTGTGTGTGTGTGTGTGTGTGTGTGTGTCTCTTACCATAAGTCACTATCATAACTTATTTACTATAATTTTGGTCTTGTGTTTGTAGTCAAATCGTTGCTCATGTTCAGTTCATTTTCTTCAATTTTATTCAGTTTAGAATCCTTGCTGAGGAATAGTTAACAGACAGTGTACTTGCTATTCCTAAATAAATTAGCTTATTAAAACAACCCCTACAGACATGTTCAGCATCTAACTAATATGGACTGTTACTGAGTCCCTCACTGAGATTTATTTTGGAGTTGTTTCGAGGTTATTTCAAGTTGACAATTAAAGCTAAAATCACAGAACTGTTACCTTTTGTAATAACCATGCCATGAATCTTAGATCATTAGCTAAGAATCATTGTTAGCTAAGATCATTGTTCTTTATATCTTCAGAATTTCTTATACTAGTTCTACCCCAGTAAGTAAAGATGTAATAGCTTCTGTAATAGCTGGAACTGAATACAGGCTTGCTATCTATTGCCATTCTTCATTTCAGGGAATATTCATAAATTGCATCATTGTGCTAGATGGCCCTTAAATAATCCAGCTTGACAAGATAAGAAAGGTTCTTGAACATTTGTTAAAATATAGTTTCCTTCAGTTATGAACACATGAAGTCAGCAAAATGTTCCTAGGAGTCTACATGACTCTAGAGCTGAGGACACTCCTTTTCAAAGTAATTGATTATATCATTCACAGAACAGGGGACAACAACATAAAATAAGATGACATATGAACCTGTATATAATTTCTGTGATTTAGAAGATTATCTGATGAATTTAGACAACAATCTCTAGAAGTATCACTATATATTAGCAATTCTATTCTACTTGGATAAGGTATTATAGTAAAAAAAATAGCAAACATATATCTACAAGGTGTAATTATACACAGAGACAAAAATGCACATGAAGCACACTTATATATGATATTTATATGTAATTTAATCCATCACATAAAATTTATAATTTATAAGGCTATACAATTATTTTTCAGTTTAATATATATACATATATATATATATATATATATATATATACCATGCATATGTATACAGATTGTTATTACTTATTAGAGATTGTAATTTAATTTTACCATTAATATTTATATAAAATACCTTAAATATGGGCAATCATATATAACTATACTACTACATTTTGTTTTAGTGTTTCTTCTTCTACAATGTGCATTTCAGAATCAATACTTCTTTTCTCCTACATACCATGCCATGTAAATTTTCTTATGACTAAATGATTTAAAATAAATCATACTTGCTACTATGTTTGGTTTTATATTTTCTAACTGACATAAGTTATTCAGTATTATTTTGAAATGTCTATTGGAAAAAATCCTTTGAATGACTATCAGTGTGATGCTTATGCTTCCTTATGTTATCTTTCATTGTTTAAGACTTGCTGGAACAGCCTGAGTGCTGCTGGAATTCTTTGCTACAACAGTTGATCAGTCTTTAACTCTTGGGACTTTTTATAGAAAGTGACGGTAGAAAGGATGAACTAATGGTTGTCCACGGATGCCAGAAAACAGCCACCAGGATTCCCAAGAGAAAGATGTTGGTCTTAGTTACCACTAGCAGCAAATTCTCCTTTTTACATCTGTGCAATTGTAAAGTCACAGGCACAGCAAACATGTGTAAAATGAAGTAAAAGAAAACAAAAGAAAGAAAAAAAGAGCTCCCTTTAAGCACCATGCTAAACACTCAGCTTGATAACTTCTTAGCCCTTAATTGTTTCCATTCTACTTCCTTCGGCTGCATTATACTCAGATTCTAAATTTCCAATCGTCATCAAGCACAGCTGAATCATCCTTCCCACTTAAAGGGTTTATCCATTAGTCACTGGGGCCTAAAATACCTAATTAACGAGAAAGAATGCGGATGCGGGAAGACTCAGTAGATTCTGTTATATTGAAAATCCTACTTGCTGAAAAGATCTGGATTATGTAATGTGGTTTTGAGGAAATTTAAAATGCTTCTGGCCAGCATACATGAATTTTAAAAATTAAGAGAATATAATATATCTTTGAGAAGAAAATCACCCGTTATCTCAGGCTGATAAATGTGAACTCTATGCCTTTGCCTTAGGGTGGGTACTTAGAATTTTTCCTTTCAAATGATTTTTCTTTAAAAGCCTATCCTTAAAGAAAGTTTATTATCCATTCAAGTATGATAAAATATTTGCTTCCATACACATGCTATAAAAATAAGATTTCTTATTTTACATATTTCAAAGAACTACATATTTGCATATTTCATAACAATAAGAATATTTTTTGCAAATATAACTAAATTCGTTTCTTTTACAGATGGTATTTTTCATACTTGACTCTAATATTTATTTTAATTAATTCAATATAACACTTTAACTTCATGTTATTTTGCCATAACTTCCATATTTAGTTCTGGGTGTGGGGAGACTGAAACATATGACCTGAATATATGGTGACAATTAGGCAAACCAATGACTTAGTCTTTGACCTACCACACAGAGGATATAGTTTGTCTTTTGCTACCCTGACTTCTACGTAGAAGGTTGCCCTGTGTCTTTGTTTTCATTGTTCTGTGTTAGGTCTGTCCTGATGCTTTCACAGTTTGCTTTCTTAGACAGATATTCTGTGGCCTCTGTCCTTCTGTTAACCCCTCTCTGTGAATCTATGCAACCCACCCACCCCCCGCTTCCGAGTAGCTCCTGTCAGACAATTTATGAACATTCCATTCTGAGATGTCCTCCATACACTTTGAGATTGTATCTGAGATTACAGGGAATTTCTACAGGCCATAGTATTTGTCCATAGGTACGTCTCCAAACATCTTCACTAGATCTTCACGTTACTTTTACTCTGTGATCTATTTTAAGGGAGGCACAAAAGGTGGGTGGCTTCTGTAGTCCAAACTGCATCCAAGGAGATAAGAACTTGAATCACTCACCAGCATTTGAAAAGCTGGCAATATAACATCAGGATTATTTCCTTTGCCTCCTTAGGAGGAAGTATGAAAGTGAGGAGACTGGCTTTATGATGTGTTATTTCTCTGGTGAATTTCCCCACACTCATAGTTTGGAAAGAGCAGGTATTTTACCTTATTATAATGTATGTTAAAAATCTGTCATGCTAGCAATGTGGCAATGTTTGGATTCTTTCATCAACAGCTCCCAATTACTCTTGAAGTTTGGGTGCTAAAGAAAGTATCTACCTCTTATAGATACAACAGTTACCTCAAGTTATGCTCAGAATTCCCAATACAACAAAAATTTTATATTTCACATCTGAATCCATTAAGGCTCACTTGATAACTGTATTTCCCAGAGTTTTATTTAAATAATAAGATTCAGCATAGCTAATGTAAGTATGAGTTTAGGAATCTTTTGAAAATCTACCATGACTGTTGATAACCACAGGATTTGAAAAACAAAGTATCTACTTGAAAAAGATGCTGATAATGTCAATATAGTCTTTTTTTAAAATTTTTTGATACTTTATTCACATTTCCAATGTTTCCCCCTTTCTAGGTCTCCTCTTTGGAAATCCCTTATCCCCTACCCCTTCTCCACCTCTATGAGGGAATTCCACCTACCACCCACCTGACTACCCACTCCCATATTCCCACCTTGACATTCCCCTTTACTGGAGCCTCTCCTCCCCCTGATGGCCAACAAGGCCCTCCTCTGCCACATATGTGGTCCGAACCATGGGTCCCTCCATGTGTATTCTTTGGTTGGTGGTCCAGCCTCCAGGAAGACCTGGGGAGGGGGGTCAGTCCAGTTGACACTGTTACTCCCTCCATGGGGCTGCAGACTCCCTCAGCTCCTTCAGTCTCTTCTCCAACTCCTCCATCTGGGACCTCACTCTCAGTCCAGCAGTTACTGCAAAGTGAAATTTGGGTATTCCAAACTTTTGGGATAATATCCACTTATCAGTGAGTACAGACCATGTTCGTTCTTTTGTGACGAAGTTACCTCACACAAGATGATATTTTCAAGTTCCATCCATTTGCCTGCAAATTTCATAAAGTCACTGTTTTTAATAGCTGAGTAGTACTCCACTGTGTAAATGTACCACATTTTCTGTATCCATTCCTCTGATGAGGGACATCTGGGTGTTTCCAGCTTCTGGCTATTATAAATATGGCTGCTATGAACACTGTGGAGCATGTGTCTTTAATACATGTTGGAGTATCTTCTGGGTATATGCCCAGGAATGGTATAGCTGGGTACTCAGGTAGTATTACGTCCATTTTTCTGAGGGTCCACCAAACTGATTTCCAGAGTGGTTGTACCAGCTTGCAATCCCACCAACAATGGAGAAGTGTTCCTTTTTCTCCACATCCTCGCCAGCATCTGCTGTCACCTGAGTTTTTGATCTTAGCCATTCTGACTGGTGTGAGGTGGAATTTCAGACTTGTTTGATTTGCATTTCCCTGATGACTAAGGATGTTGAACATTACTTTAGGTGCTTCTCGGCCCTGCGAATTTCCTCAGTTGAGAATTCTCTGTTTAGCTCTGTTCCTCATTTTTTGATAGGGTTATTTGGTTTTCTTGAGTTCTTTGTATATATTGGATATTAACCCTCTATTGGATGTAGGATTGGTAAAGATCTTTTCCCAATCTGTTG
>CM052712.1:56203643-56223641 GCA_028551405.1 Uromys caudimaculatus | reverse complement strand
CATGCTCCACTGTGTTCATAGCAGCCATATTTATAATAGCCAGAAGCTGGAAATAACCCAAATGTCCCTCATCAGAGGAATGGATACAGAAAATGTGGTTCATTTACACAATGGAGTACTATTCAGCTATTAAAAACAATGATTTAATGAAATTTGCAGGCAAATGGGTAGAACTTGAAAATATCATCCTGAGCGAGGTAACTCAGTCACAAAAGAAGGAACATGGTATGTACTCACTGATAAGTGGATAGTAGCCGAAATGTTTGGAATACCCAAGTTTCACTTTACAGTAACTGCTGGACTGAGAGTGAGGTCCCAGATGGAGGAGTTGGAGAAGGGACTGAAGGCGCTGAGGGGGTCTGCAACCCTATGGAGGGAGCAACAGTGTCAACTGGCCTGACCACTCCCCCCCCCCATCTTCCTGTAGGCTAGACCACCAATCAAAGAATACACATGGAGGGACCCATGGTTTGGACCACATATGTAGCAAAGGAGGGCCTTGTTGGCCATCAGGGAGAGGAGAGGCCCTAGTAAAGCAGAATGTCAAGGTGGGAATACGGGAGTGGGTGGGCTGGTGGGTGGGAGCTGGAATTTCCTCATTGAGATGGGGGAGGGGGAAGGGATAGGTGGTCTCCAAAGAGGAGACTTAGAAAGGGGGAAACATTGGAAATGTAAATAAAGTATCAAAAAAAAAAAATAGCAAGGGTTTTTTACCACTTAGCTCTCAATTGTTTCTTCAACCCAATAAAACTGGTATTCCTTCTAAGATACTTGTAAAACTAACCATGTCAAGGTCATTGATAACTTTTCTATAACTAAAATCAATAGCCAATACTCGATTGTCCCTTGAAATAGCAAATGCATTTTAGAAATATATCCTAGCATTCATTATTCTGTAATTATTTTTGTTAATTTATAGACTTCTTCTGGTTATTTGTATCACGGTAGCTCTTTTGTGTTTGTGTATGTATAGGCTTGCATGTTTATGTATGTGATGGTGGCAGTGGTAGTACTGTGTGTGTGTGTGTGTGTGTGTGTGTGTGTGTGTGTGTGTGTGTGTGTGTGTGTAAGAGAGAGAGAGAAAGACAGAGAGTGAGAGAGTGAGAGAAAGAGGAAAAGAGAGAGAGAGGAAGACAGAGAGAGAGAGAGAGAGAGAGCATGAGTTCATGTGTGTCAATGTAGACCCATGTAAATTAAAAATAAACTGCTGGAGTTTTACTTTTTAAAGTTCTGGAGCCTAGGAAATCCAGAAAAATATAGAGCTAGCACTTTTAGTCCCTGATTAGGACTCACACCGTATGCACCTCACCTTTGGCTGCATTCACAGTTTTAGAAGGGACTAGTGGTCTGTCTGAAGTATCTTTTATAAGGTCAAAGATCACTCATGACCCAATTAATTCTCAGAAGCCTACTTTTTACTACTAGAGTTTTCATAGATTTCAAATGAATTTCTGAAAACACACTTAGATCATAGAAGCCCCTAGCTTCCAAAAGTCAAGCTCTCCACACTCACCTCTGCAATGTGGGGCATTCATTTGCTACCAGGCTTCACTGGAATTTCCTCTCCAGTGACCTTGAAGGCCTTACTCTGGTCACATTGATAGCTTCTTGTTCAGAATCTTCATTCACACTTTCTTTTGTCTTGCTCTTGGAAGAGGTGGTTTTAGTTTTACATGACAATACAGTGAGGTATAACTTGAATTTTTACATGCTTCCTCAGTCCCTCTAGTCTTCTGTTACTAATATTTTTGCATGTACTGTTCTTTTGTTGCAACTAATAAATTAACATCAGAATATTATTGGCTGCAGCCCATTATTATGTGCTTACACTAGGGCTATTCTTTATGTTATAAACGTCAACAGAAAAAACACAGATCTCATCTTGAAGGGAATAAGAAATAGTTTATTCTGGAGCCATTTTGAGTGACCATGGCCTGCAAACATGAATGAAGTTCCCCAGATTTTTAAGTTTTGTGACGTTTTTATGGTTTCACTAAACAGAGACAGTAATAAATCCGTGCAAGTTTAAAATACAATGATGGGTAAATCAGCAAGACATGTAGATCCAGATGGGAAAACTTTTCTTTAGGCTTCAGATGGTAACTGATGACATTCTTAACTTTTGGATTGGTAGGCACTAGTTGACTGCTAATTTAATAGATTCTAAAAGGTTTTTATTGATTGTCATATATTGTTAGATCATTAGTTCCTACACAGAGAAACAAGGAATGACTGAGGGCCAGAACTTTGCCCAAGATAAGCTAATTAGTCAATGGACCTGGAACATTCCAGTCTCTCCACAGTACTGAAATTCTAATCAGCCAATCAGTATTGACAGATATAACTTTTTTTTTTAAGTTTTTATTCTGAGCTAGACAATAGGTTTTTTTTTTCAGAAGTTTTTATTGACATAAATTTATGAATTTTGAAAACCTGCAATGACCCATATTTATAGTCTATTTTAGGGTCTATTTATAGACCCATTCATAATAGTCTAGCTGCTTGAAAATGAAGATGCCCTACTGATTTGTTCCTCCTTCCTTCTAGAGAACTCCTGGACATAATTTCACTGGCTTTACTTTTCAATGATGCTCAAGTAGTGGAATTCTATATTATGAAGAGCTTTTTTTGTATCGACTTTATTTTATTACTGTTGTGCCAGGAAGTATTCATGAACCCCAAAAGACCACCAAGGAGCCATATTTGATGTAATAGCATTAGAGTCTCCTTATTACAAGCTTGGTCTTGGGCTCTCCTCCAACCCAACCCTGACACAGCAGAAAGGGAAGGGAAAGCAGAGCAGCCTCAGACCCTCACAGGACAAACATAGGAAAATAGGAGCAAGTGAAAGGCTGAGAGAGGTGGTGTCCAGTCTGGCAAGCATCTAATAGAATGACTATAAGCCAACAGGTGGGCGCTCTGAAGCAAGACTGTATACAATCACAAACTGTCTGAAAGTCCATCTGAAAGAGTCAGAATAACCTTTGATTAACTGTGGCTAGGAAGTAGTTAGGGGGTAACTGCCCAAGGACAAGCAGTGGGGTCCTTCATGGTATGTGGGTGCAGCTTGGGTTCTGCATCGGGTCAATTACTCAAGCTGTTTTTCTTTTCTTTAAGATGGAGGCTGGTCCTAAGATGAAGTAGGTTTGGCCTCTCATTTCTAATACATATCTAGCTTTCTTAATGTTTTTCATCGCTTGAGAGCCCATTTATTTAAGATTGCATAGTAATCTGTCGTATAAATGTAGCATATAATTAATGAAATGTATTTTTCAATTCTGGAGGTTTGGAAATTATGATCACAATTGCTTTGAATGTTCATATTTAGGAGTTTGTTCTCATGACATTTTTACATAACATTGGATTGCATCACACAGAAAAAAAAATGCTTAGTTGTAAGTGGAAACCTATCCAATGACCTTCCAGATTTTTTTCTTAGATGCCTTCTTGAAAAATTGTATTTCAGATGTAAGCTCTATTCCTCTGTTACGATCTTGACATTTTCAACACACAGAATGATTATGTCCTCTCAAACTACTTGAAGCTAGACTTCAGCTCTACCCCCTCTCAGCTTTTCTGTGGTGAAATTTGCTGGTGTCACCTCTGAGAATTGATAAGCTAACAGAGTCGCAGCCCTTGTGAACTAGTGTCCTTGATCAATGTCATCCTAGATAAGACCATTATCTCTTCTGTCTAGGGAGGACACACTGAAAAGATGGCTTTCTGTGTGAATGACCTTCACCAGACACCACATCTTCCAGTGACTTGACTGAAGGTTTTTCCAACCTTCAAAAATGTATAATGTTTTGTTTTTTGTTTTTGTTTTGTTTTTTAAGCATCCAATCAATTGTCTTTGATTATAGTATTCTGAGTTGGTTAGTATAACATGGTACCATTTGTCTTTATTTCAGAACACTAATCTAAATAATTAATTATAGCATACTACATATCATCAGATATCATTGGTATATAATTCAGATAAGAATGGGCATATTTTTCCATTTTTTTCTCTTTAAATACCTTATTTCCAAATTTTAAAAGAGTAGATCATGAAGGCCATTTAAATAATTAGTAACTTGAAGGCCATTTAAGTTCCAAAATATTCTAAGGCCTGAGTGTTTAATCTATTTACATAGTAAAATAGTTTGACACAATTTCATGGATGCAAGAGGAGACAGAAGGCAACTCTGTTAGAGATGAAGAGATACACTAGTTAAAGTATAGCAAGAGTTATGCATCTGAGGGTCAAGGTTAATCAGGTCAAGGACAACTTGGCCTACATGAAACCCTCTTTAAAAAAATTAGAGAGGGGGCTGTTGAGATGGCACAGCAGTTAAGAGCACTGGCTGTTTTCCAGATTTCCTGAGTTCAATTCCCAGCAACCACATGCTGGTTCACAACCCTCTCTAATGAGATCTGGTGCCCTCTTCTGACATGCTAGGGTGCATGCATATAAAACCCTCATACATATAATAAATAAATAAATCTTTTAAAAAACGAAACAAACTTTTAAAATGTTTTAGAAAGACAACTAAAACAGAGTTTTTAATTTTATTTTGTTAATTTAGCTAATGGCATGAACTTAACATTGGCTGCATATATAACTTTAAATTTGTTACTCAACAAAGACTCTTATCAGGCAATATAAAAATGGCAGCAGATCTACTGTACCACTCAAAATACATGTCCTTTTGTTTCAGATAAAGGGGTCTCACCTCTCTCTGTATATTCAGTAGGAGATAAGTAATGTTTAAAATCCTGCTAAATACTTTTAAAGTCACTATTAATATTAAATGCTAACTTCTTATATAAAAACTTGCTGATGTTGATGGTCTTATGAGGTAGTATAAAGTGTAGGAGGTCGCTTGTGACTTGACTCCCTAACTTACACTTATTGGACTTTTCCTTAGTGCCTAAATGTCTTGAGTATAAGACAGTCAGACAGATGTCAAGTAAAACTACCATTTTTGCCAGCAGCAGCCACTCTGAGGACTCAACAGTTGACTACTCGAGGGGAGAGCACTATGACATGGTAGTTCAACCCAAGCTGGTAAGGGTGTACAAACCCCTCCCTGACCGTGCTTGACTCTTTTAATATACAAATTGTGAGACAATGACAAGAGTGAATGTACATTAAATAAACCTTCAGCTTTTTCCTTCCCGACTGGAAAGAAAACATTTTTTCCTGGTGTGCCAGTGAAGAAACTGTTGTGACTTTTACAAAAGGGACAGTGTCATGAACGCTTTAATATAACCCTTAAGTTTTATGAAGGTCTGCTGTGATGGCTGCAAATACCCCCTCCTTATGGAAGTAAACTGCTTTATTATGCAGCTGGCTGGGAGACACTGTATTAGCTACTTTTCTATTTCTGTGGTCAGACACCATGACCAAAGCACGTAATAGAAGAGAAAGTTCAATTTGAACTTATTGTCACAAAGGGTTAAAATCTGTGATGGTGGAAAGGGCATAGCAGGGAGCAGCAACTAAGATCTCACATCTCCAAACACAAACAGGAACATGCAGAGAACACGCTCATAATGGTGTGAGTCTTTTGGAACTTCACAGCCTTCCCTTAGTGATATGCTTGTCCATCAAGACCTCACCTCATTATCATATCCAAACAACGACCAAGGACCAAGCATTCAAATGCTAAAGATTAACGTACAAAATCTCAGACCAATGAACGCAGCTATCTTTTTGTGCAGCCCCTTCTGTGGCTTCTGAAGTTAGGATTTCAGTTGTACTTCCTTCATAATCTTGACATCCATCTTTATTAGAGCTGGCTGATTTGTTAACAAAGATGAAGTGATGACAGTGACCCTGAGGGTGGATCAACAGTGATAGTAGAGAGGCTGTAACAAACTGCATAAACAGGAGAGGTAGACAGTGGCCAGTAACTTCACAGTTGCTAAAATGCCCTCACCAGCGCTGACAGCATAAGCAGAGGAGCTTCAAAGTAGCTATGATGTTGGCACAATCAGCAGCCAATGCAGGAGCCAAAGCTGGTGCCCTGGTGATACCAGCCTCACCGACACTGGCCTCAGGAACAGGACACAGCTGCTGATTCAATAGAGCACTCAGGCAAGGAATGAGAGAACCTTCCCAAGTAGAGAGAATCCAAGAGAGAGGCTGAGCTTAAAACAGAGAACAGAAAGCTGAAAAGAGGAGGCAGGCCCTAGTCCCTGGAAAAACTCCATAGAACTCTTAAGCAATGGGATCAAAAGGGTCTTAGACACTGCAAGCCCAGGATCTGTGGCACTGCCTGCTGTCAAGGGCTCAGAAATCATGAAACACTGGCCCAGATGCAGGTCTCTGTAACAAAAGAGTGTCTCTAGATGAACACAAGACACTTTAAAGTGGCAGTTTCCAAACTGTGAGTCACAACCACTTTGGAGGTACCATATCAGATATCCTGCTATCAGATATTTACGTTGTTAGTTCATAGCAGTTGCAAAATTACAGTTATGAATGAATTTTATAGTTGGTGATCACCACAACATGAGAAACTGTATTAAAGGTTCACAGCATTAGGAAGGTTGAGAACCGCTGCTTTAGCGCTAAAGGTGCCAGTGTCCAAGGCTTGCAGAAGATCTGGGACCCCAGCAGACAGTTTTCGACTGGTCCCTGCTGTCTACTTCTGTCACTCCCCATTGTCAACTGCCAAGAGCCACAAATACCAATGCTGGATGAGCTTCTTGCCCATACTGGCTTTCTATCAAGATGACTCAAACTAGATGACTTATGGCCATGTGTGGCATAAAAAGTGATGCTTTTTTTAATAGATATTTTGTTACAGGAAAGTATAGGACAATTTAAGTGCTATTTTTATAGTTTGGGATCAGAGCCCTTAGCTCACTGTGCCTTGAGAGTGAAGCAACTCCACTTCCTGTTCCCTAAACTGAGACCACTGCAACTGCACTCACTTGCACTTTTTACACTCAATTGTCTTCCTTAAATTCACTGCTTACAATGTTGCTAGAGAGTTTATGGTTTAGCTATCTTATAATAGAAAAGATTTTTCTTTTCATTCTTCTACTTTGAATAGCCGTCTTGCTTTTCTGAGTAGAGTATTTAATAACTGTGCATAAGCCGGGGTCATGCCATCAAAGGTGTCTATGAAGAAATCAAGTGCATGCTGCAAAATAAAAAGAAATATTGCTCTGAATCTCTGAAAGCTTAAAAGGAAACCCAGTGCTATTTAATGGTGTGTTTAGTCTGGAATCAGTTTGTATTCACAGTTATAGTCTACCCTCTCTTAAAAGGAAAATAAATGACATACAGTAAAACCTGATTCTATAGGCTTCTGAGGTGTTGTTACATTTACAGTAACAAGGAAAACAGTGCATACTTCAACAGCAGTGGCCAAAGCTGTTAGGAGAATTAGGCTTGAGTCCGTGCTTCCTACAGATTCAGATAATCACTTCTCTCAGAATGTCATGGAATATTCAAATTACTGTAGAATGGAGGTTTCATGTGCTGTAAGGGTAAACTTTTGGGATTATATTACAAATCCAGTAACGCACCTGCCACTTTTGTGACCTTGAACAAATTCCATCACTCTCTGAGCTTCAATATTAATACTTGTAAGACAGAGACAAGAACACATTTTATTTTCATCTTGTGTGTTATAATAAGTATTTTGAATTTTGCCTACCTATGGGCCAAGAACTATACTAGCATGCTAGGCATATTATCTTACTTAACCATCTTAGAGCAACTGCTATAGTTGAGGAAACTGAAGAACAGAAAGACCGTATCATGTATTCAAAGACACAAAGAAAGATGACAATGCAGATAGGAAGATATCTGTGGCTGAATTCAAAATCTGTCTATTTACTTATGCTAGGAACTAAGTAAAGGAATGTGTATTAAATTATGTGACATAATTCAGGTTATATTATGGCAGATATGGCCATAAGCAAATTAACCAGATATGGTCACAAGCAACTAATGCCAGATATGGCTCTGAGAAATTTTGTAAATTCAAATTTTTCTGTAGTTGTTGGAATAAAACAATAGACAAGAAGAAACACCCACAGTTGCTTGCTTTTCCATCATTATTAGTGACTTATACCTTGAAAAAACAACTATCAATTTCCTTGGTCTAAGATGATGTTATAAGGGAGGAAAGTTTTCTCTGAGGCAGCTCTCTTTACAGGTAGACAGCGACCTCTCACTGCATTCACACATCCTCTCCTCTCTGTCATTGTGCTCTACTTCTCTCTAAAGTCTCTCTTCTGAATGGATGAATGCTCATCCTCACAGCCTCCTGCAGTCCAGCGCATGCCCGTAAGCTGCTTCTGAAACCTCATTGTGGAGCTACATGACACGTGTTCTACATTATAGGACATAACTTGGAGATCCTCATGGAAATAAAACAGCAGTAGAGATTGAGCGTGTTAGGATTATGGACATTTCTAGCCTTTGGATTACCTCATTTTTCATAGTTTATAAAAGAACAGTCCCGTTTACTCAAGACAGAAGTTCACTTCAGGTTTTTTGGCATATTGTCTCAATGATGCATTTAGAGACAAGAGAAGGCTGTTAGTGTAGGACTCAATGAGATTGAAAGACCTGACCCCCTTATGAGGAAGGTTAGACCCCTAGCAAACTTAGAGCCAAGACTAGAAACTACATGCCTGGGCAAGAAAAAGAAAAACCGCACCCAACTACATTCTTTCCCCTAAGAAACAGGTGACTTTGACCTGACCTCAGGGCCAGAGGCACAATGTTTCAGGAATTAGAAATGTTTGTGCAACTGACTTGTGAATAACTTAGAACAATCTGTACTTCCCCATGATGCAAATTCTTTCCGTTCCCCACCCCTTGCTTTATGGTTTTTCCTTGCTTTATGGTCTTTTTCCTGATTTGTGGTTCTTCCCTTGCTTTGGGTTTTTTCTTCCTTTAAATACCCCTGACTTCAGCTACTTGGGGCCGAACCCCTCTGCCTCTGCGTAGGTTACAAGTTGACCCAGTGCACTGGTCCTCCCACTGCCCCCGAATAAACCTTGTGTGATTGCAGCAAGGACAGTCTTTCATGAGTTCTTAGGGGGGTCGCGCTGTCCTGAGACTTGAGTGAGGGTCTCCCAGCTAGGGGATCTTTCAAGATGGTCTGGTGGGCAAACTTTGGAAAACTGCTGAAGCCCACATTCATATGTACCTGTATCAAAATACCCACTTTTCAAAATCTGCTCTTCCTAATTCAGTAACAGAGGCATTCCTTTTACAAGTGTCTTCCCTCGTCCCAACAAGGGACAATCCATTCTGACCAGATCCTCAACATACATAACCTCCTTCCTGGCCGTAGCTGAGAGTTAGAAGAGAGGAAAGCAAAAAATACTTTTAGTTTTTCGGATGTCTCCTTCTGTTTCCTAAGTAAAAATATTCTAAAGAGACATTTAAGTTTCTCAGTCGAACTATGAGAAAGAATATCCTCCCCCCAATGGAAAATTTCCCTTGGAATCTAATGCTTGGGGAAGGAAAATAATTCAGTCAAAAGAGAAACTTATCATTAAGAGAGTTGACACTTTTCTAACAACTTATCAGACTACCTTACAGAATAAGACTGAAGCCCAGATAATGATGGGTAAATGGTAGGTAGGACTATACCTTGACAGGTACTATTTTGATTTTCAAATGCAAAACCTTCTGTTTAAACCCTAATAATACTTCAGGATCCAAAGATTTCCTTGGGCAAATCACTGGATATCTCTTTATCTCTTTACCCCTCTTCCAAATATGACCACACTGAAAAAAAGTTCTTTTTTTTTTTTCTGATTTCCCCTTTTATTTGGAGTATTTTAGTTGACTTATTTAGGACCAATTTCTGGACCTAGCTTGTAGCACAAGTTGTGACCCTCAAATGTAGTGTCTGGCCCATGGGAATGGGCAGGTGTGCAGTTGTGACAGCTGGTTCTAGCGGCAGCAAGAAGATTTGGGCAACCGTCCTCTCTCATCTTAGCCTCGTTCATAGAGGACCCAGGTGTTTGGAAGGCAAATTTAAAATTAGATTCTCTTTGTTTACCAACCCCGGTGGCAGATTCAAGGCCGGTCACTCCATGTGAGACTCTTTCGTACTTGATCAGTTCATCTGACTCTACAAATACCTTTTATCCTGGGGACAGCTGGCATTTGTTCATGTATGTATTATTTACTATTTTTACATTTCTCACTGCTCAGATAAAATTGCAGGAATTATTTACAATGGTATCATTTTTTTTTCTTTTTCTTTCTCCCTTTTTCCTTTTTTAAAATGTCCTGAGGCCAAAGGGACTGGGTGCATTGTGTCAATTCAGTAAGAAATAAACAGATTTAGCAAAGAGGAAAATGGCATGTTGTCCTTTAGAAGTACTTTTGGGCAAATTTTCCAAATTGGTGTTCCTGGAAAGACTACTGCTGAATAAATTAAAACCCTGTGTGCATGTGTGTGTGTGTGTGTGTATGTGCATGTGTGTATGTATGTGTGTGCATGTGTGTTTGTATCTGTGTGTGTGTGTGTGTGTAAACCTCCACTCCCCATAATCTTAAACACACACACACACACACACACAAACACTGAGGCTTAGTGATTCTTTCTACAGCATTGAAAGAAAAAGAAGAGAATGGCTCATTAACCTCATTGATTCTAAGTCACTAGTGACCGTTAATTACATAATAACAGAAGACCCACAGCCTATACCTAATCACAAACTGTCAGCAACATTTTTTAAAGCCATTTAAAACTTGCTTTGTTTCAATCTTTTTTTTTAATTTAATACTTTATTTACATTTCAAATGTTTTCCCCTTTCCAGGTCTCCTCTTTGGAAACCCCCTATCCCACCCCTCCACCCCCTATCTCTATGAGGGTATTCCCTCACCCACCCACCCACTCCTGTCTTCCCTCCCTGGCATTCCCCTATACTGGGGCATCTAACACACTCAGACCCAAGGGCCTCTCCTCCTACTGTTGGTCAACAAGGCCCTCCTTAGCCACTTATGTGGCCAGCACCATGGGCCCCTCCATATGCATTCTTTGGTTGGTGATCCAGTCTCTGGGAGCACCGGGGAGCCTGACTGGTTGACACTGTTGCTCCCTCCCCATGGGTTGCAAACTCGCTCAGTTCCTTCAGTCCCTTCTCCAACTCCTCCATCTGGGACCCCATACTCAGTCCAACAGCTGTTGTGAATTGAATCATGGGTGTTCTGAACTTTTGTGCTAATATCCGCTTATCAGGGAATACATACTGTGTTTGTTCTTTTGTGACTGAGTTACCTCGCTCAGGATGATATTTTCAAATTCCATCCATTTGCCTGCAAATTTCATGAAGTCATTGTTTTTAATAGATGTGTAGTATTCCATTGTGTAAATGTACCACATTTTCTGTATCCATTCCTCTGCTGAGGGATATCTGGGTTGTTTCCAGCTTCTGGCTATTATAAATATGGCTGCTATGAACCTAGTGGAGCATGTGTCCTTATTACATGTTGGAGCATCTTCTGAGTATATGCCCAGGAGTGGTATAGCTGGGTTCTCAGGAAGTATTATGTCCAATTTTCTGAGGGTCCGCCAAACTCATTTCCAGAGTGGTTGTACCAGCTTGCAGTCCCACCAGCAATGGAGGAGTGTTCCTTATGGTCACTTCATCTTTGACAAACGAGCTAAAACCATCCACTGGAAAAAAGACAGCATTTTCAACAAATGGTGCTGGCTTAACTGGTGGTCAACACGAAGAAGAATGCAAATTGATCCACTCCTATCTCCCTGTACAAAGCTCAAGTCCAAGTGGATCAAAAACCTCCACATAAAACCAGATACACTGAATCTAATAGAAGAGAAAGTGGGGAAAACTCTCGAACACATGGGCACAGGGGAAAAGTTTCTGAACAGAACACCAATGGCTTAAGCTCTAAGATCAAGAATCGATAAATGGAACCTCATAAAATTGCAAAGCTTCTGTAAGGCAAAGGACACTGTCAATAGGACAAAACGGCAACCAACAGATTGGGAAAAGATCTTTACCAATCCTACATCTAATAGCAGGCAAATATCCAATATATACAAAGAACTCAAGAAGTTAGACTCCAGAAAACCAAATAACCCTATCAAAAAATGGGGAACAGAGCTAAACAGAGAACCCTCAACTGAGGAAACTCGAAGTGCTGAGAAACACCTAAAAAAATGTTCAACATACCTTAGTCATCAGGGAAATGCAAATCAAAACAACCCTGAGATTCCACTTCACACCAGTCAGAATGGCTAAGAACAAAATCTCAGGTGACAGCAGATGCTGGTGAGGATGTGAAGAAAGAGGAACACTCCTCCATTGCTGGTGGGATTGTTTCCACCTTTACATGTATGTCTGATTTCACATCTCTGAAGGTTTAAGCCTGCATTTCAGTTCCCTCCCCTGAAATAATGATTTCTCTCTCTTCTCTGTGCTGCTTTTGCTCATGGTTTCCTTTTGCATGTCACTTTTCATATCACAAAGCTCATAGACAGCTATTCTTGACTAAAATGAATTCCATTTTAATAGCAGGGTTCTCACTCTATTTAAAAAACTTTATTAATCATTGAAACCAGTGAGGTTTTTCCTTTTAAAACTTGAGATTGTGGGACTGAAATGAATATTAAGTTCTCTATCTTTATTCATGTTGAATTTCTGGAAATAGTCCAATTAAACCATAGTGGTTTGATTTTTTTTCCAATTTGAGTGATAGTGCTAAACATTACAAGTAAAGATAAATCCATAAGTCATATGTGCATACTCAGTGCTTAATCCACACCACATAAATGAAGGGCTGAAAGAATCAAGGAAGTGGAAGTAGAGTTACTGTCTTTATAAAACATATACTATTTATAAAAAGCAACATTTCAAAGTGGCCACTGCTGATGTCTATAAACCATGCATTGCAGAGAATGATAGAAGCACAATACATTCATTGTTTTGTTAATCTTCCCACATGAAATAACCTCAAGTATTGTCCCATTTTGAAATGAATCTGAATGAAAAGAACTCAGTTCCAGATGATAGCTTCCATCTGTGTGACATTCAAACCTATTTTCAAAATTACCATTTCAGTGTTTCTTCTGTTGTCTGTCTTCCTAAGTCTGACTTGTGTTGTGACATTATTCCTGGAGATACTTAAACAAACAGCTTGCCTAGTAGAGATTGCATGACAGATCAAAGAAAGGATTTCACCAAAGCCCGACGTGGTGATCTAAGTAGTTTTGTTGTGGTTACTTGCAGGAGTATTGGTGAGGGTTACTCATAGGACCAGAAATGACTGAAATACAGCGCTACATCATCAAACCATCTCCAGCATGAGAGACTCTCATGAACCTGGAAACCTGCAGGCAGTTCAGAGGGTGGGAGAATGTCCTTTCCAGGATGCTCAGATTGTCTGAGTCACTTCCATGCAGGTCAACTGGCCTCCACTTCTAGACAGGATGGATGTTCTCTGTTTCTTCTAGATGATTCCCTTGGTTAAAGCCACTTCTAAGCACCTCAACTTATATGAACATCTTCTAAGCAACTCACCTTTCCTGTCTCTGTGGTTGCTTGACTGCTCTGAAAGTGTCTCTCAGAAATCCTTCCTATTTATATGCTTGGGTGTGTGGGGGCAGGGATGCTAGACGAGAAGTGACAGTTCTAGGGACTTTATGAAGCTTTTGAGTTATTTACTTTCTAAGATTAATAAGGTTCCAGGCAGGGTGGACTGTTTAACCTCTCCTTAGAAGATCCTGCTGATTACCTTCCTTTGACACCCTGCATCTTAGAGAGCTTCCCTCCAAGATGGAGAGTTTTATCTGAAATAACGAGACAGTATACCTTCATTTTCCAGCATCTATTTTTTCCATCAGTCTTTATCATTTTTTTCTTCTCAGCTCTTGTTCCTTTCTTAAAAGATTCTTTATCTAAACTCATTTAAAATTACATTTTATCTCTACTGGAACATACAACTAGAAAAATTATAACTTATGATGTACTGTGAACTATTTCAGCACTTACAGCTTTTATAGTATTTAAACGTAGTTAAACCTATCTCCTGAAATACTTAGTATCTTTGTGGAGAAATATTTGAAATCCTTTATTCTACTGTGCAGAAGGAACAGTTCTTACTCCTTTCTAAGTACAACTCACAACCATGGGTCAATCTCACTACATCCTTTGCTCTCCTGACTCCTAGCTCTTCTTCAGAGTCATAGTTTCAAATTCATAGCCCCTTTTTCTTTAAGGGGTGTGTGTGTGTGTGTGTGTGTGTGTGTGTTTGTGTGTGTGTGTTTGTATGCTTGTGTGTACCTAGGAATATATACATTATATATAATTATGTACTTATGAATATAATTATATATTAAATATTAAATATATAATTATGTTCCCAAATTCATAATACATAAATAGAACTTTCTCAGTCTACATAAGTTTACTTGCATAATCCCAGGGCTGCCTACTTGGTATTGGATAGCCAACTGTTGTGCTCTTCCAAAATTGTTTCTTCCACTACCACCACTCCTTTAGTTGTTTCTAATTCTTTGTCTAGGATGGAGCCCCAAAGGAATTCCCCCTTCCATGTTGGCATGTTTAGCTTGTGAATCCTAAAAGACACAGTCTCATAACAAACTCCCTTTTCCTATGTTACGGTATTTCTGTCCCTCTTTTGTAATAGCTTATGATTCTTTGGTGGAGATGTGTTGGATATGATCATTGGAACAGGGGTCTGCAGCTTTGTATTTTAGTTGATTGTGATTTTTTAGGATGCTCTCTCTTTGTTACAAAGACAAGTTTCCTTTAAGGACTACATTTATTTGTGTGTACAAGAACAATGATTGAAAATGTAGTGATTATACTGCTTTAGTAAAGTAGACGTTATATAGTTTCCCCCAAGATTCATGATTACATTAGCCCTGGGTAGTTGACAAGTTTCCCTGTGCCAGGCATGATTTTCCCTTGTTCAGCAGGTCTTATATCCTGATCTGAAAGCCTTTTTTTCTGAGGACTCGATTTCATGGCACCAAAAGGCACCATTCAAGCTTCTGAAGTAGCGAAGCAACCAACAGTCTTACATCTATGAACCGCAAGAACAGCCTGCATGGCAAGTTGCCTCTAAGGGTGCAATAGTGACGTGCATGACTTGGTGGTCACCGGCAACTCTTGTCTACCAATCAGTTGATGTCCACTTGTGTTGTTCTTTTTTCTTTCCTTCCTTCCTTATTTTATTTTAGGTTATTTTATTTGCCTCTCAGATTACCTAAGGCTAGCCTTGAAAGCATTACTAAACTATGGATCTCTTGAGTCAACCAGTGACAGATGTAAGCCATAACCACGCCATTGGTTTATATCAATTTTTTATGTGCTGTAATTAGTACTGCAATAATTGTGACTTTTTGACTATTGATTTCATTGCTTTGGGTATGTATAAGATCATGATTAGTGAAACATACAGTAATTGTACTGTTATTTTTTGAGGCATTTCCATACTGTTTTTATTATATCAATAGACATTCACAATGGACATTGTGTGTGGGTATCTCTTTTTATCCACACTCTCAACAGAATTTGCTGTCTATTTTTATTAAATAATATTAGCCATATTTTCAGAGTGTATTGACCTTTACCTTTTCTCTTGAATTTATTCTCCCTTTTTTTATTCATTCTGTTTCTTTTTAAATATCACATAATATCCTATTTCTTATTTAATGCTTTCTCATTTGTACTGCTTTTTTTATATTAGTTTGTGAGCATGTGCTTTGGTGCATGCCTGTATGACTGTCTATATGCACATGCAAGTGCATGATGCTACCTCCCCCTTTCAGATCTTATTCTGAGTATACTGTAAGTGACCTCATATGTTCATTGCTCTAATCTCATTATAGAATTTTCCCGTAGGCTATTTGGTGATGGTTTTTATGCTGGATCTTATGATCCATTGCTTAGGTTATAAACTTCTAACAAGGATGATTAGCATTACTAGTAAAACCTATGCACCATTCAGAATGTCAAAGGTGGAGCACATATTTTGAACAGTTTACCAAGGTAATGCTCATAAGTACTGAGAGAAGTAAGAGATAAACCAGAAATGTCTTTCACCTAGGTTTTATTTAGAATTTTTCCTTCCATTATGCATCTTAAGAGAAGAACCTCAAAAGTTCTTTTACTGTGAATCTTCTCCTTCCTCTGCTCCAGGTACTATGTGCCAAGGAATGAAAACTGCAGATTTTCTCAAACTGGATTTCCTACAAAGTATGAACTTAAGTTATAGAAAGTGAGAATGAAAGAATGATAGGGTAGGAAGGGGAGAGGGAAAGAGACAGAGAAAGGGAAGAAGCAAAGAAAGACCGGAAGAAGGAAGGAAGAAAATCAGGAAAGAAAGAGAGAAGAGAAATGTTCACGTTGGGAAGGAGGAAAGAAAAGCAAAATTCTAATCTGGCAGATAATCAATGTTTTTGCTTAGAATGTAATGTTCATATCAAAAAATTTCTGAAAGATAAAGATAATTATGCTTCATCTGAAAATGATGATGTTTATTAAATTGTACTGGTATCTGGATTGTAGCAAAGAAGAGTTGAATGAGATTAAAGAATGGAATCTATAAGAAGACTATGTTGGACCAGGGCTCCATAGCCAAGGAGCACCAGGAAAAGGCTACCCTCCCAGGAGCGTGGAAAAGTCATGAGTGGGGTTAGGACGAGCACCACTGCTCACCCGCACAGCACCAGCGGGATACGGGACTTGAGGAAAACTCAGGGACAGGAAATCTCTGAACCTTCCAGTTTCCATCTGTGAGTGGAGACCTCTGCCTGGGCCACCAGGGGTTCACAGCCAAGAAGCGCCAGGAGAAGGCTACCCTCCCAGGAGTGTGGAAAAGCCATGAGTGGGGTTAGGGCGAGCACCTCTGCTCACCAGGACCTGCCTGGAACCCTCGGGTCACAGGGACTGAGGTAAATTCAGGGACAGGAACTTTCCGGTTTCCATCTATGCCTGGGGACCTCAGCCTGGGCTGCGGGGCTCCAGGGGAGAGCTGGTATCTCAAGAGTGCTGACACACCTTTGAGCACAGGCAGGGCCACCGCTTCTGTTCAAGCTCACTGGATCAAGAGGGACCCTTGCAGAGCCATCAGGACATAGGAGCCAAGGGACAGCTGGAGACAGGATCCTTCTGGTTTCTGTCTGCACCCCAGAGCTGACCCTGTGCCATGGCTCACCAAGCCCAAGTACCTCTCATAGAGAGCTGGTCTTCAAGGAGTATTGACACAGAGGCCTGCAGGAGGGGCAAGCCACAGTCAGACAGAGTAACACCAGCTAACATCAGAGTTAACAAGATGGCAAAAGGCAAGGGTAAGAACATAAGGAACAGAAACCAAGATACTTGGCATCATCAGAACCCAGCTCTCCCAACACAGCAAGGCCTGGATACCCCAACACACTAGAAAAGCAAGACTCAGATTTAAAATCATTTCTCATGCTGATGATAGAAGACTTTAAGAAAGAAATTAACACCCTTAAAGAAATACAAGAGAACAGAGTTAAACAACTAGAAGACCTTAAAGAGGAAACACAAAAATCCATTAAAGAATTACAGAAAAACTCAATCAAACAGGTGGAAATACAGGAAAACACAATCAAACAGACAAAGGAAATGCACAAAAGTAACCAGGAGTTAAAAATAGAAATATAAACAATAAAGAAATCACAAAGGGAGACAACCCTGCAGTTAGAAAACCTAGGAAAGAGAGCAGGAGTCATTGATGTAAGCGTCACCAACAGAATACAAGAGATAGAAAAGAGAATCTCAGGAGCAGAAGATACTATAGATAACATCGACACAACAGTCAAAGAAAATGAAAATGCAAAAAGCTTCTAACTCAAAACATCCATGAAATCCAGGACACAATGAGAAGACAGAACCTAAGGATAATAGGTATAGAAGAGAGTGAAGATTCCCAACTTAAAGGACCAGTAAATATCTTCAACAAAATTATAGAAGAAAACTTCCCTAACCTAAAGAAAGAGATGAACATAAATATACAAGAAGCTTACAGAACTCCAATCAGATTGGACCAGAAAAGAAATTCGTCCCGTCACATTATAGTGAAAACACCAAATACACAAAACAAGGAAAGAATATTAAGAGCAGTAAGGGAAAAAGGTCAAGTAACATATAAAGGCAGACCTATCAGAATTGCACCTGACTTCCCCGCAGAGACTATGAAAGCTAGAAGATCCTGGGCAGAACTCATACAGACCCTAAGAGAACACAACTGCCAACCCAGGCTGCTTTACCCAGCAAAACTCTCAATTACCATAGATGGTGAAACCAAAATATTCTATGACAAAACCAAATGTACACAATATGTTTCCACAAACCAAGCCCTACAAAGGATAACAGATAGTAAATGTCAACTCCAAGAGGGAAACTACACCTAAGAAAAAGCAAGAAAGTAATCTTTCATCAAACTCAAAAGAAGATAGCCACATAAAAGTAAAAATAACATTGAAAATAACAGGAACCAACAATCACTATTCCTTAATATCTCTTAACATCAATGGACTCAATTCCCCAATAAAAAGACATAGACTGACAGACTGGATCCATAAAGAAGACCCAACATTTTGCTGCATTCAAGAAACACATCTCCGTTATAAAGACAAACACTACCTCAGAGTAAAGGGCTGGAAAACAATTTTCCAGGCAAATGGTCCAAAGAAACAGGCTGGAGTAGCCATTCTAATATCAGATAAAATCGACTTTCACCCAAAAGTCATCACAAAAGATGAGGAAGGACACTTCGTACTCATCAAAGAAAAAATCTACCAAGAAGAACTCTCAATCCTGAACATCTATGCTCCAAATGCAAGGGCACCCACATTCATAAAAGAAACTTTACTAAAGCTCAAAGCACACATTGTGCTTCACACAATAATAGTAGGCGACTTCAACACCCCATTATCATCAATGGACATATCTTGGAAACAGAAATTAAACAGAGACACAGTGAAACTAAGAGATGTTATGGAACAAATGGATTTAACAGATATCTATAGAACATTTTATCCTAAATCAAAAGGATATACCTTCTTCTCAGCACCTCATGGTACCTTCTCCAAAATGGATCATATAATTGGTCACAGAACAAACCTCAACAGATACCAGATTGAAATAATCCCGTGCCTCCTATCAGATCACTACGGATTAAGGCTGGTCTTCAATGGCAACAATAACAACAGAAAAACCACATACACATGGAAGCTGAACAATTTTCTATGATAACTTGGTCAAGGAAGAAATAAAGAAAGAAATTAAAGACTTCCTAGAATTTAATGAAAATGAAAATACAACATACACAAACTTATGGGACACAATGAAAGCAGTGTTAAGAGGAAATCTCATAGCTTTGAGGGCCTGCAAAAAGAAACTGGAGAGAGCATACACTAGCAGCTTAACAGCACATTTGAATGCTCTAAAACAAAAAGAAGCTAATGCACCCAAGAAGGGTAGAAGGCAGGAAATAATCAAACTCAGGGCTGAAATCAATCAAGTAGAAACAAAAAGAACTATACAAAGGATCAACAAAACTAAGGGTTGGTTCTTTGAGAAAATCAACAAGATAGATAAACCCTTAGCCAGACTAACCAGAGGGCACAGATACAGGATCCAAATTAACAAAATTAGAAATGAAAAGGGAGACATAACAACAGATTCTGAGGAAATTAAAAAAACCATCAGTTCCTACTACAAAAGCCTATACTCAACAAAACTGCAAAATCTGGATGAAATGGACAATTTTCTAGACAGATACCAAATACCAAAGTTAAATCCGGGTCAGATAAACCATCTAAACAGTCCCATAATGCCTAAAGAAATAGAAGCAGTCATTAATAGTCTCCCAAACAAAAAAAAAGCCCAGGACCAGATGGATTCACTGCAGAATTCTATTGGACCTTCAAAGAAGAACTAATACCAATACTCTTCAATCTATTCCACAAAATAGAAACAGAAGGAACACTACCCAATTCCTT
>CM052712.1:56177509-56203143 GCA_028551405.1 Uromys caudimaculatus | reverse complement strand
CTCCTGGCTCTTGCGATCCCGGCGCTGATTAGCTGTGGAGCCCTGTGGCCCAAGCTGAGGTTTCCGGCGGTCACCGGAAGCTCCTGATCATATGTTAACTTTAGATATTAATGTGCTCAGTGTGACACTGCCATACCTGTATCAAGCATGCACTGGTTATTGACTGCACTCTACCTCTGTCTTCTTCCACCCATCCCTTACTCATATTCTTCTTTCAGTTTAATCTTTTGTTCGTTCATTTGGGGATATTAGTTGTTCCACAAGAAAGGACACAGAGTCTTTGTCTTCTTGTGGCTGATTTTATTTGGAAACCATGAGTAAGAATACTTCTATCCATTTTAACTCCAAGTTAGATAGTGAACAATAGTCCATTATATGCATATACCACAATTTCTTGTCCAGTGCTACATTGATTGGAAGCACACACTGATCCTGTGTGTGAGGCTCTGTGGATAGCACCACAAGAAACAAGGAAGGTTAATATTATTGTTGTGTGATATAATGATTTCTTTTGGACATAGTGCTAGGCATGAAATACTGGATTACTGGGCAGTTTTATGAAGGAGAGTCCACACTGAACTCTATAAGGGCCTCATTTACACACTTATAAACAGTGTGCAAGGGTTTCTTTTCTCCGTACCATCATTACCATATTTTTTCTTAGTATTTTGATAATAGTTATCCTAACTAGAGTGAGACAATCAGGTTTTGTTTGATATCTTCAGTTTTGGCCTTTGGGTTCAAATTTAATCCTGATAAAGATTTTATCTAAGTTTTAAAGTTGCCTCAAGTTTAAGGAATAAGAAAATTAAAGGAAGTCCAACTTTCCCTTCAGGTAATGGCAATCAAATACAGAGGCCTTTGAACTATAGTCTCTCTCCTCTCTATAGCTTTGAGCACCCCAGGCTTCTGGCGAACTGAGTTCACACTTGGTCTGCTCTGACAGTGCCCTAGAATAAACTCTTCTTGTACTGATTTGGATTTTACAATATCTCACTGGAGTAATTTTTTTTTAAATAAAATATTAAACTGTTTCCTTCTATTCACACATCTGTCTGTACTCCTCAGTCCCTATTGTTTTAAACACAAGATTACACTTGATAGTTCTCCATCATCTATTCCTCTTCTATCTACTACCAACCCCTGCCCTCTCTCTCTTTTCCTTGTTTGTTTACCCCTTCCTCTTCATGAACTGAGAGAATCAAATATCTACACTGTGTTGTTAAAGCAATAAAAGGCGTATATAGAAACATTTTGTCTTTTACGAACCTGTTTAATCAGTGTAGGGTCAGATTGTGTTGAAATGAACCAGTTTTAATACTTTACCCAAGTGTGCACTTTTTCTACTTTATTCATCAGGTAGCATTTGCTTCTGCTTGAGGGACAAACAGCATTAAAGCACTTGGGGCTACCTCTTCACTCTTCCACTCATTCCTTGTGACCCAAGATGAGTCTATTCCTCTTCTGGTGCTATGGGGCTCATTAAAATGATTTCAAAGGCAATGCTGGCCTGTCCCTTTTCTCTTCTGTCATGTATCTAGCTCCAGGAATGTGGAATAGACCTGACCCTACATTCAAATGCCTGCTTATATGCTCAGAGTTTGCCTTGCAGCTCAGTCTTTCCAATGGGATCCCATAGTTTAATTTTGAAATATTTCTGGGGATATAGAAAGATAAAGAAAGAAGCAGTGACAGTTTGGATCTAGAGTTAAACTATGCTTTTTATCATTTATTGAGCTAAAAAGATTATTTTATTCTCGTCTTCATTTTTATGTAAATCTTTTAGTTAAATATTGTAGAGAAAAAACACATAAAGAAATATGATATCTAGGCTTTGAAACAAATTCCCTCACCTATGAAGGTAGGAACTTCAAAAACTACATCGTCAACACGAATATCTTAGTTATGTCCAGATCATTCTTATCTTTAGTTGTGTGCACAGGGATATACACATGGTCTGTTACTCACTGTATCAGCATTAAATCTATTAAGTTCTAAATCCAAAGTCTAGGATTTAAATACTTCTATTATTAATGTATTTCTGCAAAGGGATAAAATAAAAAGACAAGAAAGAAATGCTGAAATGAACAATCTTATTATCCTCTGAATCTATCATTTCAAAAGGCTACATCCTTCTCTCCTCTCCTTACCTTCTTGCTTCTATTCTTTGTCTTCTGGATTTTCTTAGCATAAAATTAACCACAATGAAATCATCACACAGGTGTCTAATGTACCATTCCATACATAAAATAATGTTTCATCCCAAGTAACATAGTCTTGTGTAGAATGTGATGATTTTTGCTTTAAAATTATCTGAAATTGCAGTTTATGTGATTTCGATGTTTGCCTGGCCTTGACAGCTACTCATTTTGCTAATCTGACAAATATCTTGCTTGCCTACAATGTCCAAAAGTACATAGGTATGAGAGGAGAGGGGCAATGGAAGAAAGATACCATGTTTATATTTTCCTTTGAGTACGTCCTCTTGACTTATGTTGATAGTACCTTCTTGGTGTTTCCATTGCCTGTTAAAGTTCAACCTCCTGGGGCTGGCATTCATGATTCTTCCATGAATTCTATTTTCCTCAGGCAAAGGCAGAAACTTCAATGAGACATTAGCATCTGAATAGGTCAGGAGGCCTGATATTTATGCTTGCTAAGGATTTGTGATATTTATTCTCTTAATTATAAATCAAAGGTGTCTGAACTGTATTAGCAATTGAGGTTCATATTAAGTTAAATTGTCAGCATATGTTCTACTGAAGGAAAAAATAATGTGTGTGTGTGTGTGTGTGTGTGTGTGTGTGTGTGTGTATGTGTGTGTCCATAAAGATGATGATGATAATAAAGAAAAACTCTTAATTTTTTTGTGTGGAGATGGAATATGGCATGGTTAACCAAAATAGAACTTCCCTTTCCCTGACACATATTTAGGTCAACAGCCTACTTGCCTAGAATCCATGACGGAACATTCTGTCTATCTGGATTTTATCAGACTACCTTGTCTTCTACAAATTTTCACCTTTTAAAGATGATTGTATCCAAAGTCCCTAAATACTGAGTTGAAACATAAAGAAGACATGAAAAAGAGATTTGTTCCACGTAGGTATTGCAAAGTTATTATCATGTCTCCTGACAGTTTCATAGGAAATAATCAAATATTTTGTGGCATATATGATCTGCTGTGGAGCAATACAAAAACTGTAAATGGCCTTATTTGCAAAAAAAAAGGTGTGATAAATTAAGCAAATGCCGAATGTCATGTCATCCTTATTTATATGCAGTATTTGTTAAGGATTTGTCATATATACAGCACACAGATTTACATTAAAGTAAAGCATGGTGTCTGTGTGTTAGACAATGACTGTGC
The DNA here is from genome assembly GCA_028551405.1 of Uromys caudimaculatus. NCBI lineage: Eukaryota > Metazoa > Chordata > Mammalia > Rodentia > Muridae > Uromys > Uromys caudimaculatus. The sequence goes on along the minus strand of CM052712.1, from coordinate 56,199,773 downwards.
AGACAGAACACATGACAAACACTTCCTCTTACTGGTTGTATCACATCTGACCTTTTCATTTGTCAATGGGAATAGTATGACCTCTAGCTTATATTTATACCATGGACAGTGACCCTTTAAGCTTCAAGTTTTGACAAGCAAAATATCTTTGCTACTCTATCAAAACACACTTAGCAGAACAACAGAATTTTGAGGGGCAGAGAAAAAAATGGCAAAGCATAGTCAAAGACATGGCATAAAGACGTATGCAAACACAGATGTGAAGAATTATGGCTGATTTTGTAGTTCATCATAACAATGACACGAGATAATATTTTCAAAATGCTAGACTGGAACTCAGGGTATAGTATACACTATCAAACATATGTTGAATAACTTGTTAAAACACTTCATTCTTTTACTAAGTGAGACTGTGAAAAGTAGTGCATGTGTCAACACAAAAAGATGATGGGAAACTTTTCCCAGAAAATGTCATTTAAGTGGCCTTGAAGGCATGTCAAGATGGCATATGAGTTGCCTTTAAGGCATGGTGAGAATGGAATTTTGAAAATAAATTAGATGCTAAGTAATCCTTCATTCCCAGACAGAATCTCATAACCATTTCACCATCTTCAGCAACATTTTCACAAGTATTTCTCTGCATATTCTCCATATTACTGAAGGTAAAGACCATACTTTAGAGGAGAAAGCATCATACAGTTCATAAGTTTGCTTTACCTGAGGCATTGTGTTTGTCCCTGTAAAGCCTCTCCTGACATAGAATAAAGGGCTTTAAACCTCATGACCTACATTTTTCATTTGGTCCATTTTATTTTTCCTATATAAGAAAGAAATGAAAATAACAATAGTGTATAGTCATTGTACATAGAACAAATACTCCCATAAGTGTTTGGTATTAATTAATTAATTAGGTTTCCAGACCAAAGCTATGAATTGAGCAGCTAGTGTTTTATTATTAGATGTGAAACTTGAGACACAGTAAAATGATGTATCTTGTACCACGTCACACATTTTGTAAGTGGTGATACCCAAGGCCTCCCCAGTACCATGCGGGACCATGCCTCAATTATCCATCCCAGGTCTCCATTTATTACAGACTTTAAGATAGTATGTTTTGAGTTTGTATTTTCAAAGTTTGAGAATGTTTAAAAACTCTGACAGTGAATCACAGAATTGGGACTTACAGAACACCGTAGCTGGGAGAGATCATGAAGTGAATCTGATTTGTCTACCACTTTTATAGCTACAGAGACAGAGTAAAGTTTCATTTACGACATGCTGTGAAATATAGGCATTGGGTTTATGCCAGTGAAATTTTCTGACTTTCACTGTCCCTGTGTGAACTTAGAATCAGGACATTAGAAACTAGGGAAAGTTCGGAGTGAATATTATTCATTTTATATATCACTGAAGTCATCATAAATGTTAATACTATAACTCCCCAGTTTGATTTTCTTGGTTCTAAAAGCAATAAATTCATTTAATAATTATGTACCATTGTACAGTAAGAATTTATAATTCACAAAAGCAAAAATAAGTGTAAAATGAAAGGGTACACCTGGTAGCACTATGCAGAGATAATAGCCTCTAACATAACACTCTGTTTTCCATTTCTCGACTCTGAAACTTTCTTTTAGCAAACTAATCTTCAGAGGAAGATCAGTCTTTCACATTTTATGTAACAGGCATGTTTTAGAAGTCATTGAATATTCTGAAGACACAATTTAAAATGGCTCTATTGTGTTTCATTTGATGAAGGCAATATCATCATAGAAACCTTTCACTTAAGGAACCTGCTTGGTGCTGGCTTGCGTATGATACTCTAATTTTGTCTATGATTTGAAGCCAATGCAGATGTCCCTGTCTTGGCTACATCTTGTTTGGATGCCATCTAGGGTGACTTAATTATATTTTCTAAATCATTAAAGGAAAGATTATGAGGCTTAAGAAATATCCAAGTGACAGATGATAGGTACTGTTTTTCCTTTCAGCCTAGACAAAACATAATCTTCCAAGGTATAAAATGGTAGTCATAGAGTTGAGACTATCGAGATCTCCATATTTGCTACAACAAGCAAAGGTGACAAAACAGAGAATAACTAGATCTGACTTCCACATCTTCCCATATAGCTTCAGTGTTCCTCCCTCTCTAGAAAATTAATGATGAGAAAGTTATTAAATTTTGCTTTCTTGCTGACCATATGCAATGACAATTCTTCTTTCAATATTTTTATTGGCTACTTATTTATTTACATTTCAGATGTTATTCCCCTTTCCAGTTTCCCCTCCACAAATCTCCTATCCCCTCCCCCACTCCTGCCTCTATGAGGGTGCTCCCCCACCTGCCCACCCACTCCTGCATCAGCACCTAGTGTTCCCCAATGTTGGGTCATTGAGACTTCATAGGACCAAGGGGTTCCCCTCCTATTGATGCCAGATAAGGCAATCCTCTGCTACATATGAAGCTGGAGCCATGGGTCCCCCAATGTATACTCTGTGGTTGGTGGTTTAGTCCCTGGGATCTTTGGGGGTCTGGTTGGTTGATATTGTTGTTCCTCCTATGGGGATGCAAATCCCTTCAGCTCCTTCAGTCCTTGCACTAACTCCTCCATTGGGGTCCCTGCACTCAGTCCTTTGTTTGACTGCATGCATCTGCATCTTTTTTATTGGAGGAAACCTTGGTACTTGGATCTTTCTATATTCCTCTCACAACTGGAGGTCTTGGTGAGGCTTCCAGATCCGCATGTCTGCTGACAGTTGCTCAGCTCTTTGCTTGTCTAAGTTTTAGTTAGGTTCCCTTGAATATTCCTTTGAATTCCATGATTGCCATTTCTAGATCCAGTTTGAACAAGAAACCTGCTGTTACTTCAGAGAGCTCTGCATTCTTGGGATCCAATCAATTTCCTCATCTCACAGGATCAATGCCTGAATCTTTGACCAACCTTTGTGAAAAATACTTGTTGGGATTTGATAAAAGTACCTTCTTACTTGAGACCTTTGTAGCTGTTAACCCATGTGTCCTCACTGATTCCCCAACTCACTTCAGCTCATTGATATATGTCCTTTGCTGTCCTTGTTTTCAGATTTCAGCTTAGTTTCTCTCCTGTAAGTCTTCCAGAACAAGCTCGTTTGAACGCTTCAGAAAACTGAAGTGGAAACTTAAGGATTCTTTGGAAAAGTCAGTTGTGTTGGATGGCATGTTGCTGGGACAAACACATGAAGAAGTGTTTTCCTGAAGTGGACACAGGTGAAAGGCTAAGGCAGACTTGTGAAGGAACATTTGGCTGAAGCAGACATAGGAGAGAGGATGTTCTGCTAAAGCAAGCACATAAAAGGACACGTGATGAAGGATTTTTTACTAACAACACCCATGTATTGGTCTGCCTTACAATGCATAGTTGAGCTCCATTTGTCAGGACTCCACAGAGAGAAATGCACTAAAAACCTTCTGGTGGTGTGGTGCAGTTTTTTGCTGCTTCCTGGGGACTCAGGCTGATTGATAGAGTGATGTCAGCTGAGCAGACATGCTGATGCAAGACCAGTACTGAGGCAACACCCATGGAAGTTGTTTAGAGGGTATAAATGGAGCTGAGCTTGTCTTGCTGGTACAGCTCGCTGGGCAAAGTGTGTGGGTCTCAAGTCTTCACTGATCTTTGCTTTGCTGAGAGAGGCAGAGATTAGAACTTTTCCTGATGTCGCTCCTGGGTCCCGTGGGCTGACCCAAGCAGAGGCTGAGGGCTGGATGTCTCTGCTAGGTAGTGCCGCCGCTGCTGATTCCTGTTTGCTATCCCAGCTCTACTGAACTGGACTGATGGTGTATCCCTGAAGTGTTTGCAAGTGGATTATTGAGATGCTGCTGCTAACCTGTGAACTGAACTGCCAATTTCCAGACAACACAGACAGGAGTTGTTCCAAAGAACCTTTCTAAACAGGTCCACTTCCCCATATTCTTTCTTTTCCACTACTTCTGGTGGGTGGTGGGCTACAAGGGAGGTTAAAGTGTTTAAGAGCCATTGTTAAAGTAAGCTTTGAAAAAATTAAGTTTACAGAAATCAGTTCTCTCTGACCTCCACCTACCTTCTGCTTTCTCATCTTCTTTCCTTCTTCTTTCTCCAGAAGTATCAAGAGTCCTCTTTTCTGGACTTCCCTTTTCTGACTGAATTTCCTTCCTGGATAGAAACCATTATTATGAACTACCTACCACTCTCTAAGAGAATAAGCCATAAAAAGAGACTGGCAGATTTTATATGCACAGCCTAAAGGGTCAAGCCCAAGGTCACTGTCTATTGTTTGACCCCATTTATTTCCTGTAAACATAATTAGCTTCTCCTTTTAAAACTTGTCTATATCAGGACTTCCATGTCCCAGTAAAGGAGTTTAAGCATCAATCCTTTAAGCATTCTAGTTCCATAGTTTTATAGGCTGTATGCTCATGTGAACATTACTAAATTTGTGTTCTTTGTCCTAGGTTGATTTACTAACAACTTTATTTCAACCGACTTAAAGATTTGAACCTTTGTAGTGCTGAAAAAAAATTGTCTGCACTGTGAGACAGTGCTAAAGGGCAATATGATTTCTGGTGAGAGGCACATCTTCAAAATCCAGGAAAATCTCTTTTGGATTAATTCAACAGTAATTTTTGGAGACAGCAATTATATTTTTACTGTAGAAAGTACAATATTATTCATAATTATGGATCAGATAAATTCTAGAGAAATTAACCAAAGGCATAAATTGAAGGAAAGCAGGTTACCTTTCAAAATGACAGAGAGTCTACTTCATCCTCCTGCAGTTTCTCTATTTCAGTCTTATTCATCCTTATCCTTGAGAAAAGCTGAGATAAATTTGCTGAGTAAATGATGTGAACATATTTTAATTGCATGAGAAAATTATAGACATCTGAGTTCTGTCATTTTAACAGGCCTAACTGTTTATTGTCTACATAGTTACTTTATAAATATCAAACCTTAGCCAGGCCTGGTGGTGGCACACACACACTGGGATGACAGAAGCAGAAGAATCTCTGAGTTCAAGGACAATCATTTCAACAGAGTGAGTCCCAAGACAGCTGGGGCTACATGAAGAAATTCTGTCTCAAAACAAACACAAAAAACAAACAAACAAACAAACAAAAAACCCACTAAGCCATAGATGTAGAAAAACATGTGTATAATGAGCTGTATATCACAATCTCCAAGAATTATACTTAAGAAAATAGCAGTGCTATTTTATCATATAATCTTCGTACTTGTATGACTTGTTTATTTAGTGTGTCAGCAGATTTATAATGTAAAACTCAGAGGACAATTGTGCATATGTTCATTTCTTTTCTTCTATGTATGTGGACTTTGACTATGAGCATTTTTACTTCTTTATTTTATTTTTTTGATACTTTATTTACATTTCCAATGTTTCCCCTTTTCTAGGTCTCCTCTTTGGAGACCACCTATCCCTTACCCCTCCCCCCATCTCTAAGAGGGAATTCCACCTCCCACCCACCGGTCCACCCACTCCCACATTCCCACCTTGACATTCCCCTTTACTGGGGCCTCTCCTCCCCCTGATGGCCAACAAGGCCCTCCTCTGCCACATATGTGGTCCGAACCATGGGTCCCTCCATGTGTATTCTTTGGTCGGTGGTCCAGCCTCCAGGAAGATTGGGGGGGGGGTGGTTAGGTCAGGCCATTTGACACTGTTGCTCCCTCCATAGGGCTGCAGACTCCCTCAGCTCCTTCAGTTCCTTCTCCAACTCCTCCATCTGGGACCTCACTCTCAGTCCAGCGGTTACTGTAAAGTGAAACTTGGGTATTCCAAACGTTTCGGCTAATATCCACTTATCAGTGAGTACATACCATGTTCGTTCTTTTGTGACTGAGTTACCTCGCTCAAGATGATATTTTCAAGTTCCATCCATTTGCCTGCAAATTTCATTAAATCATTGTTTTTAATAGCCAAGTGGATCAAACACCTCCACACAAAGTCAGATACATTGAATCTAATAGAAGAGAAAGTGGGGAATAACCTCGAACACATGGGTACAGGGGAGAAGTTCCTGAACAGAATACCAATGGCTTATGCTCTAAGATCAAGAATCGACAAATGGGACCTCATGAAATTGCAAAGCTTCTGTAAGGCAAAGGACACTGTCAATAGGACAAAACAGCAACCAACAGATTGGGAAATGATTTTTACCAATCCTATGTCCGATAGAGGGCTAATATCCAACATACACAAAGAACTCAAGAAGTTAGACTCCAGAAAACCAAATAACCCCATCAAAAAATGGGGAACAGAGCTAAACAGAGAATTCTCAACTGAAGAAATTCGCAGGGCTGAGAAGCACCTAAAGAAATGCTCAACATCCTTAGTCATCAGGGAAATGCAAATCCAAACAAGTCTGAGATTCCACCTCACACCAGTCAGAATGGCTAAGATCAAAGACTCAGGTGACAGCAGATGCTGGCGAGGATGTAGAGAAAGAGGAACACTCCTCCATTGTTGGTGGGATTGCAAGCTGATACAACCACTCTGGAAATCAGTTTGGCAGACCCTCAGAAAAATGGACATAATACTACCTGAGGACCCAGCTATACCACTCCTGGGCATATACCCAGAAGATGCTCCAACATGTAATAAAGACACATGCTCCACTATGTTCATAGCAGCCATATTTATAATAGCCAGAAGCTGGAAATAACCCAGATGTCCCTCATCAGAGGAATGGATACAGAAAATATGGTACATTTACACAATGGAGTACTACTCAGCTATTTTTACTTCTTTAAATGAAATATAAAATGTTCCAACATTTTAATTTTAACCTGTTCATTTTCAGAAACATAAATGGTGGTTTTCATAAATAAAATATGCAAATCTAGCAATATAGATATAGTAGGTATACTGGCTGAAACGTCAGTCCATTCTTTCCTATTCTAGATCTGCATCTTAGAAACTCAATGCAAGAGAATGATGTATTGTAGAACTGTTGATATTCTATGAGACCTAACACAATCAAATAATCAAATACAATACTAAGGGCATTACACACAAGTGATTCTGCTATTTCTAAAGGAGAAGTCCTTTTGTTAGGAGATGCCTGAGTCAAAACTACTTTATTGTCTCACAACCCAAATGGAAGAATGACAACAGCAACTGAAGGAGTAGAAGACAAGGTTTAATTGAGAAGTGCAGAGTAACAGCTCCCTTCAGTATGGAGAGGTCTCAAAAGGGGTTGCTAAGCAATGCTTGGAAAAGGAATTGCTTTTATAATTTAGGAAGGGGCCAATTTATTCATGCATATATAAAATTGAGGTATCAGGTTATGATAAAACTAATTATCTAATTAGAATATTTGGAAGGTTCAATGGGTAGAGTCAAGGGATTGACTGATTGGTCAAGGGATAGAATGGCAGAGGCCAGACTCAGAAAAAGCCCACCATAGGCCCCAAGGAAAATAAATCAGAAAATTAAAAAAGAAAAAGCCTGGCAATTTGTATTTTTTGATAAGGCTGGGTAGTCTTTGGAATTTTGCTCCTGGGCTCTTTATTTGGTCCTTGGCTTTATGTCTCGTGTTGACTTTACTAGGAAACTTCTGTTTTCAGACTTAGCTTCCAGTTTTGCAAGGACATAAGACACTTTTGTTTGCCTAAGCCGGTGACCTGACGAGCTGCCTAGAAAACAGAGCTCTCTCACTCTTAATTCCTATCACTTTGAATTAGAAGGTAGAATTTTGTAAGTGAATGTTACATTTGTGACTTTCTTCTGCTTCAAATTAATGAGGATTTTCTGCACAGTTTAGACCTCAAGGCTACTAAAGGCTAAATGCCCCAGCAGGGAAGAATAGTTAGTGAATTCATTCACTATTGGTTTAGATTTAATAAGGCTTTTTGCTTCTTCTCACATGTGTGAGTTAAGGAAGGATTATTCATTTAGGCTGAGTTTAGCATCCTTGTCTGGTATTCCAAGAGAGTTTCCTGTATTATTAAGCCAATGAGCCAAGAAACATCTATTCCCTAAACAATTAGCTTTCGTAAATGAAGTGTAGGAAGAAAGGCAATCCACGAATTCATTATTTGTTCTTCTTGGGTGCAGACATTAACTAGCACTAAGGCTCCTTGAGTTGTGACATATGAGGTGGAATTCAAAAGGAAGAGACTGATGACTTCCAGTCACCCAAGAAATCAATCAAAGCCCTTTATAGTTATACCCTCACAATCATTTCTCTTCGTGGAGGAATGAATTTGTACCCTGGAAGTAAAAAACTGTGGACCCTGTAGGTTTTATATTTTCCCCATACTATTCTCAACAATTTATAACTGCCATTTGTAATTCTCAGTTATCAATATCTTTTATTACCCATTGTTTGACTTATATGTTTTTACAGAAGTATCCAGATGCCACAAAAGTGAAAACTAGTCATCTCTCAAATAGTATAATTCTACTTCAGTAGCTGTGTCGGAAGCTATGGCCACAGTAATGATTCAGTCTATTGTGTGTACTTTGCTTCACGAATTACACCTGAGCTGCCTTCAGGTTCTGTTTCTTGACTCAGCCAGGAAAATTACCTTCAGCCAAGAAAATGGAATACTTTCAACAGTTTAGGCAGTGATAGGTTTTTTTTTTAATGTAACTATTACAATGTAACACTGAGATGATTTATAAAGCACAGCACCGAGAATCTTAAGTGAAAATATTATATCTGTTACTTGTTAGAATCTTGAAATTATGAAATTAGAAAAATAGATAAATGAGGCTGGAGAGGTGGCTCAGTCCCTTAAAGCACTGGCTGCTTCTCCTGATAATCAGGCTTCAGTTACTAGCACCTACCTGAAAACTCACAACAGTCTGTAACTCCAGTTCTAGGAGATCGACCCCCCCTTTGCTCCCCTGCCACAGTCTCTAGTTATTTGTGTGATACACATGTAGACATTCAAGTAAAATACCCATACGCATAAAATGGAATGAAAATTAAAATAAAAAGTAAAGGTATATGTTACTGAACATGTTACTGTACATATCAGTTACATATTTTTTCTGAATATTAATTTTATAAGAGTCATGAAAAATGTCTGTTGCTAACAAGTATAGATACATAAGTAAGTACTGACCTTGATAGGCATATAAACTCTACATTTTGAGTGAATTTTAAACCAGAGGTTATTGGAGACCTCATATTGCCACAATGCCTTAGGACTTGTTCTCCTCTCCACAGATGGTAACAGGGATGCTTAGCAAATAAAATAAGCACACAGGATGACTTAGGACGGTGCCTGAGACATTGGAGTGACAATGGATTTGTTCCTTATAATGTAGTAGTCATCATGATAAGTAAATAAAGCCATTCAAAATATTTAAGCCTTAAGGTAACTGAACACAAAGGCATAGTAAAGAAACTTAATTCTTATTTCTTAAGATAAGAAGGTCCAGTGACAGGCCCAAAGTGGGATCCAGCTCAAGGGGAAGCCCGAAGACCTGACACTATTACTGAGGCTATGGTGCTTTCACAAAAAGGGACCTAGCATGACTGCCCTCTCAAAGACTTAACAAGCAGCTCAGAGAGTCAGAAGCAGATATTTGCACCCAACCAATGGACAGAAGCTCCTGACCCCTGTTGAATTAGGGAAAAGATGGAAGAAGCTGAGGAGGAGGGCAACCCTTTGGAGAACCAGCAGTCTCAATTAACCTGGACACCATAGATTTCTCAGACACTGGACCACCAACCAGGCAGCATACACCAACTGATATGAGACCCCCAATACATATACAACAAAGGACTGCCGGGTCTGGGTTTAGTCAGAGAAGATGCACCTAACCTTCAAGAGACTGGAGGCCCCAAGGTGTTTAGAAATCTAGTGCGGTGGGAGTGGGAGATGAGGATATCCTCATGGAGACAGGGAGTCAGGGAGGAGGTATGGGATGTAGAACAGTCGGAGGATGGACTGGGAGGGGAATAAAATCTGGTGTTTAAAATTACTCAATTAATTAATTAAAAAAAATTCAAAGAAGAAAATTTTATAACTCTTCACTTGTTTAATATTTTCTGTTTCCTTTTTCTTAGCCACCCATTTTTTAATAAAACCTACAAATCAATTCGCATATATATATATACACACACACGTTATGTATGTATATATATATATATATATATATATAAACATTTAATCTGTATGTGCTTATGTTTGATGGCTTAGCAAATGTTATTTTATTTAATTAGTTATGTTTTACTCTTGCAACAATCCTATGGATATTTGACACAGAAATAAAAGAAAAAAACACTCAGATTTTAATGACTTTCTTGATCGCCAGGATAAATTTTAAAGTTATATCCTAAATGTACTTAACATTGAGCTGGCATACATAAAGAATGTTTAAATTGTTTATCGTTGAGCCAGCTGTTATTAGTTTCATGAGGCCCCAGATTGATTACAGTGTCTCTTTGTTGTACACATGGTTACCTGATCCTATTTTCACTTTGTTTATTGTAAAAACTATAAGCAAAACTATCAGTGTTTTTCCAAGTGTTCAGTGTTGAACCATCTAAGTGGTTTTTTTGAAACAATTACCTGCCTATTTCTCATAAGTAAATGGAAGATTTTAGTGATGGAATTTAGAAGATATTGGTGATTTGTATCTTATTTTTTCAGGAGTCAGAATGTCAACTCTCCAAAGCTTAGAAGCTGGACCTTCAAGCCAGTTACTGGAATACAGAAGAAAATGTTAGAAGCAAAAGAAGATAGTTTACTAGCTTAAAGGTTATTTCTGATTCGCTAAAGCTTACCAAGTTGTCATGTTCTGAACTGCACCACAATAGTGACTATATGCAAATTTATGAGTGTTCTAATTTTACTTGGACAGCTGTTTATTGTCCAAATATGGCTAGTGAACTGATCACTAGAACACATAGAACTTGTACAACTCTCAAATTTCTGTAATTTTTATAAAAGTTTTGAAGAGAATGACTTGCCAGGTGATAAGTACTTTGATAAAGAATAAAAGTTCAAAATAAAAATTCAACCTATAGCCTTTGTTGCACATGTACCAGATTGAAGTCTCCTGTGAGATTTTAAAAGATATGTGGTAAATACACCAACAAGATGCCTTTGTTGTTGCTTTGATTTTTATGCAGGACCTTTCAGTCTTTCATTATATTCAGTCTTTCCTGGCCAAGAAAAAGCTGAAAATTGAGAAGTCTAAAACCCAAAAGTAGAACTATCAGGACAGCTGTTCAATTCAGAACTCACACAGTCAATTGCCTTTACAAAAGTAACAAGAATTGAGAAGCAAATTCAAAACTTATATTTTGTATCGTGAAATTAATTAGGATATTCACAGACTTATACTCAATCGATACCCATTTAATTTTCTCCATAACTTAATCAGGATGGACCCAATTACTTAGAGCAATTAAGTACCAACATTTTTCAAGTTACTAAATAGATTTCAATAAAAATAAGAATCCCTAAAATCCATATAACTCTGTTAGCTATTTACTTTTATACATTTCAGTGGAATTTCTATAATTTAAATCAACTTCAAATAACTGTGTTGGTTTTATGGTAAAACAGAACCTAATTAACTAAACTTTACAATTCTCTCTCGAATGTAATGAGAACATTTAATCTATGTTATAAAAATGTATTAAAAATTACTTGTTCCTATTTGAGAATCATGTGCCTTGTGTCCCTTCACATAGATTTTGCATCTTTCCTTTTGTGACATATAATTTTGTTTTTTCAAATTTTTATTAAACATCATTTTGACCTCTTCACAATATGTGAACTGAATTGTCTACATATTGTTTTTCCTTAGCATATTGGGTCCAACCTCTAAAATTGAAGCAACCAACACCACTACTACCACCACCATCACCACCATCACCATCACCAACAAATACACCACCATGCCCACCAACCACCACCAGCACTACCAACAGTGACAACCTTAGCAACAACAAATACACCACTAACAACAACAATTACACTACTACTGCTGCCATCACCAAACCCTGTCTGTAACTATGTGTAAACCATTACCTTACATGTGGAGAGTGATGGTAAATACGCAAGAGAAGTCTACACTTACTAGAGCAGAAGTTCAGGGCAGTCCACCCTTGAAAGAAAGACAGTAAAGTCAACTGTGTGGCTGACATGTTCTGAAAGGTAACTGTGAACAACTTTGAGAGTTTACACTTTGTTTAATCTTACAAAAATGAGAATTTTGTAGGATCACATCTGGTAAATCAACCAAGTACTCAGTAAATATCAGAGACAGAAAAAATCAAGCCCTTAGTTTTCCAGTACTAGGAAGAAATGGCAGTACTTTAGACAAGCTAGACTGTGGTCTATTCAACAAGAATTCACAGGGTTGAAAATTCTGCTCTGTTATCAAAGCCTAATTGACATGGTAGGATGGAAAAAGTGAATACCAACCTATTGAATAGTCCCCCCCCCCTTAACAAAAGAAAATATGAATTGAAAAACCCTTAAGAATAACTATTGTCTTAGCCAGGGTTTCTATTGCTACACAAAACATAATGATCAAGAAGCAAGTTGGAGAGGAAAGGGTTTATTCAGCTTACACTTACATATTGCTGTTCATCACCGAAGGAAGTCAGGGCAGGACTTCACACAGGGCAGGATCCTGGAGGCAGGAGCTGATGCAGAGGCCATGGAGGAGTGCTGCTTACAGGCTTGCTTCTCCTGGCTTACTCAGCCTGCTTTCTTATAGAACTCAGGACTACCAGCCCAGGGTTGGCACCACTCACAAGGAGCCCTTCCTCATTGATCGCTAATTGAGAAAATGCCTTACAGTCGGATCTCATGGAGGCATTTCCTCAATGGAGGCTCCTTTCTCTGTAATAACTCCAGCTCCTGTCAAGTATACCTGTTCAAGAGATACATGTTCAATAATATCTAAGACACTGTCATAATGTGGAATATCAAACAACAATCCTAGGAAACTACTACATAGATGCTTTCATGTTATATATTTTTTTCTTTTTTTCTTTCTTTCTTTCTTTCTTTATTTATTTACATTTCTGATGATTCCCCTTTTCTTTGGAAACCCCGTGTCCCCTCCCCCTCCCCGCCTCTGAGAGGGAATTCCTCCTCCCACCTACCCGCCCACCCATTCCCATATTCCCACCTTGACATTCCCTTTTACTGGGGCCACTAAAGTACATAAAAATCTAAATCTAAAACAATTCCTGAAGGTGACAGAAAATACAAACATCTTACCTATGATAAGACGAGTGGAATCACATCTGGCTTGTCCTGACAACCTGTGGAAGAAAAAGAGGGGAGGGAAATAATCGAAGAGTTGGGAGAAAGAAACCACCAACATAAAACTGTGTATCTGGTGAATCTATATGTCAAAATTCAAAGAGATATAAAAACTTTTTTGGTAAATTAAAGTAATTAATTTCTAGAAGACTTACTGAGCATTCAAAGTTTAAGTGTTCAGAGATTAAGTAGGGGTTGGGCTTGGGAGATAGGGGAGAGTAGTCATTGGTGTGTGGTTGAAACTAAACTTAGGGTGCATGAAAAGGCCCTATGGGAACCCATTGGTTAGAAACCTAATTTCAAATTACAACTTACAAAAAATTTTTAAAACAACTTATAATAGAATTACTCTGCATCATATGGCAATGTATCTTTCAGAAGACTTGGGTTATTAAATAAAAAAAATGCTGCATGAGATGGACTAACACCCTATGATCTACTAATGAGGGGTGCTTCAGAATTCTGAGAAACAGCATAGGATACATCCATTCCCCTTGGTTACTAGTGATAACTGTATGGTGAAACTCTGAAGGGGAACTCATCACACAGAACGTGTGCAAGGCATAGAGAATGCAATCTCAAGTAAACCAGGAAACTTCCTGCAGGTTAGCTTTAATGAAGCAAGAAGGTGATATCCTGGGTACTGGGAGAGAAAATATATTAATGATCTTTTTGAGTCCTGAACCCAACATATGTCAGTCTCAATTTTCCAGGCAAGGCATGCTGCTGCCAATTGCTGGACTGAATTTGAGGCTTTTTCCACTAGAGGAAAATTTGGAATTATTATATATATGTGTATATATAGTCAAAATCAAATCAGTCCAATATATACCATGATCTCTGAATTTTTAATCATTGGAAATTTATATTCCTGTGCCGCTTTGACCCATATTACACTTTGATCAATTTAATTTTCATATTCTTTTGTGTTCATTCTTCCTTTCCGTGGATGGTTTGCCTTACCAGGTAGGTATATTTCCCCATCTCAGTGAATACGTTCACATCGTTGTGCTATTGCAAGGATACAGATTGGGTGAAATGAGTTTTAACCTTTATCTCATCTTGTCTCAGATGTGGGATTAGGTGGATATTTGAGATTCCTGGAGAGCGACTAGGCTCGTGGATGTAAAGTGGCCTGTGCTCAGCCCATCAGGATCCATGTCTTTAAGGTAAACTAATTGCCTGTTCCAGCAGTTATCAATTTCCAATAGTTTCTGAACTAGAGGCTGTACTTAGAGATTTCGATTTTAAAAATATAAACCACATAATTGTAAATTATGAACTACGCCTCTCAAAAAAGTCAAATGAAATATGAAAATTAGGATATTGTATACTGAAATGTTATTGAAATAGCATACACTTCAGTAGGCTGAGTGTGCATATGCATATACATAAATATTTATATATACATTATATATCATATGTATATACACATGTAAATATTGTATAAACTATATGGATGGATGTATGCTATAAAAGTAGAAATGAGCTTGTGATGGCTTGAAAGAGAAATATTTCACCATAGGACCCTGTATTTGAATCCTTGTTCCTCAGTTGGTGTTGCTGTTCAGAGAGGTAACATTATTGAACTTTTAGAACAAGGAGGATTACTGGAGGAAGTATGTCAGTGAGAGCTGCATTTTAGAGTTTATAAGCCTTTGTCCCATTTCCATCTTCCTATTTGTTTCCTGGTGAGCTGACGAATTTTGCAGCTAGGATCGTGCTCCAGGTTACAGATGCCTCCCTTTCCCCATGACATTATACACTCCAAATCTCTGAACAGTAAGCCAAAATAAACTCTGTCTTCTGATGTTGATAAATGTCCTCATATTTTATCATAGCAGCAGAAAACTGAGTAATCAATTGCCCATTTGGGGGAAGGTGGGGCCCGAAAGAGTGAAAGGGGCAAATATGGTGAAAATACAATGTTTATGCATGTTAAATATCACCATATAACGACTCTCTGTGCAAATATTAATGAAGATAGACAAGAATACATTATAAAAAAATACTTGACTCAAAAATACATCCTGAAAATTATATGAAAAGCACAATATCTTGTTTATGCTTGTTTATTATTTAAATACAATAGAAGGAAAATGTTAAAAAGAAAATTCTGTTATAAAAGGAAAATATTGATGAATAAATTAAATGAAATTCTCATAATTACAATAAAATTCTTAGTAGTTTTGTAGCACTTAAGAAAACAACCTTTAAAAGTTTCTTAGAAATAACAAAAGATCCAAATGGCCCCGGCTACTCTTTGTATAATGAGGAATGACAGGCTCAAACACTCTTAAACATCACTACAGGAGCAATGGTTTAAAAATAAAGCTTTGCACACACAAACTCGCAGTGATAGGACAGCATGCACAGTGTTTGTGCAGACTCAAACAGGACATAACCCCAAAACAGAGAGGAGGTGGGAACAAAATCCTATCCCTAGCTACGGAGCTATTGTCATTTAATAGCTGTTGAGAGCGGGAGAATCAGTTTCCGTAATGCTCCCCCCCCCCCATGACTGTGTTACTGTAGAATGTCTCCGCCTTCAATAATATATGGGAAATACTATAAGACTCATAGGTTGCTCACACTCTACTGCCAACTTACCCTGCACTTCTTTTTTGCTGCTCAGTTGTTCAGTTCTTCATTGACTGCAATGGAAGAAAAAAGTGCCACACTCATCATTGACAATGCACTCTGGAGTGTGCAAAGCTGGCTTTGCTAGTAACAACATGCCCAAGGTCATGTTTCCTTCCACTATCGCTATGGTGGGCATGGGCCATAAAGACTCCTACATGGGTGATGAAGCCCAGAGCTAGAAGGGTATTCTGTTCCTGGAGTATCCTATTGAGCACAGCATTGTCACCAACTGGAATGTCATAAATGTACACACCTCATGAACTTGAGGCAGGACAGCCCAGAAACCCAAAAGAGAATCAAACACAACTGGCAAAAACAAAAAATAATACAAAGCAAAAAAAGCAATAAAATGAGTCCTAATGATTTTTTGATCTATATTCATAGATCAGTTCCTTGAAAGTTGTCATCACAGGGCCATCATCCACCAAAGACAGGAAGCAGATGCTGAGACCCAGAGTTAAACACTAGACAGAGGCAAAGGAACCCAGCATAAGAGGGGAGGAAGGATTGTAGGACACCTAAGGACAAGGCCCACAGAATCAACTAAGCAGTGCTCACAGAGTTCTTAGAAACTGAAGTAACCAGCACAGCCCTGATGGGTCTGATGCAGGTCCTCTGAATACTTTATAGTTGTGTAGCTTGGTATTCCTATAGGACTCCCAACAATGGAAGTGGGGTGTGGCTCTTACTCTTTTGCCTGTGCTTGGAATCCTTTTCTTCCTCCTGGGCTTCCAGGTCCAGGTGATATGCCTAGCCTTACTCTATCTTGTTAGGCTATGTTCAGTGGATATCATTGCAAGGCCTGCTTTTTTTCTTCTTTTTTCTTCTGTCTGTCTGTGTGTCTGCCTGTCTGCTTGTCTGTCTTTCTTTTTTGATGGGACACAGGAAGAGTTGATCTGGGGGGGGTAGAAGGAGAAATTAGGGTAAGCGAAAGGAGGAAAAACTGCATTTGGCATGTAATGTATGTGAAGAGAATAAATGTTTTGTTTTTTTTTTTTTTAATAAGGTTTTAAAAGGAAGACAAAAAGTGGTGTGGGTAGAGAACAGGATGTTGACAGGATGTAAACATGATGAAAAACATATATTAC
Source organism: Uromys caudimaculatus (assembly GCA_028551405.1). Lineage (NCBI taxonomy): Eukaryota > Metazoa > Chordata > Mammalia > Rodentia > Muridae > Uromys > Uromys caudimaculatus. The sequence continues at coordinate 56,182,762 of CM052712.1, read as the reverse complement.
TATACAGTAAGAATTTATAATTCATAAAAACAACAAAAAGTGTAAAACACAAGGCACACCTGCAGTACGCATTCAAAAGTTGGGTGCTTTATTTTAATCACCAAGACATCCAGAACACTGTCTAGTTCTTAATACTCATACTTGACTGATGAGTGAATAATCACATTTAAACATTTTAGACCCATAATTCATATCCATTTGTATTTGACTTTAATATGTATGCTTTACAAATGCATTCACCCACACGTTTCCTTTTGACAGTAAAAAGGCTGTTATTCTGTTTGCCAGCTCTATTGACGTTTTGTGTGTGTTAACTTAATCAAAGATGTATTCTCTCCTTAGCAACTGTTTCCTTTTTTATCTCATTTTAACAAAAATATAAATTTGTTCTGAGTGAAATTCAAAGTTTTTTCTATGTGGTATGGTGCACTTTGGTTGAGAGCTAGCTCTCTACTTCCATGGGAGGCAGCTAAAGGTTGTGAGTAACAGGAGCAATCACACCTACCATGGGTGAAGGGAGAGCAATGACTAAGCCTAAGTCACTGACTGTGTTGATCCCAATAGGACACTACAACTTAAATTAAGTAACTGTAGAAAACTACATTTTGGCTATAAGAGTTTGGATAAAGGACATTTGTATTCACAAACTGTTTTGTTGTAAAACACTTTCAGTGATAAGAATAAAGCATAGATAAAACAAAACAAACAGACAGGCAACAACAAAAGAGAGAATCAAACCAGGAAAAATTATTTACCATTCTTTTAAAAATTATCAAAAATCACTAAATTGCAAGCTGTGCTCATTAAATGTCTTTAAATTTTCTGAATTCACACTTCTCATATTATAACCCCTGTCAATTTTCATAAAGTTCATTCACACCAATTTAATTCAATATTCCTTTCCTTGGAAATTCAGTTTTCATATTTTACAAGAATGCCTTTCCTTTGGATTTTCTGCTTGGCTACGTTTCTGCAGCAGTTTTGCTAGTTTAGTGGAAGGAAGCCAGAATTGGTTTGGAATTTCAGAGCTTAGTATAGGGCAGAGAAGGTCATTTCCATAGCACCCCCTTAACTTTCATAAATGCAAAAGTAATAGTGGGATGCTAAAACAGATGGATTCTATATCATACATTCCAACACTATTTATTATTAATTGATAATAAATTGATCACCCACTCAATTACTGATGAGACAATAGATAAATAAATAAATAAATATCACAGATATTAGGGAGTTAACCTTAATAAAAATTAGTTAAATACATTGAACTATTTAAAATTATTAACTTTAAGAACTTGGTTATCTACTTGAGTCTTCCTTTTATTTACAAAGAGATTTGTAACCACGAAACTTTCTTTGTTTCACAGATATATCCATCTGTTTTTAAGGATCTAGGTATAAGCTAAGTGTTGGCAACTGTGAATACTTACTGTAGACAGAATTTTATGCAGAGCAGCTTTTGTATATACACAGATACGTTATGTGGCAGATGGTGAGCATGTGTGAAAAATAAGTTCAAGAGAAACCTTATACCACATCAAAACTCTTCTAGCACTGTGCCCCTGCAGTGTTCTTTGTAGGTCTATCTTACATGGAGAACTTTCCAGTGGTGGCCTCTTCCTCTGGCTTAATGTTGTTAGAGCTGAGACAATTTTGTTCAATCTTTTATTCATGTCAGATGTTAAGATTAATGTCTGTGTGGTCATAACCATTATAACATTGGACTTATAAAGCAAGCTTATTTGGGCAGGGTTTGTTAGGACTTTTTAGTATTTTTGTCACCATCTTTTTCTTTCAAATGAAAACACAAAATTTCCAGAACCATCCAGTATCAAAGTTTTGGATCCAGGTTTGGATCCAGCAAGTTACATTTCGTTCTACTATGTTAAATGACTACAAAATAAACAGAACCACTATTTTAAAATGATGTACAATAGATATCCTGAAGTTAAATAGGAGCAATACCTTGACTATATATATGAAAACCCTTTTGGATTCTGATGAAGTTTGTAACATTTGTATTCACTCTGTCAATAAAGATTTAAAACTATTTTGTTTCTAGGAACGCTGCTAGAGTAAATTCAAAGAGAGACCTTATGTCTTAATGAATCATAATGACAATACAATATCTCTTCTCTAAGTACAACAAGACTCCCTCTCTATGCAAATGATCCTTTGTTCTTCCTACTACTTAAGAAGTAATGGATGTTCTCCAACAGTAAGTGTTTTCTAGATGGTTTTCTCTTTCAGAGGATGTGAATAAAAATTAAATATTAATGCAAATCTAGCTTATAAGAGGCATATAGATGCTGCCATATTCCTATTATCCAATCTGATAGAAGAGAATGCAAACTTATTTCATGTAATACCTCTGCTCTAATTTTCATAGTAATACTATTCATAACAGCCTGTAATAGGAAACATCCAGATGACCACCATCCCATGAATGAAGGAATGCGTAAAAATGTGGTATATATGTACAGTGAAAATGACTCTGTAACACATAGTAATGCATATTGACAGATTTTAAAATTTGGACAAGTCTAAAAATTGTTATAGTAAATAAGAAAGTTAGTCCAGGATAGCTGCTTACTATCCAATAGCATTCATATAAAATATCTAAAATTAGCAAATAAAAGAACTAATATAAATTGATTACTGTGTAGATATGGGTATAAGGATGTTGGGCAATTGAAAAAGACCAATATTACTGATTATGAACCTTATTTTAAGAATGGTAAATATTCTAAAATTAGATATTGAGATGTTTACACATTATGAACAGAACATTAGTCTTAATTTTGCACTTTTAGAGATGAGGAGCTTTGTGTAGGTGGTTTGACTTTCAAAAGCATATTTTAAAATGGAAAATATTTCATAATTTTTAAGAGATAATTGTAATAAACTTCAAATTATTTTTAATAGTTATCTAACACATAAAGAGAAATTCTCCTAAGAATTTTATGCTAGTCCAATTAGTTTAGTGATTGAAGGCAATTAAATTATCTTAAATTTGACCTGTGGGCATGGCTCAGTTTGTCAAGTGCTTGCTATGGAAGCATGAGAACCAGTGCTCAGATTGCCAATGTTCTAAGTGCCTCATTGGCATGAAACTTGCTTGTAATCCCAGCATATAAGAGGCAGAAACATATCTTTCCATTAGCAATATGGCTTGGAGACTAGTAATCAGAAAACCATAGTTTTAAATGTTACACATTGCCTTACTATATAAAGCAGAAATCAACCAACTTTTGGAAAACACCTAAAATCCACCTCTGGATTCCACATGTATGTGCACACAGGTATACCATACACGTGTGCCCCTACATATTTATGCCCACAGACATGTGAAAAAACATATGGTATCTACAAGGGATACAGGCAACACTCAAGCAAACATGATATCATCATCTCATACAAATGGAATTATTTTTAATAATTTAAAAGCTATAGCTTAATTTTATCTCTTACAAAATATTTCTCACTCAATCTTTTAATGTGCCCTCATGAATATCTAGTATGCTAGATCCAAACTGGTTTGTTTGCTTGTTTGTTTTTTAGTTTTTTTTTTAATGCAGTGGCAATTGTTTGTTCTCAGTAAGGTTTGCTGTATTTAAAGACAGTGAGTAGAGCTAAGAGACCTTCTTTCAAGTAGACAGAAATCTAGCTTATTAAAACCTTGGGGATTCCTATTTCCTAATTCATTGATCATGGTTGGCTCTTTTATCACCATTAACTCATATTTCCCTGAGACTAACTTCTTCAAAAATAAATGTGCTGTGTTACTAACAGACACAGTCACAGCACTCAGGAGTGCTCTTCAGTATGAAATAAACCTTTGTCTTCACAGTAATTGAGTCTATAGCTTATATGCTGTTTTCTTAAAGATCAACACCATGCCTTCATTCCTCATGGCCTTGGGTAATGATGCTAAACCTAGAACTAGGAGGTACTGGGACAAGCAAATAAATGCTTCTGAAATTGCTTGTTGTGTTTACTATTTGACTATTCAGGACTGACATCATATTCTATGGGAACAAAATACACATTAAGCTAAGATCAGGTTCAAACACTCCCCAAACTGGAAAAGAATGGATTGACCTTTGACTATTCGAGGTCTTCTTTCTTCTTCAGTATCTTATATTCATAGATTTCATCCCTTGCAGCGTCTGGAAAGCTGCTAATGATCATGGTGATCTTAGATTAAATCCAAAATGGGAGTTAGAGAGTTGTCATAGGAAAACGCTCCTCCACTTCTACAGACTTCCTGAGCACATAGCCTGTGACTTCACCTTTCCACAAATCAGGGATTTCTGAGATCTAGAATTCAGAATGAAAGGAAAAGAAACTGAACAAGGACATGCCAAGGAGGATTTTCATTTTTGCCGTAAGGCTCAGGAAAGTGCGACGTTCTTGTAAGAATAATTTCATTGGAGCAGAATGCGATTTATTTTGACACTTCTACTGGTATAAGAACATCAAATTTAAGATTTTGTTTTGAAAGTGAAATCAGAGGTTACCCCAAGATAGCAAGAGGCTGTCAGACCTCTTTGTAAAATAACCTTTGAGGCTTAGAACATATTTGTAAGCAGAGTCACTCAAAATTCCCTGACACCAGTAATAAAATAGGCCTGTTTAGTTATATAACTCCTCAGCTACTTGAGAAAGTTTACTTCTTTTGACAACCGAGAAAATTCAAAATTGGATATCATTAACCCTGAATTCCTGAGGGCATGCTATTTTTTGCTTACTATGAAACAACTGAGTCCAAGTCTAGACTTTTGGGAACCATGGAGAAAGTTGCTTGTTTTCCATATCCTATGATGCGTTTTTGCCGTGATTCTCATTTGTTAAAATAAGGGCATATACTCAGAAGATGCTCTAACATGTAATAAAGACACATGCTCCACCATGTTCATAGCAGCCATATTTATAGTAGACAGAAGCTGGAAACAACCCAGATGTCCCTCATCAGAGGAATGGATACAGAAAATGTGGTACATTTACACAATGGAATACTACTCAGCTATTAAGAGCAATGACTTCATGAAATTTGCAGGCAAATGGATGGAACTTGAAAATATCATCCTGAGTGAGGTAACTCAGTCACAAAAGAACGAACATGGTATGTACTCACTGATAAGTGGATATTAGCCCAAAAGTCCGGAATACCCAAGTTTCACTTTACAGTAACTGCTGGACTGAGAGTGAGGTCCCAGATGGAGGAGTTGGAGAAGGGACTGAAGGAGCTGA
>CM052712.1:56162348-56177009 GCA_028551405.1 Uromys caudimaculatus | reverse complement strand
TGCAGGCAAATGGATGGAACTTGAAAATATCATCCTGAGTGAGGTAACTCAGTCACAAAAGAACGAACATGGTATGTACTCACTGATAAGTGGATATTAGCCCAAAAGTCCGGAATACCCAAGTTTCACTTTACAGTAACTGCTGGACTGAGAGTGAGGTCCCAGATGGAGGAGTTGGAGAAGGGACTGAAGGAGCTGAGGGAGTTTGTAGCCCCATGGAGGGAGCAACAGTGTCAACTGGCCTGACTCCCTGGTGCTCCTGGAGACTGGACCACCAACCAAAGAATACACATGGAGGGACCCATGGCTCGGACCACATATGTGGCAGAGGAGGGCCTTCTTGGCCATCAGGGGGAGGAGAGGCCCTTGGGCCTGAGGGTGTTAGAGGCCCCAATATAAGGGAATGCCTAGGTGGGAAGACAGGAGTGGGTTGGTGGGTGGGTGGGTGGGGGAATACCCTCATAGAGGCAGGGGGGAGAAGGGAGGGGATAGGGGGTTTTCAAAGAGGAGACCTGGAAAGGGGGAAACATTTGAAATGTAAATAAAGTATCAAAAAATAAAAATTTAAAAAAAATCACAATCAAAATCCTTTCTAAACGTTCAGTTTACCTTTTATTCAGCATCTCTATATGCTCAGCTCTACTCTAGCTAATGCTAATACATATTTTTTTAAGCGAAAGACATACACTTAATTAGTTTCTGTAAAGTATGGGATGCAAACCTTCAATATTCACATATCATGTAAACCACATATCAATCTCTTATGTTTGGAAGGTCTTCTCTATTTGATTAACTTTATATTATTTTATTTCATGTAATCATTCTAATTCAATCTATGTGCCAAGAAATGGGCTAGATATTGAGAATGTTAAGGTTCATAAACCTGTCTTTCCACTATAATAAATCTTGCCATCTAATAGAAACTATGTGGTCAGCTAAGAGCAACATAACTGACTTGCTTTACTACAATTGAAGTCATCTGGAAAGTTGTTTCAGGGCAAATGATCACAGTTTTACATAGACGGGAAAGGGAACAATGGCTCCTATGTGTGGTACCTTGTTCCAGGGTTGTCTGGGTTTTGTTTGTCTGTTTGTTTGGGTTTGTTTTTTGCTTCTGTTTTATTGTTGTGGCTGTAGCTGTCCTGTGGCATTGGACTTGTATCTGAGCAGCAGATGGGAACTACAACTCCATGTAAAAATTGATAATCTTATGTAATTAAAGTGCTGAAAAAGAGGGTTAAACAGGAGTCACTGTGTCTCTTCCAGGGATGGTTCCTGAAACTTAGGAGTGAACTGCAATGGAGATTCAAACAGCAGCCTTGGAAGCTTTGTACGGATGGTTAAGATACCACCATTCTCAAACTTGACCTGACTCAAAATGAGTGGAACTCCTGTCCTTCATTCCCTGTGGAAATTACATGCTGAATGATTGCTTGAAAAATACAACTTTCTATTAGTACCTGAGTCATTATGATGTGCTTTCGGTTCTATTTGCTTGAGTAATTCAGTGTGTGTTTACTGATGTGCCATGCTATGGGACTAGAAAAGAACTCCTTAAAGAGGCTGCTGTCATTTGGGGGATAACATGAAGAAAAAAATATCAAGAGATGAGGTTAAACTGAGATGAATTTTTAAAGCCTCATGGATCTCACTGACTCTGCAAAGCAACCAAATTACATTGAGCAGCATGAAGGCATTGTAAGTATTGGTTGGAAAATATCTCACTAGGATCTGTCTATAGTACTCTAACAATGACAACAACAAAGATAGCTGAGTAGCAGTGTCTCTATCTGCTTGTTCTGTGTGTCAATAAACACTCTCAAAGATCTCTACCAGATACAGTCAGCCTGCCTTCTGTCTTTGATAACTCATACTTGTGGTCATCCCACATCTGACCTTACCATAATGATTCTCTTGAGGTCATCTGAAACAACGTATTTATATACTGTGGTGATCAGTAAAATATGCTGAGTCAATCAGCTAGTCAACAAAACACTAATGTTCATGGTTTTATGAGGAAATTTGGTGGTGTGGCTCACATCTACAACCACTTTAAGTTATTATATTATCTTGACTAATTTAGTTAGGCCTGTTTATAACAGATCTGAGGCTACTTTGAGGAAGAGGTTATTCATTTGTGACCTGCAACTTCAAACCTTTCTCAAGGATACCAATCCACCCTTTCTCTGGACCTGATTCAAGAATTTTAAACTTTTAAATAGCACAATCATATAAACTAATTTTGGTAGAGCACATTTTAACATAGTGCATCTTACTTGCTCTGTATATTTTTAATTCAGCTTAGTGTGGAAAATGAATTATTGTTTGATTTTTTTTTCCAGATCTCACATACAGTGTGGGGTCAAAAAATAATCCTGAGATTAAATAGTCAATTTCAACATAATACACCAAAATATAACTCCTTAGACAGAAATTTAATTTTGCTCCAGGTTTTGTGGATCAAGAGCTCTTAAAATAGTTGATGGCCATTCTGATACTGGTACATATAATTTCAACAAAATATATTTAATCTGTGCCTCTATTTCTTCATCTTTATAAACAGCCAGTTTAACGACTGTATAAATTTAAATAGACAAAACACCCTGAATCGCTCCTATTCTATAGTAAACATATAGTAAATTAAGAAAGTAATTTGTTTGTCTTCACACATTTCTGTTCTCTCTCCTCATTTTCCACAGTATTTCTTCTTACAAATTTTTAAATATGGAAAATAGGATATACTCCAATTTATGACAATACTTATATCTGGAAGTTGAGGTAAATGAAGAATAAAGTATTCACTGATTTAATTAATAAATATATTTCTATTTATAAAATAAAATAAATATGAAAATTGTTAATTTTTATAAGGCTACTCCAGAAAATGAATACAAGTGCATTTTCATAATATTATAGTATGGTGTAGGTACACAAGCTATTTCAAAATATACTGAGCCATATTAAAACAGTGTTCATTTCATACTGACCCTATCCTACAGTGATGGATAAAGACTTAATAAGTAGACACAAACAACCACTTTATTAGGGTTTTAGAAACACAGTGTCTCCTATCACCAATGCAAACAGTTTTAATTTTAAGTTCACAACTATATTGCATATTATTGTTTGCAGCCTGGATGGGAGTATGTAGCCAAATTTAAAAATAGAAATGGCCTGAGGTTAGCATTTTTAGGAGGAAAATAAGGATGCAGTTTTCTTTCTATGGTCCTTAAATAATTAAAATAGCATAAAGTGAGGTTCTTGCTTGCATCAGCAAGAAGCATGGAAGTCAGCCACCTGAGCTTGCGGGCCTGCCAGTGATAGATGTTCACATAGCTGTAGAGCTTGCTGTAAGAACAGAGAATCTAAAAGACCCTAATTTAACCTAAAACCATCTCATTCTCAAAAGAATCTTTTTGTAGTAGTTGAATATCTACATTTAGTCAAAATGCTGAGAACAACTCACCTTTGAATGCTCAACACCAAAACTGATCCATTATAATACAGCTTCTATACCCAAGGCTCAGAAAATATTATAGAACCCAAGAATCAGAGAAGCAAGGTGTGATAGTGTCTTCTATATATGATTGGGAAGCTACACTCATGAAATCCCATCATTGTGAATGTGAATATAGGTTTGTATATGTGTGAATATGGATATATATATGGCATAATAAGATAGTGTTTCAACTTACAAGAAGAAAATGATGGGTGATTCTTTTTTTTTTTCCAGAGTTAAACTAGGATTATGGACAATAAGTAGGGCATTTTCAAAGATATTACATGGAGAAGTTATAGAAAATAACTGAGTGAATCAAAGTACCAATTCAGAATGGATAAGAACACCTATTTAAGTGTGTATTACCTTTATTATTAAGAGACTTGCAATGAAATCTTGGAAAACCCATAGTCATGTTAAATAATAAAGAAACACAAACTCAAGAGGTTAAGGTGAAATGTGTATGTATCATGGAGCTTCTTAAATGGCATAAAAGCAAGAGAGTGAGAGAATCAATGTACTTTCTGGAAACAAAGTGTTTTATGATGATCTGCAATTTGAAGATTTCTCTAAGTGAAAAAGAATTGAAATACTCTAGACAAGGGAAGATATTTTATAATGGAGGGAGGAATATCTACATTCTGACAACCAATAGCATGTTAGCAAATGTATGCTTAATAGAGTATAAATCCATACCATCTTAACATCTTTAAACTTTTAGATGTAATGAATTAATATTTTACTTTAATGTATTCATTAGTTCTCTGAGAGTTTCATAGCATATGTTTTGGTCATATTCACCTCCACAAGTCTTCCCCAGTTCACCCCTTCTACATTCATTTTAAGTTTGCATTGTTGTTTTAAATCCTTTAAAATGTTTGTTTTAACTCTAATGAAGATTACTCTATAGTCCATAAAGTCGACTGAAGTATACAAATTGAGAATGAAGTGATTCCTGATAGAATCTGGTGGTTAAAGGATTCAAGCTACTTAAAAATGACAAATTTGTATCCTTATAAAATGGCTTTATTTGGCAAAATGAAAACCAAAAGATAATTAATACTTAAATTAATATTTAGCAATGAAAACTCAAGGTATCATCTTAGTTTCTTGTACAGTTACCATGATACAATATACAGAAAAGATAACAAGAAAAAAAGGATTTATTTAGCTCCTTATACTAGGTTACAGTTCACCATAGCAAGGAACTCATAGAAGCAAATGCATGTTGATCAGCTCCTTCTCTTATACAGGACAGGATCCTAGTAGGGAATGGACTGCTCACAGTGAATGAGTCTTCCCTCCTCAATAATTGTAATCAAGATAATCACACGAGTGCATGTCCAAACATCTTTTCTTCTGCATAGTTTTAGATTTCCTTAGGGGCTACTTAATGCTAACTACAGTTCACTGCTTGTCAACCCTATACTCACTGAAACAGATTATTTTAGTGCATAGCTTTGAACTCCTTCACTGTAAAGTTTCATTTTTAAATTAAACTTCACTCGAGTTATTAGAAGACAGGTGGGACGAGGCCAAAATCCTGTCCAAAATTTGACATCAATGACCCCTAGACCATATCTTCTTAGAGCCTTGTTTCCTCTCTCAGATTATTGAACTAAGTTTTCAATATCCCTGCTCTTATTATCATTCTTGATTCCAAGCTCTCTCCAGAACAGCTCATGAAGCTCTTTTCCTAGAATTCAAGGTCTTTCTACCCTAAACTTCTAAAATTTCCACATTTTACCTATGAAACAGTTACAATGATTTAAACGCAACAAAGTCACTTTTATCACAATAATGATTCAACTTCTTGGTTTTAATATCTATTTTAGTTTCTTTTCTGATGCTAGGATAAAATATTCTGACAAGTACTTGAAATATGGCTTAGTGATAAAGAGCACATACTGCTTTTGCAGAGGTCCATGACTGTTTAACTTTTTTCTAGAGGATTCTATATCCTTTACTGTACACCCTCATGCACATACTCACATATAGTTATAGACCTATACATATGATTTAGAACAAAATAATAGTTAAAATGAATCAAAATACTCTAGCAAAGACAATTTAGAGAGAAGCTTTCTCCATCTCACACATCAAAGCATTGTCTACTATTGCGTTATAGCGCCAGGAGCTAGCTAGTCTCAATGCTTTCTTAATGAAGAAGCAGGAAACAACACATGGAAACGTGCATGCTCTCCTTCTGCTCACTTTCTTATCCAGTCTAGGATCTCAGTCAGCAACGATGCTATCACAGTGGTTAAGAGTTTCTACCTCAAATAATGTGATCAAAATAATCCCCCCACTGGCTGTCCAAAGACTCTTCTCACAGGTGATTCTAGATTTTGTGAAGCTGACAATTCACACTAAATGGTGAGTGGGGTAGAATTTGCCTACTGTCTCTGATGAGGGAAACTAGGAAAACTATAATTAGAGTAGGGGGAAATAACTAATGGTCAAAATTTCCTTCTTTCTTTTTCTTCTTTCTTTCTTTCTTTCTTTCTTTCTTTCTTTCTTTCTTTCTTTCTTTCTTTCTTTTTTTCTTTCTTTCTTTCTTTCATCTTGTTTTTTGTTTGATATGAACCATGATGGAGTTTAAGAAATTAAAATCCCCTTGAAAATTTGTTTTTAATTATCTTACAAACTAGTGGGTTTCTACAAGGCTTCTTCAAACATTCTTGGTTTTAGTTACTCTGTCCCTTCTTCTTTCCCAGGATCTCCCCACTCTTATCTCTGCATAAACTCTAAACCTCCAGTATCACTTCACTCTTTCATGCTATGGGTGTTTTACTATCTATCTGCTCTAATTACATTTTGCTTAGGTTACAACACCATAGGTCTAAAACAGGATGTTTTGTACATCATTCATGATAGTTATGTCTTATCTTACCCAACCCTACGTTATTTCTCCAGAACACTTGTGTTTGAACACTTTTATCACCTCTATCTCTTTTATTATACTCATTTTCTGCTATCTTCCTTTTTCTAATGCACCCCTTTCTCATCTTCTGGCTTCCAAATGCCAACCAAATCAAACACACAGTACAATTAGTTTGTACCTAGGAAAGAGAACATGCAGAAGTGTGTTGTTTTGTTTTTTTTAGGCTCAGATGTCCTCATTCATTATAAAATTTCCCCCAACTCCATCCATTTCAATGCAAAGTTAATGGTTTCCTTTTTATTTATAGCTGAGCAATATTCCATTACCTTTCATTGTGTTTATGTATCATCTGTTTATTATGTGTCATTAGTTCATGGGCATCTAGGTTACTTCTGTTTCCTGGATATTATGAATAGAGTAACAATGAATATGGGCAGCCACGTCTCCTTGTAGTAGCATATGAAGTTCTGTGGATATATTTCTTGGTGTTTTCTACCTTAATTATATGGTAGTTCCATTTCCAGATTTTTGAGAACACTTCACACTGAGTTCCAAAGTATCTCCTCTAAATTTAACTCCTACCAGCAAGAAGTATATCAATCTTCCTGTCTGTCCATATACACATTAACATTTATTTTATTCACAATCTAGGCCATTCTACCTGGGATGAGATTGAATGGGTATGATCGACATACTTTGTAAACATCTGTGAAGTCTCCAAAGCATAAAAACATTAACCCAAAACAGATCAAGAAGTACTGGCTTCAGAGGAGGCTTGCCATGACCTAAGGATCTCCAATAGCAATCACAGAGAGGAGAAGATAAAGAGAAAACAGTACTCTTTAGCATTGAATGGAAAATGCAGGCAGAGGACACAAACGTATCTAATAGACACAAATTAAGGACTACAGGCTGAGGTAAGCATATGCTGGATGGTAACAAACAAATGTAAGGCCTCTGGTGTCACGGAATAGGGCATGGGGAGAACTGCAGGAAATGTGTCGTAGAGATGATCACTGAAGGGGACGAGGCTGCAGAAAGCAGTAGTTGTTACCGAAAGACTCTGCTGGCCCAGAAGTGCGGCCAGTCACTCATCCCCATCCTTTATCCTTTCCACTTCCTTTTCCCCTCTCTTCCAGTTGTCTTCCATTTCATCCTCACCTTCACCTTCAGTGGCCTTTCATATTTTCCTTGTGTTTCTCTCCTGGTGCTTACAGTATTTTCAGTGAGGACTTTAAAGCCATATTTTGTCCAGTATTCCAGTTTTTCTACCTTCTTTCTTTTTCTTTGACTATTTTATTTATTTACATTTCAAATATCATTCCCTCTTCCCAGTTTCTCCTCTACAAGCCCTTTATTCCTGCCTTTCTCCCCCTGCCTCTATGAGGGCGCTCCCCCCCCACTCCTGCCTCAGTTATCCTAGTCTTTCTTTTTTTTTTTATTTTTATTTTTTTTACTGGATATTTTCTTTATTTACATTTCAAATGTTTCCTTCTGTCCAGGTCTCCCCTTCTTAAACCCCATATCCTATTCCCCTCCCCCTGCCTCTATAAGGGTGCTCCTCCTCCCACCCATTCCCGTCCTCCCTCCCTGGCATTCCCCCACACTGGGGCATCTAACACCCTCATGCCCAATGGCCTCTCCTTCCACTGAGGTCCAACAAGACTCTCCTCTGCTACATATGTGGCCAGCGCCATTAGTTGCTCCATATGTATTCTTTGGTTGGTAGTCCAGTCCCCAGAAGCATCAGGGGGTCAGGCTAGTTGACACTGTTGCTCCCTCCATGGGGCTGCAAACCCCCTCAGCTCCTTCTCTCCCTTCTCCAACTCCTCCACCAGGAACCTCCGCACTTAGTCCATGGTTGGCTGCCGGCAGCATCTGCCTCTGTATTTGCCAGGCTCTGGCAGAGCCTCTTAGGAAACAGCCCTATCAGGTTTCCATCAGCAGGCACTTACCAGCGTCCAAAATAGAGTCCAGGTTTGGTGTCTCTATATGGGATGGATCCCCAGGTGGGGCAGTCTCTGGATGGCCTTTCCTTCTGTCTCTGCTCCACACTTTGTCTCCGTATTTCCTCTTGTGAGTATTTTGTTCCCCCTTCTAAGAAGCACTGAATGCTGCCAACTAAAGATGTATAATATTGAAAGCCATATTTGTGCAATGCAAGTGTGTGTTGGTGTTTGTGTTTGTGTGTGTGTGTGTGTGTGTGTGTGTGTGTAAAGAGAGAGACAGAAAGAGACAGAGACAGAGAGAAACAGACAAAGACAGAGAGACAGAGATATGAGAGAGACAGAGAGACAGAGAGATGAGAGAGACATAAAGAGCAGGGGAAGAATTTGGGGGACCTTTATATACACATGCATATAGCCATGCACATGCACAGAGGAGGATCTTAGGTGTCCTACTCTGTCATTACCGCCTCACTCCCTGCACAGGGTCTTTTACTAAATTTGGAGCCAGGCTGGCAACAAATAAGCCAATGACCCTCCTGTCTCCTGGCTCTAGTCCTATGGGTGCAGAGTGGCTACACTGCCCTTTCCACAGAGATTATCTGAAGTCAGATAATATGAACATGAACACATGAAGTCATGGATTTACATAAGTTTTCTTACTAAGTCATCTCTCTGGCTCTTTGGACTGCCATTTTAAAACTCTTGTCTAGATAGTTTAATTACCACAGTTGGGGTAATTTAATTAGATCAGCACTGCAGACAATCCAAACAAGGCTAGTGAGTTACTAGTTCCACTAAGATGAGTTAATAAAATGTAATTAAGGCATTGCATAAAAGCCAACCTTTCTTTGCATCCCTCTGATGTCAGATGGAGGAAATGGTGCTTACACTGAGTGAACTTTTTAGTACTACTTAACATTACTATTGGCAAAAAAAATTTTGCTTTTTTATGACCATAATTTAATGTAGCATGCAGCTTTAAACCGAGAATTGTCACATAAATGTGATTAAATGAATGAGAAAATTATTCAGAAAATCTGCAAAGATTTCCTAAGTGTAAGATTAAGATCAATTGTGTCAAAATTGCCTTTTGCAAATGATACTGTAGATACCCCACTGCCAGAAGCATATGGAGTTAGACTGTACAGAATCAAAGGCATTAAATTATAAAGAACAATCCTGCTAGTTCCCCCAGGGTATGACCTACATAAAGCAATAGTTAGTTTCATCTTTAATTTAAGTACATCGAAGACTGGGTAAAATCCATTATTAAAATCTTCTTTGTGGCTCAATATATTTTAAACTATGTCCTTAACCAAGTTGGATACTGTAGATGTGAAAATATAAGTCTTTCCATTGTTGTGAATGTCCTTTGAAATCTTCACCCTCTGAGTTGACTTATGAAGAAGAATTAATCATATTTTCAGTTATTAAATATGTTCCATACCCAGAACCATGAAGAATTTTATTATTATTTAAGTTAAGGGGTTTGCTCTTCTCATAACATTTTGCCATCATCTTTTTAGGTTCTCTTTTTTTCAACAGAACATAGAATATACAAGGATTAATGATTCTGTTTTAGCATGTGAATCAATAGTCAGATACTAATAGGAGTTATGAGAGTGTTCAGAGAGAACAGATATAAATCAGAGACTTTTTAGAGATTCCATTTCCCAAAATTAAGCAATATTGAACATTTAATAATTTTTTAGAATCTGGAACTTTATACCTCCTACTATTGACTACTTCAGTATAGTGTTTCTTCTTTTAAATAAAATCATAAGCTCTATGCTCCAGTTTTGGGGAAAGGAGCTTATCCGTGGTGGTAAAGTAAAACATTTTTTTGTTGTTGCTTACTTTAACTCTTCATTTGTATAACTTGATTTCTTGAAGAAACATAAGGAAATAGTAAAACGTGTTTGGGTATTAAGGTTTGGTTTTGAAGTATCATTCTAAGTGACGTATGTGTTGGAGCTCGGTTCTCTACTGATAGTGCTATTAAAGAAAGTTCCTGAAACCTTAGGAGGCAGGCATGGCTGGAGTAAGTAAGGCAATGAGCCTTGTGATTTGAAGACCCTATTCTGTCATACATCTTTCACACTCTCTATTTCCTTATATCAAAATGCGAAACACATCCCATCATGCACCTCTGCCATGGCGATGTTCTGTCCAAACACATGGTGCCTAACAAGCATGAATTGAACGCCATAAATTGAGCCAAAATGCATCTTTACTTCTTTGAGTTGTCTGTGTCAGATATTTTGGTAGTAGAAACACAAGAATAACTGCTACTAGAAAACTATGTGAAAAATAGAGATCCTTATTTTATTACGTACCAGCGCAATGGCCTGAAATTCATTGTTCTATTGCTGTGAAGAGACACCAGAGCCACAGCAACTCTCATGGAGGAAAGCATTTAATTGGAGCCTTGGTTCCAGTTTTGGAGACCTAGTCCAATTATAGCATGAGGCATGACGACTAGCATGGCAGCATGATGCTGGAGAATTAGATGAGAGCTGCATGCTCGCTTATCCATTGGGAGAGAGACAGAGACAGAGAGTCAGAGAGAGAGAGACAGAGAGACAGAGAGAGACAGAGAGACAGAGACAGAGAGACAGAGAAAGAGACAGAGAGACAGAGAAAGACAGAGACAGAGAGAGACAGAGAGACAGACAGAGAGACAGAGAGACAGAGACACAGAGAGAGACAGAGACAGAGAGACAGAGAGACAGAGAGACAGAGACACGAGACAGAGACAGAGAGACAGAGACAGAAAAAGACAGAGACAGAGAGAGACAGAGAAAGACAGAGACAGAGAGAGAGACAGACAGAGAGAGATAGAGAGAGACAGACACAGAGAGAGACAGAGAGACAGAGAGAGACAGAGAAAGACAGAGACAGAGAGTCAGAGAGAGAGAGACAGAGAGATACAGATTCAGAGAGATACAGAGACAGAGAGAGACACAGAGAGAGACAGAGACACAGAGAGACAGAGACACAGAGAGACAGAGACACAGAGAGACAGAGACACAGAGACACACAGAGACAGAGAGAAACACAGAGACAGAAAGAGACACAGAGAGATAGAGAGACAGACAGAGAGACAGACAGATAGAGAGACACAGAGGGCCGAGATACAGAGAGAGACAGAGAGAGACAGAGAGACAGAGAGAGACAGAGAGAGACTGACTGACTGGGTGGACCTAGTATAGGCTTTTGAACCCTCTGCCATGCATTACATACTTCCTCTCACAAAGTCACACCTACTGCAGTAAGGTGACACCTCCTATTTCATTCAAAGGGTCCCACTCCCTGGTGACCAAGCATTCAAATAAATGAGCTGATGGGCAGGGCATTCTCAATCAATCTATCACCTTTCTGTCTGTTTTCCTCCTTATTTATTACATGGGTGTCCTCCTTTGTGTCTTTACATAATCCATAATATCGTCTTCTATATGTGTCTGTAATATCATCCCCTCTTCATTTGAGGACACCAGTTACACTGAAATACCCTCTACTGTGATGATATTCTTTAAGTGCAATTAGTTCTTTGTTCAAATATTTTAAAAAATATTTTATTTTTAAAATTACATGTGTACCTATGTGGGTACATGCATGTGAGTTCAGAGCTTGAAGAATCCAGAAGAGTGCATTGGATCCCTAGGAGCCATATTTATAGATGATTGAGAGGTGCTCAGTATGGAAGCTGGAAACCAAACTTGGGTCCTCGATAGAAGCTGTAACCATTCTTAGCTGCAGAACTATCTTTCCAGTCTCATATAATTGCCTATTTAAAGATCTTATACAACTCAAATACATTATTATATAGAGGTATTGGGGACAGATAAAATGCCCACTTAAGAAATAAGTAAGAATACAATTTCTTTTCAATTACAAAGTCAAACAGTTGCATTTACTACCCCAAGCATCATTGCCTGTTATATTGATGTGTCTGATCTATAGTTAGCATTGAATAAATAAAGCATTAATAACTTACTTCCTTTGAATTAAAAGTACCGAAAAAGTCCTACTATTTTGTTCTATCCTATGATACAGCTATGCCCAAAACACTCACTACCCTACACCTCAGCCATGTTCATTGTAGCCTTATTGACAATAACTAAGACATGGAAACTACTTAAATGAGTTTCAAGAGTTGAATGAATAATAAAAAAGCAATACATATACACAATAGAAGATAGCTAAATATAGCTGTGAAGAAATTCAATCAAGAATTTTTCAGGTAAATGGATGGAACTAGAAAACATTATATTTCATTTTATGTAAAGCATAACTAAAAAACCGAATGTCTCATGTTCTCTCTAATCTGCAATTTCTATATACAAATCTTCAGATATTAAGTTTATTTAACACCCCTCATCAAAGTAGCTTCCATTTTTCAGACAATGGAAACTATCACAGAAACCACAGAGATCAACAGAATGGGGGGTGGGGAACCCAGCCACAGTGTATTCAATTGCATCACAGATCCTTTGTTTAGGTCTCAAGGAATATCACAGAAGAGGGCATGGGATGATTATAAGAGACAGAGTACCAGGAAGTCTGCTTTGAAAAATAGTTTCTCATAGAAATGGCTCCAAAATCAAGATCTGAGTACTGAAGTATCAAGAGAAACGGTAACACAGAAGAGAAAAATTCCCACAAGGCCATATACCTGTTCAAGGATCTGCGGGCAGCTAATGACTGTGGAGAGAGTGACAGCTTTTTCTAGGCTTGAGTCCTCTGATTTTGTTGTCAGTATAAAATGGTTATCCCTAGGACCACATGAACACAAAAGAACAAAACCAGACTCAGTAGGTTGTAAGGTTGTGTGTGTGTGTGCGTGTGTGCAACAATCCTCAGGTAGAAGAGGCTATGTGTTTGAAAGTAGGATGAGATTGTGGACTAAGTTGGAGGAGGGAACTGGAAAGACTAGAGGGAAGAATAGTAAGGAGAAAGTAATGAAACTGAATTTTAATTCAAATGTTTATAAAGTAAAAATATATAAAACAGCACAGGACATTTATATCACCACTTTGTAGCACATATGTGCATATCATTGGAAAACCATACACCATCCAGAACAAAAAGTCTATTTCAGAGATCACACAGCACAGTCCATCAGGAAACATCTTAGAAAGCTGTCATCTTACCTGGCTTATTAAAGCAAGAGCATGCTCAACTCAGAATGTAACTGTCTCAGTTGAGCTAGTTAAATAGAAAGAAGCTGGAAGCTACCAGTAGAGCAATTTATTCTCCCAGTATTCCATCTCAAAGGCTAGTGTAACATTACATGAAACACAAGAACATTAAAGCAGATTTATTCTCCTGTGTGAATACTTTGCTGATAATTTGTCTCATTTCTTAAGGAAAGGAGAAGCTTTAGGGAATTTCTTTAAATTTATCAATGAAATAACATCATTACTATGTCTGTGATTCATTAATAATCTAATCTCATCGTGGTTCAGAATAGAAAAGACTATATTGATCAGTTGTTTTAGCTGTGGAAAAAAATCTTGACTTTCATGGTTGTGTAATAGCATAACAAAGGCAAAAACTAATGTGAAGGAGGCATTGTCACTTTTCAGGTATAGGCCAAACAGCCTTGGCAGTTTGAAGGGTTAATTTTAGATGTTTTAATTAATTTTCCCTTTGTAATATGAGTTTGAGAGCTGAGGTGTACAGAGAACTGAGCTTTTTAAAAAATATAAAAGAATAGTTTAAGTCTTGTCAAGAACTCTATTGTGTAATTTTTGAAACACTAATATCTTAATTTTATTATGTATAATATTTTAAAGATTGCAAGTATAATAGCAGAAGAAAGGGCATTATTTTGATTCTTATAAAACAGAATGAAATTTCTACCTCAAGACATTTCTGTCACATTCTACACACAGGCAGAAAATGTAACATAGCAAATGTCATAATGCAGTCATTCTGAGGTTTTTGTAAATCATTTTAGGTTTAAACTCAGTCAAATCTGAAATTCTCAGAAAGAAGTGCAAGTTTCGACTGCTCAATGCCACACAGATGAATTATTCCCACGAACCACAGAGACATCTATTTTCTCTTGCCAGGCCAGTCAGAGTTAGAATAGACTCTTGTTAGTCCCCAGAATGCCAAGACAGTGTGTTTTCAAAAGAACCTTTCTCCGTGGCTTTGCATTCTTGATCTTAGCTCAGGAACTTAAAGTTTCTCCATTCATTTGCCTGCAAATTTCATTAAGTCATTGTTTTTAATAGCTGAGTAGTACTCCATTGTGTAAATGTACCACATTTTCTGTATCCATTCCTCTGATGAGGGACATCTGGGTTGTTTCCAGCTTCTGG
>CM052712.1:56149558-56162248 GCA_028551405.1 Uromys caudimaculatus | reverse complement strand
ACATAACAGTAACCGCTGGACTGAGAGTGAGGTCCCAGATGGAGGAGTTGGAGGAAGGTCTGAAGGAGCTGAGGGAATTTGCAGCCCCATGGAGGGAGCAGGAGAGTCAATGGACTTGACCCCCCCCCCCCCGCGGTCCTCCTGGAGTTTGGACCACCGGCCAAAGAATACACATTGATGGACTTATGGTTTGGATCGCAAGTGTGGCAGAGGATGACCTCGATGGCCATCAGGGGGAGAGGAAAGGCCCTTGGGCCTGAGGATGTTAGAGGCCTCAGTAAAGGGGAATGTCAAGGCGGGAATATGGGGATGGGTGGTCGGGAGGGGGGTGGGAGGTGGAATTCCCTCCTAGAGGTGGGTTGGGGAGGTGATGGGGGGTGTCCAAAGAGGAGACTCAGAAAAGGGGAAACATTGGAAATGTATATAAAGTATCAAAAATAAAAAAGGAAGAAAAAAAAAAAGTTTCTCCATTCACTAAGAGGCATCACACATTTCAAGATTTCTCAGTCAGAGCAGGGGTGGATCCGAAGTAACTGGCTCTAGATTGCATCAAAATTCCCTGTGGCTTTCTTTATAACTCAGGTGTCCTCTGCTTTCTCAACAATCTTAATTAGTCTGTGAATAAGATTTGCTAGAGGAATTTCATGCAATTTACCAGAAGATGAGACTTTGGAAATTAACTGGAAAAGGATAGCATGTTTGCTCTCTTGCTACATTGAGCTGTCCTTGAAATAATGGAGGCTTTCTTTTTAAATTAATTAATTCATTTATTCATTTTACATCTCAATACCAGCTCCGCCACCCCTCCAACCCCCCCTCTGCCCTCCAGCTCCTGCCCCCCCCCACAGTCCCTACTTCTTGCAGCTCTTCCCCCATAGTCCCTTCTCATTCTCCTCTAGGAGTGAAATGCCCTGCAGTGGGGAGAGGGACCTCAAAGAGTTCACCTCCTGTAGGCCTCAAGTGAAAGACAAGGATTACCAACCCACAGTCAGTGGGAGCAGAGGCCCTTAGTCTTGTGGAAACTTGATGCCCTACCATATGCTAGGGCGGTGAGGCAGGAGCGGGTGGCTGGGTGGGGAGCACCTCCTAGAAGCAGGGATGATTAGATAGGGGATTTGTGGAGGGAAAGTGGGAAGGGTGATAACATTTGAAGTGTAAATAAATAAAATATCCAATAAAATAAGTAAATAAAATTTTTTTCTGATGCAGAATTGTTCCTGTCTAAAAGAATTGCAATCACAAAAATGGAGAAGAGACTAAAGGAAAGGTAGTCCAGTGACCAGACCAACTTGGCATCCATCTCATGGGAGTGGGGGGGGGGGCACCAAGGCCTGACAGTATTACTGATGCTATGATGTGCTTACAAACAGCCTGACACGGTTGTCCTCTGAGAGACCCAACCAGCAGCTGACTGAGACAGATGCAGTAACTTACACTAACGATTTGACTGAAGTACAGGACCCCTACGGTTGAATTAGGGGAAAGATTGAAGAAGCTGAAGGGAGGGCGACTCTGTAGGAAGACCAGCTGTCTCAACTAACGCATACCCCTGGAAGGTTCCAGACACTGAGCCACCAACCAGGCAGCTTACAGGGGCTGGTCCGAGACCCCCAGCACATATATAGCAAAGGATTGCCTTGTCTGGCCTCAGTGGGAGAAGAAGTTCCTAATCCTCAAGAGGAGAGACTTGAAGCCCCAAGGACTGGGAGGCCTGGTGGAGGGGGAGCATCCTATCAGAGATAGGGGAAGGAGGAATGGGATGATGAACTGGAGGAGGGGGAACTTGGAGGGGGGCGATGACTGAATTATAAATAAATAAAACAATAATAATAAAAGAGAATCCCCCCGCCCTGGTACTTTCCCCACTCCGTGCACATCAGTCGCTTGAAGGACTAGGCACATCCTCTCTCACTGAGGCCAGACAAGGTTGCCTAGCTAGGGGAACAGGATCCACAGGCAGGCAAAAAATTCAGGTATATCTCCTATTCCGATTGATGGGGCCTGCGTGCCGACCAAGCTGCACATCAGTTACATATATGCAGGGGATCTTGATCCAGTTCATGCTTGCTCTTTGTTTGTTCAGTCTCTGGATCTCCCAAGGGTCTGGGCTAGTTGTCTCTGTTGGACTTCCTGTTGATTCCCTAACCACTTCGAGTCCCTCAATTTCACCCCACTCGACTCTTCCACAAGATTCCTCCAGCTCCATCTAATGTTTGACAGTGGGTTTCTACATCTGTTTCAGTAAGCTGTTGAGTAGAGTCTCTCAGAGTACAGTTATGCTAGAATACTGTCATGCATATTCTTTTCGATCTGGATTATTTACCTCACTCAGGATGATATTTTCTAGTTCTCTCCATTTGCTTGCAAAATTCTTGAGATCCTTGTTTTTAATAGCTGAGCAGTATTGCATTGTGTAAATGAACCACATTTTCTTTATCCATTCTTCAGTTGATGGAATGCTACTCTGTTTCCAATTTCTGGATATTACAAACACAGCTCCGATGCCAAGTAAGTAAAGATCTGTGTGACAAGAACTTCAAGTCTCTGAATAAATAAATAGCAGAAAATATCAGAAGATGGAAAAATCGCCAATGCTCATGGATTAGTAGGATTGACATAGTGAAAATGGCCACCTTATCAAAAGTAATCTACAGATTCAATGAAATTCCCATTGAAATTTCAACACAATTCTTTACATACCTTGAAAGAACTCAACTTCATATGTAAAAACAAAACAAAACAAGAAAAAACCAAACTAAAACCAAGGAGAGCTAAAATAATTCTGTACAATGAAAGAACTTCTGGAGGTATCAGTATTGCCATCACTGCCTTCAAGCTGTACTACAGAGCAATAGTATTAAAAACTGCGTGTACTGGTATAAAAACAGACAGGTGGATCAATGGAACCAAATTGAAGACCCAGAAATAAATCCACACACCTACACACACTTGAGTTTTGACAAAAAAGCCAAAACTTTACAATGGAAAACGGAGATCATTTTTAACACATGGTGTTGGTCTAATTGTATGTCTATATGTAGAAGAATGCAAATCTATAGTTATCACCCTGCACAAAAGTCAGGTCGGAATGGATCAAAGACTTCAACCAGATATCCTAAATCTAATAGAACAAAGGTGGGTTATAGTCTTCAACTCACTGGTATAGGAGACAACTACCTGAACCAATGGCTTAGACACTAAAATAAAAAATTAATAAATGGGACCTCATGAAACTGAAAAGCTTCTGACAGACAAAGGACACTGTCAATAGGACAAAATAACAGCCTGTATATTGGGAAAAGATCTTCACCAACCCTTCCTCTGACAAAGGCTAATATCTAAAATATATGAAGAATTCAAGAAGTTAGATACAACAACCCAAATAGCCCAATTTAAAAATGGGGCACAGAGCTGAACAGAATTCTCAACAGAAGAATCTCTAATGGCCAAGAAACACTTACTATCCTTAGTCATCAGGGAAATGCAAATCAAAACAACTCTGACATTTCTCCTTATACCCATCAGAAGGGACAAGACAAATACTCAAGAGACAGCACATGCTAGTAGGTATGTGGAGTAAGGGGAACACTCCTTCATTGCTGGTGGAAGTGCAAACTTGTACAAGCGCTCTGGAAATTAATGCAGAGGTTTCTCAGAAAATGGGTAATAGTTATACCTCAAGACACAGCTATACTACTCTTGGACATATACCCATAAGACGCTCCACCATGCCACAATGGAGACTTCTTAAGGATCATTGAGTAGAAAGAGGTTCCCAGGGAAATTAGGGATGGGCAGAACTGAAAACCAAACCAACCCTGTGTGACTGCTCCTCCCCTCATCTTGGGATTAGGGATTGTTTAGAATTTGGCAGAGGCATGGAAGAGGAAAGTGAAGTGTCTACATCTGAGTTAGCCACTTAAAAACTCCGCTTTGTTTTCTAATATCTCAACTTCCTGAAGTATTTCAAAGTGTTTGTATTTAGGATTCACGTAAACAGCCAGCATGCTGCTCAGCCTGTAATCTCTAAGTAACACACAGTAGCTATCACCAGTAACATCAGAATTCCCTGTTATACCAAGCAGTTCTTGGTAGTTTTTTTTTTTTTTTCCTTAGTGATTTTTGGTTTAGTTTCTCTCTATGTAACTTAAAAATATGACTTCTATCACCATTTTACTCTTCCAAAGTCTATTTTTTTTTTCTTTCATTATCATGACTTGGGCAAAGCTAAGCAGATCTCTTTGAATTCAATTTCTTTCACTTCATTTGTTTTTCTTGTTCTCATTTCACTTTTAAGAGCTATGCTATTGTGGTCTAGGACAGTTAGATTTCATAGTAGATTTTCTTTCCCTTTTTTTAAATGAACACTGCAGGGCATTAAGATTCTGTGCTATTGTTTATTTACTGTACCACTGAGACTTAATTCTTCCTTCTCTTCATTGAATCAAAATCCTCTTTTTTTTTCCTATTGGATATTTTACTTATTTACATTTCAAATGTTATCCCCTTTCCCAATTTCCCCTCTGGAAACCCCTTATCCCATCCTCTCTCTACCTGCTTCTATGAGAGTGCTCCCCCACCCACCCACCTACTCCTGCTTCCTTGCCCTGGAGTTCCCCTATACTGGGGCATAGAGCCTTCACAGGACCAAGGGCCTCTCCTCCCATTGATGTCTGACAAGACCATCCTCTGCTACATATGCAGCTGAAGCCATGGTTCCCTCCATGTGTACTCTTTGGTTTGTGGTTTAGTTCCTGGGAGCTCTGGGGGGTCTGGTTGGTTGATATTGTTGTTCTTCCTATAGGGTTGCGAACCCCTTCAGCTCCTTCAGTCTTTTCTCTAACTCCTCCATTGGAGATCCTGTGGTGTAGTTTCACATCTAAAAATAGTTTTACCCTCAGGATGGAAGAGAGTGAGATAACCTATGAAGGCTAGACTGAAACAAACTAATGTGAAATATTTACCTTCTGTTATTTGTTGTATTATTGTGGCCCAGTTGCCTCAATTACTAAGTACTTAATGTGAATTAAATTACCTCCAGGAACTTTCCTTATAATTAAAACTGTACCTGTTTTCATCTGAAGTTTAGGAAGACTGAGTAGTGCAGTCTTTATTTACTTCTGGTTTATACATTATCCAAGTCATTTCACATATTATATTCAATGCCCCCTGGAATAAAGTTTGTATTAGTGGCACTTTCTAGATTAAGAAGCAGAACATTAGTGAGGTAAAATACCTTGAGTGAGGTTATAAAAGTAGGAATTGTTTTACTTGAAACCATGATTTTCTGGATTCAAATGCTGTTCTATATTAATTTTTGTCTTTTACTTTTTAATATACTATTGCTTTTATCTCCTCGTGTTTCAGTTTCTGCCAGTACTATGTTTCTTAAAGAACATTTCTTCTAGTAATCTTTCCAAGCATGACTGCAAAATGTATTTAACTTATCAATATTGGAGAAATAATATTTTTGAAAACAACTGTAGCCTAATGTAAAGAATGCTTGACTTCTATGTAATATGAACATGCATTCACAAGCTAGTTATAAATTTGATAGCACCATCAAATTATGTTATGTAATATCTGACCTAGAAAACTGAAATCTTTTATTGTTAACAAACCAGGTTTAAGTGGCGATCTGGTAAAAGGCGATTAATGAAGCAGAGGAATGTCAGAGTGTAATTTCACACATTTAAGCATAATCCAAAATGGATTCTTACTGAAAATGCTCTTCCTGAGTATGACTCACATTTCTGTGCAGACACATTATCATCTTTATGCCCTGTTCCAGCACTGAAGTTCACTCAGCAGGATTCCTTCTGTTACTTTTTTTGCAACAGCAACAAGACTACTAGAGCACCATATACTCTATGAGAAGTTTCAAACACATTATAATCTTATCCAAAAAGGTTATAAATAAAATGCAAAGATATTCTTGCTCATTAATAAATAATCAGAATATTTATATGTAAGATGCAGAGGTAAGAAGGGATTGGGAGCTAAGCATCTCATTTATTAATAGATATAATTGGTTATGTATATAAATTCCACTTACTTCGCATTGGAAAGTTACTCTCTCTAAATAATAGTACCTCCTGCTTTAGGTTCAGCTATCCATAAAGTTAAGTAACCCACAAGTTGTTCTTGACACATTTCCTACGTTATGGTTAATTTTGATGATTTCTTCTAGTGGAAGCTGCCATTTTAAGTAAGAAAAATACAAGAGGGCAGTAGTAAAATAAATGGTATACAACAGGATATGGAAGGTGAAAGTTAGTATATCTATTAACATCTTTGCTCCCTGATGAATAATAATTTGTAGATTATAAACTAGTAAACAAACTTTAAAAAGTGGTTTTGAGCCAGTTGGATGAGGGATGACTTTAGGAAGGCACCGTCTCATTTCATGTCTACCTATTTAACATTTCTCATTTGAATTAGTGGTTGGACCAGTAACCATCTGACTTCTGTTATCTCCTTGGATTAGATATTGCATTTATGGTGTTAGAAATGACCAAATAAAAATCTCTCCACAGACTTTATCCATAACTCTATTTATTTTATGGGATATTTTCTTTATTTACATTTTAAATGTTATTCCCTTTCCCAGTTCCCCCGACCTCTGGAAACCCCTATCCCATCCCCTTCCCCCTGTTTCTATGAGGGTGTTCACCTACCCACCCACCCACTCCTGCCTCCCTGACCTCGAAATCCCCTACAGTGGGGCATCCATTGAGCCTTCACAGGACCAAGGGCCTCTACTCCCATTGATGCCTGAGAAGGCCATTCTCTGCTATATATGCGGCTGGAACCATGGGTCCCTCCATGTGTACTCCTTGGTTTGTAGTTTAGATCCTGGGAGTTTTTTGGGGGGGGTCTGATTGGTTAATATTGTTGTTCTTCCTATGGTGTTGCAAACCCCTTCAGCTCCTTCAGCCCTTTCTCTAACTCTTCTACTAGGGACCCTGTGCTCAGTCCAATGGTGGGCTGCGAGCATCCACCTCCGTATTCATCAGGCTCTGGCAGAGCCTCTCAGGAGACAGCTATATCAGGTTCCTGTCAGCAAGCACTTCTTGGCATCCACAATAGTGTCTGGGTTTGGTGCCTGTCTATAGGATGGATCCCCAGATGGGGCAATCTCTGGATGGCCTTTTCTTCAGTCTCTGTTCTACACATTGTCTTTGTATTTGCTCCCGAAGAATTTTGTTCCCCTTTCTAAGAAGGACCGTAGCACCCACTCTTTGGTCTTCTATTTAAGCCCTCTGTATCCTGTTGCTTTTGGATACGTATGCGATGTTTAAATTCTGGCAGCCTTGTTTTCCTATAACCTGCTTCTTCGCTTTAATCACTGTGGTTACATGACATCATGCCATTGCTCTGACCCTAATGTAAGCCTTGCCTACAAGGCTGCCTTGACCCAGAACACTTTTTCCACTACCTATCATATTTACTCATTCATTTTCCTTAAAGGCAAATTTAAAGACACCCTTGAAGCTACTCAAATCTTCTAAATTTATTTAATTTATTATTAGTCTTCTCTCAAGTCCTATATACGACGCCATATTGGTTATATTTTGTCAATGTTTTATGTTTCACAATATATACAGTTACCTAAGAACAAGGACAATATTTTCTGTTGATTTGCAAAATGCTTATGCCCCTTGTGATATTTGGGATATTTTATTAATGTTTGCTGAAAATTAAATATACCATATGGAATACATAAAGTCATAAGAGTTTTCATTATTAAATTATTAAATATATTTTAATCATAATAAGAGTTCATGTCTTTGGAATCTCTAAAGGTCCTCAAAATATTAATATGAAAATTAATTTATTTTGTATTTTTAAGATATTTATAGCAGATATTTATTCTCCTTCCACATCTATACCTAATAGTAGCAGAGTTTCTAATTTATACTTTATGAGTTTGTGCATATAGTGCAGAGTCATGTTATTCTTTTTAGCTTCCCTGGCAGAGGAGCAGGGTCATGGTGTCTACCCGAGGAAGAAATGCCATATTGCTTTCATTTATTAAATGAACCTCTTGTGTACTTCTTCTTGACCATTTACTATCTCACAAATGTTAAAGTGCTAAATAGTGTTGGACTCACAATCATGGAAATGAACTTACCTCATGATTGAGGTGCTTTGCATGATTCAGAAAGAGCATTGAGAGAATCCTGCATCCCTGACCATGCTTGGAACTCCTTTGTAACAGAAGGACCGAGGAGGCCAAAGCTGGAGAGTGGCAAGTTTGAGGACATCCATTGAAATATTCAGACAGTTTTAAAGCAAGCAAACACAGATTGCTAACTGCGCAAAGCTGTGGCACTCTACTCCTCAATAGGAACCTTTTGATTAAGTAATATTTTAGTTTTGAAATTAAAGAAATTAAATCATTTCTGTTTCTTGACCTCCTTTCAGCCCCTCCATGTAACCTTTTTTTATCTCTTTCTCAAATTCAAAGCCTCATTTTCTTTAATAGTTCTTACAAACACACACACACACACACAAACACACACAAACACACACACAGACATACAGACACAGCACACACATATACACACTCCTAAATATGTAAATATAACAAAGGACAAGCACAAGAAGATTTTTATCACTTTAATCACTTTGTTCTCATTTTATATTACATTTATTGTGAATCAAATCTCAGAGTTCAGTATGCAAATGATTATAAAAACTTAAGCATAAGTTGAAATATGTGCTATACGGCAATGTTAACAAACTTAGTGTCACATAACTAGTAGTCAGATATGGGAAAACAGGAGGACTTATTCCTTTCTACTTTATGAAATCAAGCGCCTATGGTGCTTTAATGCCTTTTGTAGTCTTGTTTGTGGGGCACAAAACGGTCATCTCAGAATCTATCCATAAATAAGTGTATATTTTGATGGATTAAAGCATCAATAAGTATCCACTGATTTCTCTACCAAGACCACCTCTGTTAGATTTATGAACAGAGAGAAATATCTGTCATGTCTTATCAGAAGGCAGTAAAGTACTTGGAAATCTTCTAGGGCAGGACATTGATGTAGATAAGACAGAGAAATATGTTAAGTGATAAAGATATTCAATAAATGCACAGATACTACTATATGTGTTGTTTAATAAATAATTTACTCTTGAAAAGATGTCTGGTGTGATATACCACAAAATTCACTATTTAGCCTGTAAAATTTTCCCTGCATGTCAAATGAAGGGGCATTTATCACATCTACACATAACACAACACTAGTAGAGAAACTACTGTTTTGGGCAGTGTAATTGAGGTTCCAGAATTTCCCCTATACACTTTAATATATGATCCTAAATTAATTAGAATTTTGACAAATGAACCTTGAAAATCTCAATCATAATAATGTAATATGTTGCAGAAGCACAGAAATGGGGTCCATATGTACTCACAAGCTTTAATAAGTTCCTTGGAAATTTTAATGAGAGGCAAAGTTGGTGAGGTAATACTATAACATATTTTTGAAACTGTTGATAACAATCCAGATTAAGGGTTTTCAGCATAGTCTAAAGGTCATTAAAACCATGTCAGAAGTCTTTGGAATGTTTTATTTATCTCTTTTTCACTTTATCTTTTTAATTACACTTTTATTTAATATTTTTTCATATAATATATTGATCATATTCCCCTCCCCAATTTCTTCCAGATACTCCTCACTTCTCTATCCACCAACTTAATGTTCTTTCTATCTCTCTTTCATAAAAAGTCTAAACAAACAAACAAACAAAAATCAATGGAACTATTCCCAATAATATTCTTCTCTACTCATAAGTCATTACCATTTCCAGTCATCATCAGAGAAGCTAGGCAGTAGATAAGAGCAGGTACAGAGTCCCACAGCCAGATGTTATGTAGAGAGTATCTAAACTATACCTCTCCAGTGCATCCGTCCCCTTAGAGAAGAGTGAAGATCACAAAAGAATGGGAGGAAAGACTAGGAGTCAGAGAATAGAGGACACATGAGAACATGGCCCACCAAGTCAACTGAGCAGGGCTCACATGAGCTCACAGAGAACTGCAAGCACAGGGCTATGTTGGTCTGCATGAGGTCCTCTACATATGTGTTATGGTTGTTAGCTTGATGTTTTTGTGAGACTCCTAACAGTTGGAGTAGGCATATTTCTGACTCTTTTGCCTGCTCTTGAGACATTTTTCTTCTGGTTGGGGTGCCTTGTTCAGCAACAATATGAGGGCATTCACCTTGTCATCTTACTTTGTTTTGTTCAGTTTGACTGTTATCTCTAGGAGGCCTGCTCTTTCTAAAGAGGAAGTCGAGGAGGAATGACCCTAGGTGAGAAGGCAGACGTGGAAGGAAGTATGAGGAGTGGAGAGGGGAAAAACTGTGTTTGGATGCATTATATGAGAAAAGAAACTATTTCAATAATAAAAAACAAAAAGCCAACAAAACAAAAAATTCTCAAAACAAAACAAATAGTATACACTGACAGACACACAGAGAAACACAAGACACACACAAATACACACACACACACACACACACACACATGCATGCAGACATGCACACATACACACATTTCATGTGCAAACAAAACTAGACTACATTTTGTGTTGGCCAACTACTCCTAGACACGGGGTCTGTTCTGGAGTCAGATTGATATATCTAGTGAGGGGGTTACTCCATTGGAGAAAACTAGCTTTCTTAATCCCAACAGGTATTAATTGCAAATTATTTCTTGGTTAGTGGTAGGAGAGTCTGTTTACCTCACCTTCTTTGTCTGGTTTGAACGTGTGCAGGTCTTGTGTGTGCTGTCACTTTTTTTTTTTTTTTTTTTTTTGTGGTTTCCTATGACATCAGTCTTGTAGTAGATTACACTGTTTCATTGGAGTCATCAACCTCTGGCTTTTAAAATATTCCCAGCTCCTCTCTTGTATGGGTCCCAGACTTTGCGGGTAGGGGTTTAATAAAGATGATTTAGGGCTGAATCCTCCAAAGTCTCTGAAGCTAAACACATTTTCCAGTTGTGGGTCTCTGTATTAACTGTCATCACCAGCAGAAAAGTAAAAGGCTTCTCTGAAGACAGTTAAATGAAGCTCTGATCTATGAGAATAGTGATATCTTATTAGGAATCATTTTACTGCTATTTTTCTTTAGCAGAATAATAACAGTAGGTTTCCCCTAAGACTCATGACCTATTTTGTCTCAGGTTCTCGGGCCTTTAAAATAGAGGTTGTGTCACAGCAAGTGGTTCTTACATCCAATCAAATATTGGCTGGTTACTCCCATCTTTTTGGCCACTCTCTTGTACACAGGTTTCTGTTGTGAGTCTCAGAGCTCGTATCTGGGTAATATTGATGATTACTTTTCTCCTCAAATATTTTACAAACAATCTTGCAACTCCACTAATGTGAGTCAGTAGCACTGAAGATTCTCCTAGTTGTGTAGATTTTTTCCAGTTCAACAACATAAGTATGTCTTGTCTTAAGCACTAGGTCCTTCCCACCATATTAGAGTGAATAACCAATAGCCATGAAAATAGTCTGTGATGCTTAGATATTTCTGAGGAGCCTCTTTGACCAATGTCTTAACAAGATGTAACTATTCCTGTCATACAGATTTTACTTAGTGATATAAAATATAAGATAAGAAGACTTGGGGCATTCTCTCCTCTGTTATATGGTGACTTCATTAAATTACTTTCATATATCTGTATATTTGTGGAAGACCTGTGCTGGTTAGTTTTATGTCAGTTTGGCACAAGCTACTCATCTGAGTAAAAGTAACCTCCACTGAGAAAATGCCTCCTTAAGAAATGGCAGTAGTCAGGCTTATAAGGGATTTTCTTACTACTTCAAGTGATTTAATTAAGAAAAAAAAAAATCTCTCACAGGTGGATCCAGCTACTTGGATATATATATGTGTGTGTGTGTGTGTGTGTGTGTGTGTGTGTGTGTGTGTGTGTGTGTATTCATTCTTTTTATTTAATCTTTTTTGTTTGTTTGTTTTTACACTCCAGATTTTATTTTATTTATTTATTTATTTATTTATTTATTTATTTATTTATTTTTTGAGGGGCTTCTAATGAGTTTATTTATACATGCTTTTACTTTCAGGACATTTTATGGCGGTTTAAGTCAGATGGTAAAAGAAAGTTCAATTGATCGTCTGATTGGCCTGCTCCCTTTTGGGTTTCTTGTTTTGCTTATTTGGTTTCTTCTATCCCAAGGATTGTCTTCATCCATTCCTGCCTTCCTGCATCTGAGAGTTGTATAGCAGACACAGTACTAGCGAATCTTCATGTGCTAGTTTGCTGCTGCAGCAGACGCTGGCAGTGGGTGTTGTATTCATACAGAATATACTCAGAAGCTGAGGGTGAGACAGGACCCTCACTCCAGGGCTGATGAGGGCAGAGAGCCTCATTATGACGCTCTTCTTAACTTTTTTTTTTTTTTTTTTTTTTTGATACTTTATTTACATTTCCGATGATTCCCCTTTTCTTTGGAAACCCCGTGTCCCCTCCCCCTCCCCGCCTCTGTGAGGGAATACCTCCTCCCACCTACCCGCCCACCCATTCCCATATTCCCACCTTGACATTCCTTTTTACTGGGGCCACTAGCACCCTCAGGCCCAAAGTCCTCTCCTTTCTCCCTGGTGGCCATCGAGGTGATTCTTCTGCCTCATATGTAGTCCAAATCAT
>CM052712.1:56108674-56140132 GCA_028551405.1 Uromys caudimaculatus | reverse complement strand
ATTTGTAGATTGCTTTTGGCAGGATGGCCATTTTTACTATATTAATCCTTCCAATCCATGAGCATGGCAGATCTTTCCACCTTCTGAGGTCTTCTTCGATTTCTTTCTTCAGACACTTGAAGTTCTTGTCATACAGATCTTTCACTTGCTTGGTTAGAGTCACACCAAGATACTTTATATTGTTTGTGACAATTGTGAAGGGTGTCATTTCCCTGATTTCTTTCTCAGCCTGTTTATCCTTTGTACACTCCAGATTTTATTCCCCTCCCAGTTCCCTCTCCTACTGTTCCACATCTCATACCTCCTTACACCCTCCCCCAGGCTATGCAAGGATGTCTCCACCCACCCCCACCTCCAACCCCACCAGACTTCTAGACTCAATGGATCCTCCAGTCTCTTGAGGGTTAGGCGCATCTTCTCTGACTGAACCAAGACCTGGCAGTCCTCTGCTGTATATGTGTTGGGGGCTTCATATCAGCTGGTGTGTGCTGCCTGGTTGTGGTCCAGTGTTTGAGAGATCTCAGGGGATCCAGGTTATTGAGACTGCTGGTCCTCCTACAGGGTTGCCCTCCTCCTCAGCTTCTTCCAGCTTTTCCCTAATTCAACACAGGGGTCAGCAGCTTCTGTCCATTGGTTGGGTGTAAATATCTGCATCTGACTCTTTCAGCTGCATGTTGGGTCTTTGGGAGGGCAGTCATGATAGGTCCCTTTTTGTGAGCACTCCATAGCCTCAGTAATAGTGTCAGGCCTCGGGGCCTCCCCTTGAGCTGGATCCCACTTTGGGCCTGTCGCTGGACCTTCTTTTCCTCAGGCTCCTCTCTATTCCCATCCCTGCAGTTCTTTCAGACAGGAACAATTATGGGTCAGAGTTTGACTGTGGGATGGCAACCCCATCCCTCACTTGATGCCCTGTCTTTCTGCAGCAGGTGGGCTCTCCAAGTCCCATCTCCCCACTGTATGGCATTTTATCTAGGATCCCTCACTTTGAGTTCTGAGAGTCTTTCACCTCCCAAGTCTCTGATGCATACCTCCCCAGGTTGCCTGGTTCCATTCTTTCTGCTAGACCTCAGTGTTTCAGACCTTTTCCCCCACCCAATACCAGATCATGTTCCCCTCTTTCTCCCATCCATCCACTTTCCCCCCAAGGTCCTTCCCTCCCCCATTCTGATTACCTTCTTCTCCCTCCCAAGTGGGACTGAGGCATCCTCACTTGGGCCCTTCATCTTGTTGACCGTTTTGAGTTCTGTGAACTGTATCTCGGATATTCTGCACATTTTTTTTTTTTTGCTAATATCCACTTATCATTGAGTACATACCATGCATGTCCTTTTGCCTCTGAGTTACCTCACTCAGGATGATATTTTCTAGTTCCATCCATTTGCCTGCAAAGCTCATGATGTCCTCATTCTTAATAGTTGAGTAGTAGTCCATTGTGTAAATAAACCACATTTTCTGTATCCATTCTTCTGTCGTGGGACATCTGGGTTGTTTCCAGCTTCTGGCTATGACAAATAAGACTGCTATGAACATAGTGGAACATGTGCCCCTGTGGCATGGTAGGGCTTCTTTGGGGTATATTCCCCAGAGTGGAATTGGTAGGTCTTCAGTTTCTTGATTTGTGATTGATGTCAGTGGGCCCATCCTGAATGGTGCTTGGTTCTATAAGAAACCAGGCTGACCAAGCCCTGAAGGGCATTCCTCCATGGCCTCAGTTTTGGACTCTGCCTCCAGATCCCTGCCCTGTTTTACTTCCTGCCTTACAGGCTTTTGATGATGCAGCATAATATGAAAATGTGACTGATATAAACCATTTCCTCACTCAGATGCTTTTGGTTGTGTTGTTTCATCATAGCAATAGTCACTCGAACTAAGACAAATTCCTACAATAGCATGGTTCCACATGGCTTTTCTAAAGGCCTTTCTTGTTAACTAACAAGTCCAAGCTAGCTTGCTAACTAACAAGGCACAAGTTCCTTCCCTTATTTCCTTTTTTAGCATGTCATCACATACCACTCTATTTATTCCTTCCCCTTTATAACGCTATATTCTATTTCCCTTTCAATATTTCCTCCTGTCCCTGGTCCTTTTTAAGACACACACACACACACACACACACACACACACACACACACACACACACACACAAGCTTACATACACGCACACGCGCGTGTTCAGCTATGTAAATGCACATGTGTGTGCTTATACATGTAAAATTATCTGTACTTATATGTATTTTCACATAGATTTAAAATATATATTCTTATGAATTTTTCAAAAACCTTAGTGTTATGGATCCTTTTCCTCTCCCTCTGTGTTGTCTTCCCTCCCACCTTCCCAATTAATTCTCCATGTTGTTCCCATCCTCCTGTTCACAGAGCCTGTGCCCTACATCCCTCTATCTAGAGATACCCCATTAGAGCTTTTAACCTTGTTGTATTTTTAAGATTATAAACCATTGTCTCCTTGTAGCTTTCTCAGAAACTGTAGTGTTATTTAACTCTGCTGTATCCCTCTTCTGTCTCCCTCCTCTTCCCTCCCCACTCACAGTCTGACCCTACCTCCTCCATCTGCTGTCATAGCACCTGTGTGCCACATACCCTCGGGAGGCTTCCTTTTCCCCCTTCCTAGCTTCTGCTGTTACTTCAGTTTATATACACTGATCTGAGGATTTGGAGATAGGATCCACAAAGATGAGAGGACATACGGTATAAGTCTTTCTGGGACTGATTTATCTCACTCAGTATAACATTCTCCAGCTCCATCCAATTGCTTGCATATTTCATAATTTGTTTTTTTTTAACAACAGAATAGAATTTTAATAGATATATGTACTATATTACCATTATGCATTCTTCATTTGAAGGACATCTCGGTTGTTTCTATCTCCTAGATGCTACTGCTTTCTAGGCAAGTATGCTTTAATATCCACTCTTCTTTTCTTGACAATAAATACTGTAGATGAATACAGCTCCAGATATGAATATACTCCTCTATTCTTGCAATTTCATTTTCACAGGGGCACAGTTTTCTAAGTCATATAAGTTTAGAGCTCTATTTGGCAAAGCACATTGAGAGTATGCGACATGAAGAAACAAGTGAAAAACTGAAGGTATTTGTATTATAGAAGAAAAGACAATGATAATCATAGCAGTTTCTGTATGTTGGGAGGAAAAGCAAGATTCTCCCATGGAGAAGCAGGAGGCAAAATGACTATCATGGAGGGGAAACTGAGGACAATCTAGAGAAGAATTAACAGTGTTATCACTACTGTACACATTTCAGTCTATCTTTTTCAGATATTTAAATAATGAGAACAGAAATTATATCATAGCACAGGAATGAAAAGGAATTTGTAGCATGATAGATTTATGCTGTGAAAACATTCAAAATACAAACTCAGCAGAAGCAGTTTTGCTTATCATCTATGTGACTCCTAGCCACAGTTTTACACACACACACACACACACACACACACACACACACACAAAGTGACACACTAAGAGACAGATAATCAGAGTGGAGGAACGGAGAAGGGTAGTGTTCAAGGGACAAATCCTTATGTATTCTTAGAGCGTTCCTAGCACTAGAGTATGCATGCATTGCATGACAGAGCCGCACAGAGTCAAGTTTGGCAACTCATATGTCAGGGTCATTCCTAGAATCTATTCTCACATGGACCCAGTGTTAATCGATTTGACCAGGATTTTCCTAGAGTGAGTGTTCATGTTGAAAGTAGAAATGTCATGTCCCGTTCTACCAAGGATAAAATCATTGATTCATGAAAACTTTTCCTATTTTACTTCCAACACTGACTTAGCTACCTAGAAATGTACAATTTATTTTGCTATATCTTCATGGTAGTTATACTCACTACCCTTGGAATAAGTTGAAGCTTCAGTTGAGCTCTAGTATTAAAATTTTATCAACATTATTTTAACAACCAATTTAATTCTTAGCATACTATATGCATTACCAATCTCACAAGCCCCATTTTTTAAAAAACACATTTCCTTGTATAAAGGAAGTGATCTTCATAGGTAATAAATACTACAGTGGTTTTTTAATACCAATTGCTACCAATTTAATGTGCTCAACATTCAGGCAGCTGCCCTAGAAATATATTTTAAAGTAATTTTGCCAATTAGCTTCTGTTATGAAAAGACAATGTGCCTTTTGTTATAAGAATGACTTAAAAATACAAATGTTTGTCTCCTGAAGTTGCTCTGTTCATAACATAATTATAAGAGAAAATATAAAAGGAAAATAAATGGCATGTGTGTAGATTACTGTGCAAATTTTAATGAGCTTAAAACGTTGTTAAGGAGTAAGTGCAGACAAGAAGCAAAGACTTAACTTTGAGTTTGTTTTGCTATTGTTTCTAATTAGGAAGAGTTACAAGTAAACATGACTTGGGAATTTTTAATTAAATGAATAAGATTAAGAGGTATGGTTAGAGAAAGGACTGAAGGAGTTGAAGGGATTCACAACCCCACAGGAAGAACAACAGTATCAACCAACCAGACCCAGGGACTAAACCACCAACCAACATAGAGGGACCCACAGCTCCAGCTGCATATGTAGCAGAGGATTACCCTGTCTAGTAACAGTGGGAAAGGAGCACCTTGGTCCTGTGGAGGCTTGATGACCCAGCAAAGGGGAATGCTAGAGCACTGAGGAGGGAGTGGGTGTGTGGGTGGGGGAGCACCCTCATAGAAGCAGGGAGGGTGCAGAAGGGGATAGATGGTTTAACTGGGAAGGGGAATAACATTTGAAATGTAAATAAATAAACAATAAAATAATTTTTAAAATGTGCCATATAAGGGTTAAAACACAGACTTCGTGTAAGAGACAGAAGGACTTCGCCTGGAACCTTTGCTATAAGAGCCAATTAATTTAGGTTATCCAAAGTCTGTCATTTAGACTTGGTTTTGGCCATGGAGATGGGAAGATGGATGCCCAATGTAAAGACCTCTGACATGTATTAACGGTGACTGAGGACTACAGATGGATTTAATCAGTGGACAGAATGTGTGCTTCATGATTTTTGTGGAATATTACTGGCTTTACTAGCTTATGTTTTAAGCAATTTTAAATATCATCGTCATCGTCATCGTCGTCGTCGTCATCATCATCATCATCATCTTCATCATCATCGTGTTTATATGTGTGGGTACATGTGCCAGAGCACATGCATAAATCCCAACTGGTGGAGTCAGTTCCTTATTTTTCTTCTAACCTTTGAGTCCAGGTAATAGAACGCACGCTATCAGGCATAGTGACAGGCACTGATACTCTTATATTTTTAGTTAGTTTACTAAAGTCTTTTAACTCATATTTTCATAATGCAACACACACATCTTTGGAATAAAATTTGTATGTTTCATTTACATGAAAGGAAATATATATAGTCATACATACAAGTAAAAATGCAATTCTCTAGTATATTTTATGAGCATGCTTTTCCCAGCCATCCCTCATCTTACCCCTGATCTAGACTCACCTTCATCTCACGCTCTTAGTAGAAGCCTATTGTCGTTTGTAGTCACATCATGCATCTATGTGGCTGCTCCTCTTGGACATCGTCACAAATCAGACGCTGACTTCCAATGAATGATGTGTTAATTCAGCTTTCCTCCACACGATGCACCTCACCAGGTGCACCTGTATCCTCCTGTACATCTGTATTATCTACCTTGTGTTACTTTTCAGTTGTTAGTAGAATATGAAATTAAAGGATGAACAATATATTATAAAGAGAAATTATTGCTTTGCACTTCTTCTGTGTAAGGAAGTGAGTGCCGGCCCATTGTCTATACATTTGTAAGTGCAAGATCTAGCTCACATTCCTTTTTTAAATTTTATTCACCTCTTTAATATGTCTATCTAAATTGACTTGAAATATAAACTTTTCCTTTTAACACATTAGAAAACTCAAGGTCATTGATCATTGTCATATTCTTATTGGCTATTACTCTTTAATCAAACCTTTATCTTCCAGTGTGTGTGTGTTGTATAGATTCACTGAGCACCATCTTGATAGATAAATTAACACCACCACTCTGTGTCCAGGGTCCCATATTTTCTTTCATTATTTAATTATTTTGCTACACACAAATTCTTGTCACATTCAGAGAAATGATTTAAGAAATGATTTTTTAGATAGGGATGATAGAAAATACTTTCATTCTATATTAAAATTTGGCAGCTTAATGACACAGTAAAATTTATGAAGGAATTATTTTTTTCCTAAGACCTAATCAAGATGCACTTCCTCCTCTTCCACTCTCCTCCTCTCTATCTCTTTTCCTTTCTCCTCCTTTTTTTCCTCCTCTCTGTTTCCTCCCCCCTCTATTTTTGGTGTAGGATACCACTATATACTCCAAGATGGATATGCACTCAGAAGTCTCCTGCCTCAAATTCCTATCTATTACCCTATTGTCTCTCAACTTGTAAAATTACCAATGAGAAATCCAAAGACATTTTGATTTTTGTAATGTCCTAGCACCTTTCTTCTTTCCTTCTCTCTCACTT
This sequence comes from Uromys caudimaculatus, assembly GCA_028551405.1. NCBI lineage: Eukaryota > Metazoa > Chordata > Mammalia > Rodentia > Muridae > Uromys > Uromys caudimaculatus. The sequence goes on along the minus strand of CM052712.1, from coordinate 56,133,600 downwards.
TATTTTGTTTATAGTACAGGTCTGCAGAGACTCAAAACAAAATCAGATCATTTAGTGGAATTTAAAATTTCCAGGGAGATTCCTACAACAGATATTATAATAAATTATTCTTGGAATATATTTTAATTACTTTGTATCTCTCTTACAAACTATATGTTTTGATGGAAACATCGTCACCTAGACTACAATAAAAGGGGGTGCTGAATGTGAGTGGTTTCTACATTGTTCTTTCTGTTTCAATTTGTGTCAAGTGTACTGAAAAATCTATTTCTTCAAAAATAATGTTATGGCAACTGGAATATTTAAGAGAAATAAACATTTATATAGACTTTCAATTACTTCTATTATTTTTGTCATATTATCTATAACTTAATAGTTTTCATATCTTTTTATTCTATCTTTCTCTCTTTGCCTTTCTAGGCAGACAGGCCATGTGTCTTACATGGATTTTTAGGTTTATCAGACTGAACACATTATTTACTTTCTGTCTATCTACTCTACTTTTTCAGTTTTTCTTTGTCTTGGTAAGTTTTATCTTTTTTTCTTTTTTCACAGTTTAACAATATTTGGAAAGAAGTTGTAAATCAATCTTTATATATTGCCAATAGTATTTCTGAATTATTTTGTATTAAGTAAGCAACATAAACTCTGTCAAAGGAGGGGAAACCAGGAAAGGAGATAACATTTGGAATGTAAATGAATAAAATATCTAATAAAAAATTTCAAAACAAAAAAAATATATAAATTAAATTATAAAGGAATTAACTGGTATTTTGTAGTTTCCATGGGGGATAAGAATAAACATCTCCCTGTTCTCCGTGGGACATCCAGGAGACAGTAAAGAAATGATTCCATCTGAGTCTAGGTTAGTGAGCCAATGAGTTTATTGCACTAGCTTATAAAATCATGCATGAATAATTAAAGGAGTTGTAAATGACTGCAGAACAGCTACATTCAATAAACTATTATCGCAGCAAGTTGAGATCTCTAAAAACTTGTATAGATAGCAGCTTTTCTTGTTAGCCTTGCTGTCCTTTATATTGTTCCATCTCCTAAGTCTGCCTTGCAGCTGGGGAAGTGCTGCTGGATGAGAACTAGCAAGGAAGGACTTGCTATGTCTCAGGTAAGAGTCTAATGACCCTCCTCCCTTACTCAAATGCTTTAATGGTAAATGTTACTAGGTTCAGTCTCAAAAAGGTTCTTCAGGAAACCTGATTTGATTTCAAGGTGGTAATGACCATGAGGTAGCTGGAAGACAGAATTCCACAGCATCCTTAGACTGAAAAGGAAAAGTCTTTGATATTAATTGTCATACATAATTATATAATCAGTATTTGGAAACAGGTAAATTGTACACTTTGCTATTATTCTATAATTACTGATGGTAAAGGTATTGATTAAACACAAATGCTGTTATTTTCTGATCACTTTCATTATAAAAAGAAAAACAAACAAGTATAAAATAACAACCCCTTGACTTGCACTTCCAGGGATGTTATGTTGCTGTGGTGTTGTATGTTTACTGTTTAACAAAATCCATACTTATGACAACAAATAGTAGTTTATGAAAGTATCTTGTGATACTTATTCTTGTGAACTTTCTTTTTAATAGTATATTCTTGAAATGTGTGTGTGTGTGTGTGTGTGTGTGTGTGTGTGTGTGTGTGTGTTGGGTAAGTTTGAAAAGCAGGTTTTGAATATTCCAGGTTGAAGCAGAGAATTTGGGCCAACAGGATTTGAACAATGAAAATGTGGTCACACGATTGTAAGAAAATGTTAATAATTTCTGGCCAGCCTGTTCTATCGGAATGCTCATTTCAGAGATATTAGTCACTAAACTTTCTCCATGGCTGTCTTTGATTTTTTTAAAAAAATAAATTATTAGCTATGTTGCTTCTTTATTTGAGAATCACCTATGAGTTACAACCTATGTTAGGTGGTTTAAGTACATTGGTTTTAATTTTTATAATTGGAAATGCCATTCTAGAGGTTATCACAAAAATGATTACATATTTAAAGAATAAAGCTTTAACAGTCAAGTAGGAAAAATGTGGGCAGTCACTGTTTAAACACAGAAATGCTCTAATGTTGACATAGAAGCCACTGATGTATAAATAATACTCTGAAGCCACAGTGTACTCCTATGGCTCTGGGAACTACCTGCCAGTCGGAACTCATTTAGGGATGTACAGGTATATTGTATTAAGGAAAATGATTAAAGAGATGTGAAAAGAATTTGAGAGTTGAGTAGCATTTCAATGAGACAAAAGGAACTTAGGGCAGAAGGGACAAAGTCAGAGCTGGCTCCTGCTGTAGATGTCTTGTAGGAGTTGAAACTAGAAAGGTAAAGTGATTGCAATAGATTGTACTGGAACTACAGAAAGAAAAAAACAACCAAACTCCATTGCCTCTTTTACCCTGGCTTCAATCTATCACTGGTATGAACATTTGCCTACTGCTAATTTGAATCCAATTGATAGAAAATTCTAGAAAGTATAACATTTAGTATCAGAGTGCAGAACACAACTAAAAGTAAATGAATGTAAACATCTTACTTGCATATAGATGTGTTATTTCTAGGTATTGCATTTCTAAGCCCAGTAAACAAGCATTTGGGGTAGTAGAGGTTAACCAAGTAGACTTCCTGATTGGGGCATTCGAAACCTCTGCATATAGATAACATTATTGTAAAGGGCAGTAAAGTCCTTAATAATTATTCATATGACACAGAATTATCCCCATGCAGGACATATTGTTGTGTCTCAGATCCTTTTACTTCAACTTCAAAGTTTTTAGCTCATCCTAAAGTAAAACGTACTCTAGAAAATCTATTGACTATAAATTATATGTATTTTTACTGTAGACAGTCATTCCATGATGTCAAGGAGGCAGCAAAATTAGCTATTAATCCTTCCAATGGAAGACACCAAGTGTTCCATGTCCTTTTCTACTCTACTGATTTGCTCTAGCTGCACATTTGGAACAATAGCTGTAATCAGCTTATGATAATTCAGCCATTCTCGAAGGTCCATCTGTCTCTGGTTCTGGTCAAATCAGGTACCTAAAATGACCTGTCATGTAAATCATTACTCTACCCCTTTAGATGGTGATGCTTACCTCTTTGACTTTCAATGTCCGACACAATTGCTTTTATTTATACACTTCTTATAACTCATGAGCTGTAATATAGTTGCCCTTCCAATAATAACTCTGACCCATGACTCATATAATATGTTTATTATATTTCCAGTAACTATTCTCTGGCAATGGTGGAAGTGAGAAGCCAAATATACTTCAGCATCTCAGAGGGACCACCTCAGGCATGAACATAAGCTAAAAGTGTAGTTTTATTCGATCTTCAAAACCTATTTGTGGCTACCCAGGAATTACATCAATTAAGAGTTTAGTGTCTATACCTTTTGGGAAAAAAGCTTTAGATATATGCTTAGTATTTATGTGAGATTTCATTATAGAATCTTTCTTTATGAGTATCCAACATTGTCTTAATACAAAGGTCATGCTGTCTAAGAGATTAATTCTAATTCAACAAAAATGTATGACTCTTTACTGAAGTGACTCACCTCAGAATGCTTCACGTCTCTCTCACTTGAATATTTTTACCTGCTATATATTATGTCTAAAACCATATAAGCATAACACATAGAGGTTTACATTGTTATACATTATATAGTAAAGTATAGTTGAGGAACTTATCACAAAGTTTCCTGAGAGTACCAGGAGGAGAAGACAGTGGTAATCATGGAGTCCTGCTGTCTGATTGAATTGCCACAGGAATGTTGACCCTTGGATTTATGTCTATCTTGTAAATTCCTACCTGGGACCTTATTGCCCACTAAAATTAGCAAATCCAAAGATTATGGGTTGCCATAAGCACATTTACATGTCAGTATTAACTACCACATCTTATTGTAATTATCTACCATAGGTGTAGTTGTAGGTTAAAAAGACACTGAGAAGTAGACTTGATGCCAAATGGCTGTAGAGAAGATATTCTAATTAGGGCAGCTGTGACTGGGTTCCATGTAACTTCTCAGGCCAAAAATGGATTCTGACAGCAACTATTTAAACATTTTTGATGTTCATCTATTCTAGTTCTGTTTTCTTCTTTTGGCATTCATTAGACATACGTAATAATCTGAAATACCTAAGAGTTTTCCTATGTGTGACTTCATCAATAAGTAGGATAAAATTGGGTGCTCTGTGACAGAAAAGACTTTTGTGACCATGATGAGTTTGTGTCTATTGCTTCTTATGATTGTTTTGTAAGCTCAGAGGCAGTATCATCATCATCTCCATCTCAATAGTTGTCATGATGGGTTTGCTGGCAGAGACTGTTTGGTAAGTCCAGTTCTGAGGGATTGAGAGTTATTTCTACGTCTTATGATAACATTAATCTTCTATTATTTATGATTTTAACTAATAGAATTTTTACAATTAATTACAATACAATTTCAATTAATAGAACTAGTTTTGTCAGTTCTTCTGTTCCCCTGATGAATTATTGAATGCAATGAAACATAGAAACTCAATCACCAACAAATCTCTGAGAGATGATTAATCACAGTTTCTTTCTGGGAAGGTTCTGGTTTCTACTGATGGTGATTTCCTTAGAGATAGAAGGCAGAATAGAAACAGAACACAGAAAATGTTGATATCTTCATTCACTGGAGTATGTGGAGGGGTCTCCATTCTCTGGTGCCCCTTATTCCTAATTTCAGAGATAAATCTTTCAGTTCTCGATAATGCCATCATATCTTGGGTTGAACTCTGGACAGTAAGAAATCTAATACATAATGCAAAGATTGTTTTAGATAAACATTCTAAGCTATGGAATACCAGATGGGAAAAATTATGTCTGATGTCCTGATTAGACTTCAGTGCTTTTGTGAGATGCTTTATTCAGCTTGCTTTATTCCATTCAAAACAAATGTGCGTTTACTTCTCAGAGATGACTAGACTTTCACTTAGTGACAAAGCAAGACCTGTGATAGCTTTTTTGCATATTTGTTTTATTCATTTGCATTAATCTTTATAGAGGCAGTAATTACTGAGTTACTGACTTTACCAAAATGTCTTCCCAAATCAGTTCACATTTTCCAATTATTACTAAGTTCTTCCGCAACAAATGGTGGCTAACATTTGGAGTTATAAAATATGTGCCATATAATAAAATTAAAACTCTGGCTTGCCAAATATTATCTGTGAGGACATACAGCTTGAAGGAAGTCCATTTTGCTAGAAATGAATAAACACTATTGTGAAATAAATCTCTGTTTTAGATTTCAAATACACTTGTTTACAATATTACACCTAAGGGTAAGAAATAAATGAGGTAAATGAATTTGTGTATGCCCTGTGATTTTTCTAGAGGTTTTATAATTAAGACTATAAAACATTGCCTTTAGCAAACAGCTATTGTGGGAATTCTTTCATGCAGCCTTAATGCACAGCAACCACATTTTGCTTGTCTTGATTTCCTCTGACAACAATTGCAACTGTCTGCTGAGAGGAGGCACAACGTAAGTTTTAGATAGAATTGTTTGCAAGAAAGACATACTACAAGGATTAGCTTACCCTGAGTTGTTTCAGGAAAATAAAGATGTTTTATAGATTCAAAAATAAAGTTACTTTCATACACCAGTGCAAATGGATTCTGTTGTTTTGAACATAGCAATGAAGCTGGGATGCCTCCTGACTAGGATCTTCAGCTGTAACAGATTATATTGACATTTGCACACAATTTAAGACATGTGGGTGAATTTAGTTAAGTGTATACATTGCAGATATCTCCTTTAATATCTGTACACATTATCAGTAATTGGACTCTGTGTGATTTGTTTTTTTAGTTCACAGGCAGTCTGTGTTCAACATTCATCATACTTCAGTATTAATAAGACCTGTCTAAGCATTTTTGAAGTATTGGGAGCCAGTTTTGTAAATCTAATCGAGGCCCTGTATTCCCCACTAAATATTTTCCTTTCTTTTTTCTTTTTCTTCCTCTTGTCATTTCAATATTGGAATGTCCTGGTAGTCATTCTTGTGCCTTCCATTCAACAATACTCATACAGTTGGTGATTTTTATCTAGGCTTCTAGCCATGGCTATCACATTTCTATGTTATGCTTATCAAATTGATATCACCAAACCAATTCTTCTTTGTCAATGCCTGCATTTAACTCTTTAGCCCAGCTATTAAAATTTAATGTGTTTGAAATAGAACTCCTGACTTATAAACACTAATTTTCCCTGGATTTCACCATTACTTTAAACTAACTATTCAGGAAAGAATCATATGGTTTTGTTGTTCTTGTTCTGTTATTTATTTATGTATTTATTTATTTATACTTATTTTTATCTAGAAAAAATACATTCCAAATAGTATCCATTGAGGGGTGCTTCTGTGTAATTTGGGAACAGCTTACATTCATCAGTGCTTCCCCCTAGGTTACAATCCTGTCTGCCTAGAGCTCAGCCACCTCTCCCTTCGTTTCTGTTCCTATCACCTCCCCTCCCATATATCAACCCATATTTTGAAAAACAATAGTAAAATCATATTAATATTTATCTCCATTATATTTCCAAATTAACAGATATCTCCAATGGTCTCCCAAGCAGTAAAAATTGAGAGACTTTAATGTGTCCTCTACTTTGGCTCATGACTATCTAAGGGGCAGAGACTCATCTGAATTCTATTTAGCTACCTTTGATCCTGTTCGCTGTGTGGATGCGTCTCACACTTGATTCTGTCAGAAATTTTTACATGTACTTGTCTTTATAGTGTCATCTCTAGGCTACTGTTCTTGGTTACTAAGTCCTAAATCAACAGATGTATATAACCTTTGGTATGATGCTCTCTTTATCTTCAGAGCATTCAATAATTCCTCTTTAGGGGAATTTTTATTTTATAATCTCTTTCTCCCTATAAAATTTAATTACCATAAACTATTCTCTTGTTGTTTGCCACTATAGTGTTTATACAAAGCCTAGGATACTGAAGGTACTCAGGGAGGAGGGGGGAGTCTGGCTGAGTAGGGAGGTTGCTGAGGCACTTCTCAAATATAATATGGTAAATACATACTTATATCCACTTCCTTTTTACTTTATTTCAGGCCACTTTTCTGAGTACACCAACATCAACTCAGGATTTAATCCCCTTTCACACACAATGTTTCTACAGTTGATTTATGTAAGCGCATCCTACTCTAAATAAAAATTTCAAAATATTCTTCTCCATTCACACATATCAGTTTTTGCTTAGATTCCATATATGATATTTCTAAAGTCTAGTGTTTTACTTCTGCAGTGTAATATTGCTAATTCCTTCTAGGGGAAGTGTTTGGCATTTATCTTGAATATATGTGAGATACACTTGGTACTTTTAGTTTTAATAAGTGATTCAGGAGCTTCATACTTCTTTGTGACAGATAATGTAGTATTTCCTCTTGCTAGATGTAAACACTTTATACATTTTAAACATTTATTGCCAGTTTTGAAAAAAAAGGCAACCAGCAATCTCTGTTTCAGTCTATCACTTCAGACTCCATTTGTAGGTGGCTTTCTGATTGTTAACTGAACTTGTTGGTTGGTATATAATGGGCACTGCCAAGGCTTAAATGGTTATGTTCTACTCTCCAACCTTTCTCTTCCGGAATCTCTCTGCCTCAACATACAGCAACCTGCTAAATATAAATATTCAAGTCCAGCCCACAGAGAGTACCCATTTCTAAAACTTTAATAAGTGCTGGAGTAGACTACAGAATGGAATATTGTGTAAGTGATGCTAGGGTCTTCTTCAAAAACTTAGTCCTCAGACTTATAGGTCTCTTTTCACTTCGTTTGTCTACACAAGCCATATTTCTCCTTGCTCAGGATTAGGGTAAGGTTATTTCTGGAACTTTGTTGACACTAACTATAATTTTTGTTTTCAGTTTTGAAATATTAACATAACAGAGTTGTAGTCTGGCTTCACATCTTTTGAAGTCTTTGAACTCCCTGCCATCAGTGATTCACTGTAAATAATTACAAACTCAGTGGTTCAGAGTAACTCCACGTAATGGTTATGAAATAAGCCCGTGTGCAGGCTATGTAGTTCATCCAGAGTATCATGTGACTGAAAGCAAGGTGGGGGGGAGTCATGTTCTTCTTTGCCATTTGAGGTCTTCCTACAAGCTAATGGAGATTATTGGAAAAATTCAGTAGTTTGATGATGGGCACCATGCAGAAAGAATTGTGCTGAACAAGTGTGCTTCCTGGAGATGGTTCACCATTTTGCATATCAGCAATGGGTGTAACTAGGAGAGGCACAGCCCCACGGGGCTTCATCTCAGGTTTGTTTCATGCTGCTGCTGTTTCTTCTCATGTTTGTCATTGCTTTGTTCCTCCTGTATTTAGCATGTTGTGAACCGGAGTGGGGAGATCCTCCCTGCTTATAGTGTGGTGCGATTACTTCCTAGGAGACAGCCTACTCTACTGTGCAATTTTCCTGCAGATCAATATGAAGAACTTTCCTAAAATAATATTGTTTAGATAAATTGATGATTTTACAGAATTCCAGATTTTATTTAATTAGTTTTAGGAAGTTAGGGTAGTTGATAGAAACTACCCTATGGTTTAGGTGGCATTGCCAGAAAGATATAATACAGTAAGAATTAAGAGTAGGATGTGGTCCCTACCTTGTAGAATAGTGAGAGTTGCATAGGTTTGAAAAGGAGTGCAGTGAGCTTTCATGTTACAAACATGTGATTTTTCTTGGAATACAATAATGGGCTTGAGACAAGTTAATGATATAAGAAGACATCCATTCTTGGTTGGCTCTGAGTTCTGACAGGGAACACCTTTCGTATATATTTCAAATCTCATTTGTAGTTTTACTCCCCTCAGTAAAAATCCTGGCAAGCCTTTGAGTTTATTGTTTCTCCAGGGTGTCAGACTTCCGTGGTCTCCTGTAATCAGGCTTCCTTCTATGGCCAGCATAAATAACTGGATAACTTAAAATATTTTGTATCATAAAAACTTTAAATATTGTTAAGAAATCTAGCCACCTCCACAATACTGACACCTCCACTTGCTTTCATACATCTTGGCTATCATAACTACTTAGTAATTTAATAACTTACCTTCACTTGAGCTTCATTCCAACGAAGCACAGAGAGGAATTTTATTGGCTGTAACAGTGATACAATACTACCACACCATGTCAGGAATTGTCCATATTTGGGCATCCCTATCACTCCTAATTTGTAACTAAGGTGAAACAGAAATCCTATCTTGGAATCTCTTTTCTAAAATCCTGGTTACCAACTCGCTTACAACACTAAGCAACATCCCAAGGGAAACATTTGCATACTAGAAGCTTCCCTGAGAATATTATTCCAAGGAGCAATAGTGGAAGGCAGGAATCAAAAATGAAATTTGTTTTGGGAGTGCTTAAATTCGACATAGTTGAAAGACACAGAACTATCATGGGAGACAAAGAGAAGAAACATTTACTCATTAACTCCTGTCTGCATTCAAGAAGGGTGACCCAACGGTGGTAGTACTCTCTCATCTCCTTGCTGAATGTATTCAAGTACTAAATAGTTTTCACTAATGTTTTATATTGAGCCATCAGAGAACTAACTGGGAAAAAGAACAATATATATGACATGGCTTGAGGCAAAATACTATGATCTAAAGCCAAGACATCAGAAGGAGCTTTCTCACAACAGCAGTGGTATAGAAGTAGAAAGTGACTGGGAGAATATGATGTAGTATAGAAAGGTTAGTTTTTACAACTCTATCTTCATATCTGAAGAAACAGACACGGAGAAGGAGAGAAGGTAAATGAATGAACAAAACTTATGCAGAAAGTGACAGGACAGACTGTCAGTTTAATTGGCCCCATAATATGGGCTTAATGACAATTATTATATTATCAGTTGTTCTCAGTAAGTGAACATGTTGCTATTTTCTCATATTAATTATTCATGAACTTATTGATCCTACACTGGTTATTTGCTGAGGCAGTCTGATGCACAATGTTCAGTAGACAAAGGAAAGTAAGTATTACTGTAATACATAACATTTTTGTTCACTCAGTTTCACAAACACTGATAATTTTACTGTAATTATTTTCATATTGTGAATGAATTTACCCAGAAAACCATAGGTGTTCTAAACATGTGAAACAAAACATTAGATTTTGCAGTTTGCTAGCATTTAAAATACAGCAAGAATGTCTGATGAATGATGTACACTCTAGTTCAAACTGTGCAGCTTTTACCATTAGGGGACAAAGTGGTGTTTTAGTTACACTTAGGTGCCGCTCCTTCAAGCGTCCTCAGAACTGGACAGAGGTTATGATCACATGCTTCACCTTTTTTTTATCTAAATCTTCTTTTCATGAACTTTTCTTATCTCTTTTTAACCCACTCTGTGGGGTTACATACAGCCTTGTCTGACTCTGAGGCAAGGCAGTTAATCTGGGAAATTAAAGCTCACAGAAGTTAGGGCCTTGTTGCTTTGGGTCTTTATGTCGTTAAGTAGGGAAGGTTTGGTTGACAGCCTTAGAAATGGAAAAAAATCAGAACTTTGGCAGTACCATGAGACTGAGGAGAAGCATTAAGTGAACAAAAGGTATACTTAGGAGCTAACGTGATATCACAGCTGTGTCTCCTAGAACTGAATGAAACAGATGTTAACAGACTTTCGAACCATGTCAGTCATCCCTGGAAGGGGGTGTTGCTGCTACACGAATCTTCAATTAAGGTGAACTTTGCATCAACTGCAGGAGAAGTTCACACTTAAGTCAATAATAACAAAATCTAATAACATATCTACTCAGATTATTAGCTTAGGTGATATACAAGACCCACTTTTATTAATCTAAAATATACTCTGCTCTCAAAGTGTGTCACTATAGCTATAAAGTTAGGTGAGGTCCTAGCAAATAAAGGTTGATACCACTCCTGTGGGAGAGTGTAGCAATACCAAATATAAGGGGCACAGTAAATTGTTCTTCATATAAAAATGTAGAGAAAACAATGCATATAATAAGGAATACACTTTGGATTGTCTTTCTGATATTTAAGATTAATACTTTTAATTATATTCCACTGGTTAAAAGGCAATAAAGACTTTTAGTGAAATAGATTTTATGAAATTACATAGCAGTAACTGCCAAAGTATATTCTCCTTGCCAAAAATTTCAGCAGCTACTGGAAATCTGTTTGAAATGAAAATTTGTAGACATTTTCTCATATTTATCAAATTGTAATTTTATGATAGGACATATGCTCTGTCTTAGTATGCTTACATGTATTTAAAGTTTGGAAAACACTGGTGAGCAGTAACAGAGCTACATATTACAGTAGAACAATGTATTCTGCTGCTAACAGAAGTTGATAAAGACACAAACAAATCAACAACATGTGGAAATTGTCAGGTGTAGCAAGCACAGTTTTATTTGGAGAACTGAATAGTGGCCACCAATGAAAATAGAGAAAAATTCTGTTAGATATTTTGAAATTTAAGATACAGAGTTTATTCAAAGTTTCAAAACCAAATTTTATTTTATGAACAATACTTTACATATTATATAATACAATACTAAGAGAGTTTGATATAGCTTAATAAGGTAAAATGGAAAGCTCTTCAGATTTTGTAACCAAAATCAATTTGTAAACACTCATATTTACAGGATGAGGAGAAAGTTCCACTAGTAGATTGTGTGCCTTACAAGCATGAGTCCCTGAGTTAGATCTCCATCACCTACATTAAACAACAGCTTAATTAAATACCTGCAATCCAAGGACTAGGAAAGCAGCCAGGAAGATCCACTGGGTTTCACTGGCCAGCCATCCTAGCTTAATTGATGAGTCACGGGTACTAGGGATAACTCATTCAAAAATAAAAAAAATATGCAAGAATTGCACAGTAAATAGCACTGTAAAATGAAACTCTTTTTATTTCTTCTTCTTTTTTTTTCTCGAGACAGGGTTTCTCTGTGTAGCCCTGGCTGTCCTGGAACTCACTCTGTAGACCAGGCTGGCCTCAAACTCAGAAATCCCCCTGCCTCTGCCTCCCGAGTGCTGGGATTAAAGGTGTGCGCCACCACTGCCCGGCAAAATGAAACTCTTAATGTTAGTAGTCCAAACTGTCAAATAAAGTGACATAGACTATTAGATCAGAATATATCTTTTTAAATGGATATACCAAAAAAGTACCCCATGACCATTTGTTTTGTTTTGTTGACCTCCCGTGATGCTCTTGCCTCTATTGTAGCAGTGCACAGTCTTGCCAGACTAGTCATTATTTTAGATCACAGCAGTTCTTATCTAGATAAGAATGACAATTACTTTTCTTCTCTGGTAACAAGTATAGGGCTTTATTTCTCCATGTTCTTTGACTCAAGTAGATGGTGTCTTTAAGAATTGAATCTTATTTTCAAGTTTGGATATTAATCAGAAATAAAGGTGATAGTCTGTAATGTCACAGAACTTCAACTGGCCAACAGCACCAAAATATTGGCCTTATAGAGTCTTATTAGTTTTATTAAACACAGCTTCTGGTGTTTAACACACACACACACACACACACACACACACACACACAATTTACTGTATGAAAAATTCATTTTAATCAATCGATTTTAAATATTTCACTGTGTGTCTCTATGTCTGTCTCTGCCCAGTCCATATCTATCTATGTATGCATGTATATATTAGCTAATATATGAACTAAATTGATTGACTCATAAGCCATTTATACCAAAACCATTTAAATATTTACTACACTTCCATATTTATGGCACATGCTGCCTAGGTGAAGTGTTCTTCTGAAAAATTTATTTCAACTGAAAAAAACAATTTTCATCATGATTTCGACTCATGCTAAGGAAGTTTTGGACATATGATTTTTCTTTATGATTATTTCAAGTGTTTTCTTGCCAATGAGCTATTAAATGCAGAGAAGACTGTTATCTTTTTATTGTTGTTGAGGAATGATCTCAATTATTCATATTCTTTTGTTTCCCTTTTAAAGAATACCCTCAAAGATTATTTAACATGTAATTGATAGCAATAATTTAGTATCAAGGATTTTCTTTAAAACACTGTTAAAGAAGGAAAACTCTTATGAGCCAAATAACCTCCTTGAGTCAGCTTTAAAGCCACATAAAAAATTAAGTTCAGGGGCTGAAGCAATGGGTTAGTGACTACACTTGCAGCTTTGCCAGAAGACTTAGGTTTGATCCCCAGCATCCATATGGTGGCGCAGAGCCTTCTGTAGCTCTATTCCCAGGCAATCTAATGCCAATGGCACTGAAACACATGGTATATATCACACATGCAGAAAAAGCAACTGTACACACACACACACACACACAGACAGTGAGAAAGAGAGAGAGAGAGAGAGAGAGAGAGAGAGAGAGAGACAGAGAAGATTTTAATTTCCAATAAGTATTATTAAAATACCTATCCTACCAAAAACAATCTACAGATTCATTGAAACTCCAGTGGAAATACCAGAATCTATCTTCACAGACCTAGAAGAAAGAATCTCTCAAAATTTATTTGGAGGCACAAAGGAAAAAGGAAAACAAAAGTAAACCTTAAATAAAGAAAACTGCATGATGTATCAATACACTTGATTTTAAATTACATGACAGAGGCATTGTAATAAAACAGCATAACTTTGGAATAGAAACTGACACTTGGATCAGGGTAATATAATATAGGACCCTGGTACAACTCCATGCAACTACAGCTACCTGATATTTGACAGGATTCCAAAAATATGCATTGTAGAAAAACAAACATCTTCAACAAATGGTGCTGGGAAATAAATCCTGAATTTTATTTGCAGAAAAAAATGAAACTATATTCTTATCTGTCATGTTATAAAAGACTATGGCAAATTTATCACAGACCTCAGCATAAGATTTGACACACTGAAGTCGCTAGAGGAAAATCAGAATGAGAACTTCAATTTATTGCCACAAGCAAGGACTCTCTGAATAAAAATCCAGAAGCTTAGGGGGGAAATGGACAAATGGAATACCATGAAAACTACACCTTCCCACACAGCAAGGTATATTGTCAATCAAGTGACACAGAACAGCACAACGTCTTTTTACAACTTATATTTGACAGAGGATTTCTATCCAGAATATACAAAGAACTAAAAAGCCGGGCCATGGTGGTGCACACCTTTAATCCCAGCACTTGGGAGGCAGAGGCAGGCGGATTTCTGAGTTCAAGGTCAATCTGGTCTACAGAGTGAGTTCCAGGACAGTCAGGGCTACACAGAGAAACCTTGTCTCCAAAAACAAAACAAAACAAAACAAAACAAAACAAAAAAAAGAACTAAAAAAACCTAAACACCACAAAAATGATTGGGTTAATTTAAAAATGAGATAAGGAAGAAAGGAAGGAAAGAAGGAAAGAAGGAAAGAAGGATGGAAACAAGGAATGGGAAGATGGCCAGTAAACATTTTAAAAGTGTTCAAAACCTTTAGTTAGTATATGAGTGCAGATTATCATCTCACCCAGACAGATTTCCATAATCATGAATACTAGCTGGCAAACGTGACATGGGGAATGTCAACCTTTATATATTGTTGCTGTGACCGTACAGAAACTTTGGAAATTAGCCTAGCTTTTCTCAAAAATCTAGAAATCAGTCTATAATAAGGCCAAGTTATTCCACTCTGGGGCATATGTTCAAGAAATGTTTCTACCACAAGGATTCTTGCACATTCATGGTCATTGATAATCTATTTATTCACAATAGGCAAGAAATAGCATCAACCTAGTCATCCATCACCTTGCACTGTGAAATTGTATTCATCTGTAAATAAAAACGAGGTAATGAGATTTGCAATGGAATGCATAGAGCCGGAAAATTTTATACTGAGTAAAGTCACTCAGTATCCAAAAAGAAAAAAAAAAAGTTGTACGTTTTATTTCATGGATACGGCTTAGCTTCAAATCTTTCATTTTATGTGTTGACCCTAGAATATATGTAGAAGCTAGGAATCTAGAGGTAGGCAATTAGCAGGAACAAATATAGTAAAATAGGTGTGGAGTATAAGTAAAGGGGAGAGAAACTATGGATAGAGGGCTCAGCAGGTAATGAAGCGGTGGGGATGGGGATGGAATTAACCAAAATAAAGGGCGCATGAAGCAACTACTTAGGAACCCAAAGTCGAGCAATCCAAGAAAAAGTGTAAGCAGTAGAATAAGCAGCATTTTGTTCTTGTTCTTCGTTACCTTCCATAGCTAGTTGGTAAAGAGTCACTGCTGAAGTTACCAGCTTACTTAGTTTGAAAGGAGGGAGAGGGGATAGGGGGTTTCCAAAGTGGAGACCTGGAAAAGAGAAAACATTTGAAATGTGAATAAAGTATCAAAAAAACCCCAAAACCCTACATGCCACAAAAGAGAGATATATTCAATAAACTTAAAAATTATTCCTATTTTTTGAAAAAAAAAAAGAAAGTAATATAAAAATTAGTCTTGAACAGACCAGAACATTCTCTCCCTGCTGGCTAGATATTCTAGTGCTGGAAGGTGCTGTGTAGGCTGCTGAGAGAGAAAATATATCAGTTATTTTTCCTCCCCGAGCTTCAGATATTATCTTGAAAATGGGGATGGAAAGAATCTAAGAAACAGATGATGTAGAGGAATTCTGTGCAAGGTCCATTAGATGTGATATTGCTAATGCATGTGTCAAATACCACAGCTCTATTTAAGCTGCCCAAAACCTAGAAAGGTCAAGCCAATTAAAAATTCCACCAGGGAAGGGCAAGGGGCAGAAAACAGGGCCACTTTTTTTTTTTTTTTTTTTTTTTTTTTTTTTGTAGATGTGAGCATGGGTAGGTTTCCAATGCCCCACTGTTCCTGCTTCTGTGTGTATATGTACAGCATTAGCTAGACTCAGTACGTAAAATAAACAGACCAAACAAAAACAAAAACAAACAAACGAACAAAAATCACAATCAAACTTTATCTCACTGATTTCTAAATCTAAACTATCTTTCTGTATTGTTTAGGGGAAAAATTATATTGACCCCTATTTTCTTAACTACTGTCTCCTATGGTGAGGGCTTAATTACTGATTCCAGTTTTAAAAATTCTCATTATAATCAACATGAGAGTGTCTACACAAATAAAATAAAATAATAATAAAATAATAAAATAAAAATAATAATAAAATAAAAAATAAAAGTTGAAAACAGTGCCTCTGACAAAAGAGTCTAAGTTCAAATCGTGACAGGAAATCTCTGCAGGAGATTCATTTACTAGAGGTCAAACTTTTCTGTCAAATACAAAATTTTGTTACTTCTTGAACTAAAAACAGCACATGATACCCTTCTGCATAGTCCTACTTTATTTTCTTCAACATATATTTTACTCTGGTAACTAATCAATTCAAACATTAGAAAGAGACAAGAAAGGAAAACATAGTAAAGTTCTTAACTGATAGGGGTGCTGTTGTTTTGTTTTTAATGGCAGAGATTAATTAAAAGCACAACTCTTCCCATTAGGTAGCCACATGTAAGGCCAGGCTCTGTGATGTATCTGAATTTTAATCAGTGAAAATAATTAGAACGGTTCCCTGTAATAACATTTCTAATAATTTTGTGGCGGGCCATATATCAATAGACATGGAGCAAGAGTAGGGCAATAGAGATGAATTATGTTCACGAAGTGCTCATAATATTAGTCATGTAGTCATGCTTCTTTTAGCACCGATATCAGGTGTGGAAACTCTAATTGTGGCTTGACTTTTTAAATATTAAACGATGTTAAACTTTTGCAGTCTCTAAATATTTTTCCAACAGGTTTCAATGTGTGAATTGGATTATGGAAGGTTTTCAAGACAGATGTTTTCAACTTTAAAGATGTACTCTTGGAGGCCATCCATAGAGACCTCTCCATAAATCATAAATCCACATTCTAATACCTGAGTGTTTTTCTTCAACAACCAAGTGGCAGATAATAGTGTCTGTCATTTATAATTCTAGTTGCATTTCTCAGAATGATGCACTCCAATGAAATAGTCCTTTAGCTACATGGTGGATGTGATGGACAGACAGCCTAAAGCACTCTGCATGACAAATAGGAGAAAAGGCCACTTTATTGGGAAAGGAATACGAGAGGCAGCAGAGGCTTAAGAGCTAAGATGGAATACCTTATCACACATAACACATGGTAATATATTTCTGTAGTCCATAAACGCCTTCAATTTATCGCAAATGCAAAACGCTCTCTACCATAGTAGGCCACAACAAGAAATGTTATCCTGGAGTTAAAGACCAACTTCATGGCTCATCAAGATTTAGAGTATGGAAGAGTGAGTGGGATGGGGAAGGGCCTTCCTCTGTGGCAATATCTTTAAATGTTGCACAGAGTTTGAACTGGGACAGAAAGTTCTGGCTTCTCTCACTTGGCTCACTTCCTCTACTATACCAAATATGGTCATCACCATTATGTTTACGAAAGGAAGAAAGGGAGACCTAGAGAGTTTATACAGAGACTTGAATGCAGACTCTGGGAACTGTTTTTTGGAATGTAACAATGCGTCAAATCAAGTTATTTCTGTCCAGTTATGGAACACAGACTCATATCAGAGAACTTTCCTAATCGAGGTTTGCACTGTTGTGGAAATGCAGGAATAGACATCTGCTTCATTTTTGTTAAGTGAGTAAAAACAGAAGCTACTGTTGGGAACAGGCAAAATCTCCAGTGTTCTGAAAATAGGTGAGTGAGAGAGCATTGTAATGTTTCATGTGGTACTGTAGTAAAAGTGAAGATAGAACCCTTATTAAACCACCCAAATGTAAAAGACAGAAAACCACAATTTGTAAGGACATAAAATAATTTAACCATTTAATTAATTAGCCATACACTGATGAGTTTAAGAGAAAGAAGAATGTTTTTGACCTTAAAGATTTAAGTGTTTAAGATTTTAAATTTTACTATGACCAATATCAGAATTGCTGTACATTCTAAGATCTATAGGCTCATGATTCTTATTTTTGTTTTTAGCAAAAATCCTACTCCTGAAATTTTGCATGTTATCCCAATCCTATTCTACAACCCCTGGGCATGTGGTTGAAAATTTGTGCTTCTCTCCTAAGGTAAACCATGTTTATTTTTACCTCAGATATTGTGGCTCACATAATCAATGAAGAATTTAAGTTGGGCTTCTCCTCATTTGAATGTCAAAGTAATGGACAGTGAATTTTTAATCTTGATATACTTAAAATACTGTAGGTTTCTATGAGCCTGCCTTTCTGCCTCATATTTTTGTTCCCCCACTTCAGCCTGGTATAATTCATTAAGAAATCTAGCCATATGTGCAATCTTTTTAATTACCAGTGAAGGACATCAGACATTCATTCACTGCTATGTTCTAATACTTGAGATTATTATTGTGAGTTCATTCCGCACTTTGTGAAAGTTAGCTATACTTGAAAAAATATTTTCTGAATCTACTTTAAAATGGCATTATGTTGACATTTGTCATGTCTGTTGTATGAGAACTTAATGAATATGTCAGATTATGTGAGAAACTAAGTGCAGGATGTTTCCTCTCAAAATATATTTTGAAGCATTGCTATTAAAATAAATTTAAATATTTTGGTGAATAAGAATTTTAGATGTCAATTATTAACTTCTCTGTGAAAATATTATCCAACATCATGGCTATATCTGTCCTTGGAGGAAATGTACAGAAAACAGATGGAAATGTCTTCTACAAATCTTTCAGATAATAATGCTAACATTTTCCTTTGGTTTTATATTTCTAGTTCACTAGTGGAGTGACTATCAGTATTAATTACATGGTTCAGAACTTGTGGATGTTTTAATATGCATGCTTTTGAAAAATGAAGAGCTATCTTTAAAAATAGCTTGCGGTTCATCTAGTAACAGGAATAAATCCAGTGTCAGTGAGGCTGTAACAGAATCAATTAGACATTAGGTGTAATTTGAGTTTCCTATACAGTATTGGCCATCTGTCTGCACAGGTCAGATATCATTATAACATCTGAGTGCTTATGGGAGTCATAATCTGTGTTAGAGAGAAAGTTGATTGTTGAGGCTTGGTCTGTTGCTATGTACTGTAAAGGTAAATTGTGCACCTGAAGGTCTACGCCTAGCATCACACATTCACAAGCTTCTGCTGTGCAAACCTTATTCCTTGATTTAAAACTATTGGTTAAACAAAAGTGGCTATAGCCAATTACTAAAGAGATTAGAGGTAGGTGAATTTTGTAATAGTCAAAGACTAATAAAATAACCATAGTCTGAGCTATTTGTAAACTAGTCAGGGATAAGCTTAAATTGGATTTTCTACAGTTGAATAAAAGTAAATTAGGTTTTAATATCACATATTAAGAAAAATAATTTAAACATCTTTAATACTTCATTGACATGGGTATATAGCAAAGCTTTGTACATGCTGTATTGTGAATATGGATATTTGTTGTTATTTGAAAGCAGGTATGTATTTTTGGGTGATATTTTAAAAAGTGAAATATGATTTTAAAAATGCCAACATTAATTATAGTAGTTAAACAATTCTTTGTTTGTACTTTTGTTAGCTTTTATTTGAATTTTAGTAAAAGTTATCAAATATTTTCATAAAGCCTATTAATAAAAATAGTGGGCTTGAGGAGATGGCTCAGTCAATAAAGTACTTGCCATGCAGAGAAGAAAATCTGAGTATGGATCACCAGAACCCATGCTAGCTGGGAGTTGTGACATTGAAGAATAATCCTAAAGTTTTAAGGCAGAGACTGGAGCATTCTTAGTCTGCCTTGGCTAACTATTCTTTCAGAACTGATGAGCTCCTCACCAGTGAGAGAATCTATCTCAAAAATAAGGTGGAAAGCAATAAAAGAGGTTACCTGAAATTGTCATGTGACCTCCACAAGCATGTAAGCGCACATATATGCACCTCTGTGTGTATTCACCTGAACACACATTTGCATAAAACACACACACACACACACACACCTGCTGATATTCTCCCACACTTTCAAAAGCCTATGATTTGAGTTGTCTTAATAATATCAACCAAAATTCATTTATTTGTTGATTCTAATTCTTTCAAATATCTATTCCTTTTTTTTCCCTTTAGGGTTAATAATTCCAAACATACATTCATTGTTATTATAAGGGAGTTTTGGGAATGACTGTACACAGAGCACATGCAAAACCCCTCACAATGCTATAGATTTTAATTTTCATAGTACCATTAAAGAGGAGAGAATGCTATTCTCTACTAATGTTCTGTAATATTTTACACCACTAGAATGAAGGGAAAAGTGAGAACGAGGGTTTCTGACCAGTAGGAAAGCAGTGCTTCCCACCAATGGATACTGGATCTAAGGAGCTGTATCAATCATGGGGTAATCACATATGTATGACTCAAGACTTAAAACACTTGTGCTGGGAAGAGAGCTGCAGAATGAGGAAGCAGCAAGCACTGAGAAATGATGGCTAGAAAAAAATAGAAGCTGTCGTGAGCAAGAACATGTTGGGAGGTAGATCTTGTTTTATAAATCAGTTCTTTACTTATTCATATGTAAACTCTACCCAATGTTCCAGAAATATCTCTTAATGTTACCAAGAGCAAGGCAGTGATTGTATGTTTTCAAGAATGTGGATTTTTACTATTTTGTTGAGAAATGTACACACACACACACACACACACACACACACACACACACACATACATATATCCTTTGTTTCCTCTAAAATAAATTCTAGAGAATGTGTTAACAGCCCACAAAAGTACACATGTATGCATTGAACTTTTGAAAATATAGCATAAAAATCAAAACAGACTGTAAACGAGAAGAAAAGAACCAGTTGGCCCTGAAAAAACTTTATACCAAAGCTCTTGTTTCCAGAAAAAATGAAAAGGTCAGATTGAGTATAACAGGGTGAAGAGGAGAAACAGACATGCTGTTGAAGGGTATGATGAGTTCACAGTGGCAAGATCACTTCTTACTGCAATATAGCAATTACCATACCTTGAAATGGCAACAATTCATTATTTTACAATATGGAGGTGAGAGGCTAGTACTCGTGCTGCTTGGCCGGAGGAGCCACAAGGTTTTTGATGCGGGGAAGATCTGCTTACTTGTCTTCCTCAGCTTCTAGGCCTCCGCATTTTTCAGTCTGTGATCCTCATCTTTAAGACCTCCATCTCCTTGATTCAAGTCAATTCTTCAAATCAATGTATGACTGATCCTCTGTCCACTGATATAGACCTTTTTTATTATACTGGGATCATGTGACAATCTAGGATAATCTCTCTGATGCGCGATTCTTAATTTATTCACTTTTGAACAATTTTTTGGACAATTTTATAAAATGATACCTTAGACAATTTAAATCTTAAGTCTTCTTCAGACAATGTAATTTTATTCACCACTGACATAAAAATGATTAACTGTTTCATCCTGAGGAAAAGGAGGGTAGATTTTACATGAGTCTACATTAAGCATTTGGCACATTATATTCAATTTCACCTACTCAGAAATTGTGTCATTTCTTGTTCTTCTGTGAAATTATCAAATAGAAACACACTGCTTTGTGTTCCTGGCTGGATGCATGTGCGCATTTGCCCAGGAGCTATCTTGGATCCGCAGATGAAATTCACACACACACATTAGCTTATTTTTAATAATACTTTTTAGCTCAATGGTTGGGCACTTTTAAGCCTCTTGTGGCTGTCTTGCCTTTACAATCAATCGTAACTCAACATCTCTAAATCTTTCCTCCGTTTACCAGTTACCTTGCCCAGTTATCTTCTGTGAAGACACTTCAGATTGATGCCCATATACTTTACGAAGTTGTTCTCTTTCTGCCTCTAATTTGGAAGATCTTGGAGCTCTGAGTCTGCCCACTCTCTTACTCACCCCCCCCCCCCCAACCCCCAGTATCTCGATTCTCCTCTTACTCTCTTCTCTCCTGGTGGATCCTGGAAGTCCCACCTCTTTCTTTCTGCCTAGCCATTGGCCACTGGCATCTTTATTTTGTCAGAAACCAATTGGGAGCAAGGACCTTCAGCATCAGATTCCCAATCAAAGCATCAGAACCACCTCCCTACAGAGAAATCACAAAACAAAGAAAGTGACCTGAAATAGTGTTGCTGTGGCAAGAGTGGGGCGATCCTTAGTCAATTGGGTTGTGAAATACACTGCCACAGACTGATAGTTCTTCAAAGTTCTGGATGCTTGCCAAGTCAATACCAAACAATGGAAGACAAAAGGGGAAAAAAAGGGGGTCCAAAGTCCTTTTTTTGGAGCTCCAAACACATGTATGGGAGCAAAGCCTACACGGCCTCTTCAGCTCAGAACGCCTTTAAGCTTCTTGGGGACTAAACTTCAACGTGCATTTTGAAAGGGTTACAGACTCTGAAAAATTACTTTTAAAAAGTATATATGAATTTTGAGTTTGAATTGTAAATGTGTGAATTATACTGTGTTGAATATTATGAAAGTAATTGATACAGTTTCACAGAAGCCTATGATCTAGGGACATAGCATCCTAAAATTCTGCTAATTTTATGACTGGGTTATATCTAATAATTATTTTACTTATGTGTTAAATTATAGAAGTATTAGAAATTATTGCATTATGGGATATTATAGAAAATTAATTATAAATTAAAAGACAGATCATTTATAAAACTCTCTGTGAAAGCATTAAATGCAATAGTACTAAGACACATTTCATAGAATTGTTGAATTATTTTAATAGAAACATGAGTGGTAATTGTATGTTTTTTTCAGCATGATATGTAAATTGATTAGAGAACCACAAATTACTCAGGAACAATGATGAGTCTTACAATAAATCACAAGGTATTTATTGTCTAGAGTACCTCAATTATAAAGTCATTAAAGTATCTCATTAAATATGATGGGCAGTTGCCCGAGTTGTGTTATGACATGGCAAACATAAAAATGCGAACTGAGAAGAAATCAATATTCTGCAGGAGTTTTTTTTTGAATCAAGAATTTTGCTCACAAATGAACATAGAATATCTTTGTTTGTTTGTTTACATCCCAAATGCTGTTCCCCCTCTCAGTCCCTCCCTCACAGAGTCCCTCACCCATCCCCTCCTCTCCTTCTTCTCTGAGAGGGTAGGAACCCTGGGTATTCTCCCATCCTGGGACTTCAAGTCTCTACCAGATTGGACACATCCTCTCCCACTGAGGCCAGACAAGGCAGCCATGAGGACTGAGCTACCTGTCTGCTACATAAATGCTGGGGGCCTCGTTTCAGCCCGTGTATATTTTTGGTCGGTGGCTTAGACTCTGAGAGCTCCCAGGGGTCCCAGTTTGTTGACTCTGTTGGTCGGCCTGTGGAGTTCTTATCCCCTTCCGGTAGTTCAATCTTTCTCCTCGCTCTTCCATAAGTGTCCCTGACTTCCGCTATCCAATGTTTGGCTGTGGGTATCTGAATCTGTTTCAGTCCACTGCTGGGTAAAGCCTCTCAGAAGACAGTAAATATTTTTTAGAAAGAATTAATCCTAGAAGTTCAACCTGGAATCTGTGAGCCTCCGAACGCTCCATAATGAATATTTACTGATACACTGTGTTTGATTCTTCACAACTGAACCCCAAGTAAAATCCTATTGTCACTATTCTTCTTGGGGAATTTTACAGCTGGATAGGTGACAATTGAGAGGTAGCTTGAACCCTGAATATTTGATTTAAGGAACTGTAATAGAAAAACATCAGCCAAAGTGAGTATTTTGGGTGTTGAAATTTGGTGTCATAATTAAATAAATGTGCTTATTTATTGTATGTATATGACTGTTTTGCCTGTGTGTATGTCTTTGCACTACAATACATGCTTCCTGACCAAGGAAGACCGAAGAGGAGATTGATAGATTCCCTAAAACTGGAGCTATAAGTGACTAAACTACCATGTGAGTGCAGGGAACTGAACCCAGGTACTCTGTAAGAACAACTGCTCTTAACCACTCAGCCCTCTCCCCAGCTCCATATCCTATTTTAAAACTTGCATGAAATCCCTGAAACTTAGCTTAATGAAGTATCATGCCACTGCTTTGCTAGATAGACTTTGTTATAAGTATACATCCAGATTTTTTCCTTCCAAACATTTTCAAGGAATACTAAGTGCTTGTCTAGGCATGCCTACAGGTTCTGGATGGTCAAGTGCTGGGTCTGAAGTCTACAAGCACTGTTGCCTATGATGAAAGCCTGAGCTTTGAATTGATTGTAAGGAGTTCTTTTCAACCTTCACAGATAAATTGAAAAATTTTCAAACATGATATTCCACTTCTAGACAAGATTAGTTTTAATTAAGCATGTTTCTCCTTGTTTTAAAAGAGATACACATTAATATACCTTACCTATAGAGTGATGTGTATGACTCAGCCATGTGCACATACAGGATTGAAATAGGAAACCAAAACTCCTGTTTGATGCAGCGGAGCACATCTGCATGCCAGAAACGGGAGTTTATTTCACTCAGCCATTACCCGATGTATATCTTGTCAGCAGCTAAAGCAAATGAACCCGTTTGTCTTTGTATTGTCTCCTTCAAGTAAGAGTTCATATAAATCATTTATGAGTTATTATGTAATGTTTATATAACATTTTAACCACCCAAAATGATCAAAATAAAAAAGTAAAGTTTTTACAGGGAGACAGGTATCAAATTCATTTTGCCAAACTAACCAGTGAATTTCTACTTTTGACACAGTTGCTCAGATATGAAACTAATAAAGCATCCAAATTGCTGTCAACATGAGTTGTCAGTTTTGTGCATCCTTGAGATATTTCCCATAAGGTTTGTATGTGGTATGCGGTATTCAGTTCTGTTCTTTGTTACACGAAGTAATTTAAAAATATACTCTTTTTTTTTTTTTTTTTTT
>CM052712.1:56075810-56108574 GCA_028551405.1 Uromys caudimaculatus | reverse complement strand
ATTTTCATTTGTCATTTAATTTTTCTCTCAGCAATTAGGAGACTGTTATAGAGTTTAAAAAATCTTTACTTCGCTTTATTTCTCTTTCTACTTCTTGAGTCTGGGGTTGCACAAATGATGAGGACCAAGCAGGACAAGTCAAGCAGTAACAATTTACTTACCTCGGATTTCTAAGGTTGGATTAGGGACAGTCCAGACTTGGGATCTGGAACCAGGACCACAAGCAGGTGGCCCATCAGCCTTTTTAAGTAAACAAACAAACAATCAAAAAACCAAAACCAACCAACCAAACAAACAAAAACAAGAGGAGGGCGGGGCGAGGCAGTAGCTGCAACTTGTCCTTTATGGGGATTGGCTGTATATGTGTCAGCAAGGAACTGATTGGTCCTGGGTAGCTCTTCCTGTTTACCCAGGAAGGGTGTGGGGGGAGGGCGGGACAAGTTGTTTAGTAGCTAAGTAGAGTAGAGCACAAATGGGGGAGTTTAAGACAAAATGGAGTTATCTTGGTCATTTTACTCCCATAAAACATGTTATGCCTTGATATCTGTTTTCTCTGATATTTGGTCTCTAGTAGCATCTACTTTAATGCAACGTGTGTGTGTGTGTGTGTATGTGTGTAATTTTTCAGTTGTGTGTATTTTTATGCAATATATAATTTCTATTCTACTCTTTTATACTTTCCTCTCATTGTAATAACTTTAATAATACTTGTATAGTCAATATTACTATTGACTATAATATTTTGGCAGTTTATAGTGGTCCTTTGCATTTTATACCTTTCATATATATTTAAACTTTATTGATATGTATTGCTAACATACTATTTAATAATTTACTTAGCTACAATGTTCTTTATTGTCCTTTTAATTAATTTGAAGTTTTATATGTCCCTTAAATATTTGGGTATTTCTAAAACTTGCCGTTTATTCTTCAATAAAGATATTCCATTTCTAGTTATATTTTGAATTTTATTTCTAATGATCTTTTCATTTATTTATTGTTCCTTCCTTGAGTTGACTATTACTTTGTTTTCAGATATATTTTATTAAGAGTTAAATATATCTTTAGGATTATATCAACTCTACTCCAGATTTTAACATTTTAAATAATAGTGAGAAATTATGATATTTTCATTGAATTCTTATTTAATATCATTTGAATTATTGATTATTAAAGTACTTAACTTATTCTGAGACGAGCTCATTTTCATGTGCTTTCTAGGCATGGCCCCATGTACTTTCATAAAGGCTACTAATATTGCCAACTCTCTAGGATTTATTTTATGTAGGTTGTCTTAGTTTCCTTTCCTGTTGTTATGATAACATATCCTGACAAAGGAAACTTACAGGAAAAAGTGCTTTCTTTGGCTCAGTTATAGCTGGTCATAGCAAGGCAATCACAGTGGCGGGGCTTTAGAGAACTAGCCTCATTATATCTGCATTAAAGAGTCAAGCGCAATTCATTAGCACATGATAGTGTTGAGGTGGCGTTATCTTCTCTTATACAATCCACAGTCCTTTGCCCAGGATATGATACCATGCACAGTGAACCAGCCTTCCTAGTTAGAATCATGGTAGTGATCCATGGGTGTGGCCATAGGTCACTAATGCTCTAAGCAATTACTACTGTTTGTACAAGGCCCAGTTGTTTCTCTGATAATTATGGACCATTTGTTTTACCCTCCCACCTTTGTGCATTCATGTGTGTGTGTGTGTGTGTGTGTGTGAATATGAAATATTCCTAACAGTCTCATGTATTCAGCATGTAGTCGTTAGGTGGTGGCTACATTTTGGAAGGTTGCAGAACCTTTAAGAATCAGACTTGGCCCTTTATTTATGAGAGAGTATGGGCCAAGAACACACTTTTAATAGTTACCATTGGTGTCTGTTCCTCTTTTTTCTCTGCTTCCTGGCAATTACGAGCTGAAAAGCTT
Source organism: Uromys caudimaculatus (assembly GCA_028551405.1). NCBI lineage: Eukaryota > Metazoa > Chordata > Mammalia > Rodentia > Muridae > Uromys > Uromys caudimaculatus. The sequence goes on along the minus strand of CM052712.1, from coordinate 56,106,641 downwards.
CCTCCTCTCCATGGATTTGTCACTATGAAATGGTTGAATTCAAGCAAGCGTGGCCTGACTTCATGAGCCAAAATAAAACAGTCATCATAAAGCTGTGGTCTCAGGTTTTTGGTCACATTGATGCAAAAGTCATGAACACACTAATATGGTTTATTGAATTGATTTTCCTTCCTGTCATTTGCAATTATCACCCATTTAACATATGCTTAATTGCCACGCAGAAATATTTCAATCATCTAATTGGGTAGCGCTTTATAATGTAATATACGATCATGATAAAAGAAGCTTGAAAAATTGATTAGGATAAGTAAATGACAGCCTCATTAAATGGAAATCTATTGAGCACAAATGGTCATTTCTCTGTAGGTTCACAGGGGCTCTCAAAGGGAGTGAGGGAATTATGTATGGTTTCAGATATGCTAATAAGCACACAAATAATGTGTGTCTAAGAACTCAGTCATCTTCTAAATGTTTTATTCTTTAACATGGATCTAACCCTAGCCTCCTACTTTCTAAGAGAAAAAGCTGCAGTGTTATTTACCTATGGGTGCCTCATCATGCTCAACTGATAAACGGTACCAATATGAACAATATGCCAGAGGATGTGCAATGGTTAATGACACAGAAATGTAAACATATACAAATTCACATAGATACTAAGACTGCGTATCTAGAATACTACTTCAAAAGAGAAACTGCAATGGCAATTTATTTACTATTTTCATCAACTACTAGATGATTCAGTTGGTATTTCCCCCATGATAGATGCTATATGAATACAAGATGCTTTCACTGTCTTCTCCAGCACACACGGAAAGCTCAGTACTCACCATCCCAGCTATGCCTTAGTCCTTCCCTCAAAGGGAGCTTCTTTAGGAAACAGCACAGCAACAGCAGCTTTACTGTGAAACCCAAAGAAACTTCTTCCATAAAGTTGATTAAATTCTTATTTCTTAAGTTTAGTTATTTTTAAAAAAGATTCCTTGGTATTTTTGTAACTCTTTCATTTTTAATGGAATACCTATTGTATCTATCATTACAAAGTGATATTTTGCTGGATGTATGTTTTAGAATTATTTACTCATGCTAATGAATAAATATATCTATTACTATATGCATAAAATTTTTTACGTAGGGGACATTTGAAATATATACTTTTAATATTTTAAATTATTTAATTTTGTTTTGACATAAGGAATTTCAATGTAAGGATGTTAGGAATATAGAAATTAAATGCTGGGTTTCTCTTAAATAGCTTTTTGAAACTTAACAAATAGACAATACATCTGTGAATTACAATATATGGTGTCCAGTACAAAAAGGGTGATGGGTATTTGCTAGAAGCCATATCAAAAGTAGTGTAGATTAGTAACAGTTATTAGGTTACATAAAATCATTTGTGAATAACAGGCCTGCAAACTGATTTTATGATATTGTTTAGAATCTTCTAAGCTTAATAAACTTCATAAGATGGTTTTGGAAGTCCACCTAAGACTCAGTACATTTGACTTTTTCTTATCTATATCATTATATTCCATGCAATCATAATTTAGAAACAGGAACATATGAAGGACTTCCTATCTGTGAAATTTCATCATTTCTATATTTTAAAGCAAGATATTTGGTGCATGTGCAAAGAAATGTACCTGACTTAACTATGATACTATGTCATTCTGCTTGCAAAGTAATATATCGGAGACATGTTTTTCTCTGATTACATTTCATGAAGTTTAATATAAATATGCATTAATAAGGAAATAATTAAGTCACCTTTATTTGCAAGATATACATACCAAATGATGGAAAAAGAATTTGAAAATAGTAATATTTAGGAATATTTGAGAAACAAAGAGGGACACAGAGTAAAGAGAGAGTTAGTGAGTCTATGAGAAAATATGTCAGAATATATATATTCATATAACTGTGTCTGGAGGACAGGCTTATGGTGTCGAAATTAGATTCTTAGTCACGGAGATGTTGAGTGATCCAATTTATGTCAGTCTCAATATATGATTCTTCCTGAATTCTGAATATAGAAATATTTGAAGAGGGAAACTTTCATAGAAGAACTGATCAGTGTCTGATGGATGTAACCATGGAGCTTCAGACTCTATTCTTAGCCCAGTGGACTGTGCATGTAACCTGTCCTTGTTTTCTTGGAGGAAACCTCCTAGGTTCACCTCCTAGATCTACTTTCCAAGTCTCGTCATTTGAACCACAGTTTCCTCTAATAATGCCTCAAGTATTTTTTACTTTATATAATTTGATTGTCTTTGTTCGAAGCAATATTAGTTCATGAAAGAAGACCTGTAAAATCTCCTTTCCTATAAACAGCCTAAGCCCTTAGTGGATTTGAAATATTACTTCAGGTAGAATACTTAAGTGTAGTCAGGCCTGGTTCTTATATTTGTCATGCTCTTGACAACCTGTGTCATGAAAAAGTGGAACACCATCTACATCTTTGGGCCTGAATTTAAATACTACCCGTCAACATCTCCTACAGGCAATCTGTGAAGATGCTTGATGCACACAGGTCCCTGGTAATGAGCCCAAATAGTAAATTATATATTTGTTGTGGCTGTGTCAGAAAGTGCAACCTGTCTGTTATATTTATGAATTTAAAGTCTCCTTCTGGAAAGATGTTCTCTGAATTACTTTGCCTTCGTGGTGAAATCAGACTTTAAAAACAGCATTTGAAGATGTATTTACTTTAGGCACTCCATAGAAAATAATCTGTCTTTATCCCAAGCTAAAACTCCCTGATGTACTGCATTCCTCAGTACCAGAGAGGGAAGAAGTTCGCCAGAAGTTCGGAACATTTTTATATGAATGTTTAGTGCCCTTTTATGTTTCAATTAGGAATTTTCATGAACCTTTTACACATTTAAAATTTAACGAGTGTAGATACAGAGATGGGTAAGGAAAAAACATAAGTACAAATAACTGGAAAGGCAGGGAGGGAAGATATAAATCTAACTCTGCTGCTGGCATGGGAGTTTTTAATTACAGATGTGGGGCAGAGCAGAGCTGGAGGGGTATGTCAGCAGGATTTAATTTCCATATCCCTAACAGCTACAGCTGAAATCGCCTCAAACACAGCACTGTCAGTCTGTATCTAGCATACAAACCAGCTAGACTCTCAAATCCATCTTGTTATGTTTCAGAACACAGACAAAAACGTTTTCCTGTGGAAACATAACAATGGATTGCATTAAAACTACAATCATTTTCTAAGCCATGTACCTTTATCATGTCTAATCAATAATATAATTTAACTACAAGATTAGAGCATTTAGACCTGGTGACGATTTATCAAATAAGTTCCCTGGGGAAGTGTTTTCCAGTTCTGATGTCATATTTATGAATTCCATGGCTTGGCAGAGGGTGATCTATAGTTTTCTATGTTTAAATTGATTTAGGTGCTGAATTAACCTTGAATCAATCAGCTCAACGTTCACTTAGCACTGTTTCTTATCAAGATTATGTTGTTCATAGCAGCCATATTTATAATAGCCAGAAGCTGGAAACAACCCAGATGTCCCTCATCAGAGGAATGGATACGGAAAATGTGGTCCATTTACACAATGGAGTACTACTCAGCTATTAAAAACTATGACTTCAAGAAATTTGCGGGCAAATGGATGGAACTTGAAAATATCATCCTGAGCGAGGTACCTCAGTCACAAAAGAAGGAACATGGTATGTACTCACTGATAAGCGGATATTAGCCCAAAAGTTCAGAATGCCCAAGTTTCACTTAACAGTAACTGCTGGACTGAGAGTGAGGTCCCAGATGGAGGAGTTGGTGAAAGGTCTGAAGGAGCTGAAGGAATTTGCAGCCCCATGGAGGGAGCAAGAGTGTCAATGGGCCTGACCCCCACCCCCACCCCGGTCTTCCTGAAGTTTCGACCACCAACCAAAGAATACACATCTATGGACCCATGGTTCAGACCACATATGTGGCAGAGGGTGACCTCGGTGGCCATCAGGGAGAGAGGAGAGGCCCTTGGGCCTGAAGGTGTTAGAGGCCCCAGTAAAGGGGAATGTTAAGGTGGGAATATGGGGATGGGTGGGTGGGTGGGTGGGAGGTGGAATTCCCTCATAGAGGCGGGGATGGGGAGGTGATGGGGGGTTCCAAAGAGGAGACCCAGAAAAGGGGAAACATTGGAAATGTAAATAAAGTATCAAAAATTAAAAAAAAAAGGAAAAAAAAAAGATTATGTTGTTTTCAGTGGGCAGCATGCTGTAGCAGTAACCAAAACCTTTAGTTGATAGATAGAGAAACCCTACTACATAATGAGGTACATCTGAAATCAGGGCCAGCTTCATAATTCACAAATTCTTCTGACCAATGAAAATGTTGAGACTCTTGTTCAAAAATGAAGAAACCAATTTTCTTTTGCTGTTTCTCTTCTAACATCTCACGTTGATTTTTACTTCCTGTTCAATAATTTTTGTGATTTGGCTTGTTTTGGCATGGGGAGCCTCATACAATTAATGTAGATCCTTAAATGTACATGGAGTCCTACCCAACAACTCTGTGCACACATGTGTCCCTCCCTCCCTGTACATAGGTCTAGTGGAATGGACAGCGGTTGTTGCACAGCTGTTGGGAAATAAGTAGCAGGGCGATCATCCAGAAGACACAAGAAACAGCAGTGGGGAGAGAAGACAGGAAATGCCAAGTATTGGTTAATGCATGCTCTTTGACAGGTTAGACTCTACTTTCAAAGTATAAATATAAACAAAGGTTTGACAGGAATCTGAAGAGAGATGCTATGTAGTCCTAAATTCAGTCTTTGGAGAGACTCCGTGTCAACCAGGATGCTTGAAGTCATTCAGTCTCTGACACTAACCCAGATATTTTCTGTTTTGTATTACAGTTTTCTATATAAACTGCCTTTCTCTGCTGAAGTTTAGTTGAGAATTTTTATTGTAAATTAATATTCCCACAGATTACCTAAGATTTGCAAATTTTAAACTAAAGAGTTGAGATGAAGAAAGAATAGATGAATCTCCTGCAGACACAGTCCCTCATAAGGAAAGTCTGTATAGATCTTTGCCATCAACAACAGTCAGTACTTAATGTGAAATTCACCAGGCACCAACCACATGTATCTTCCTGCTAGGATTTACAGAAAATCAGTTAGAAGCTGAGGATTTTTTATTTCCCATTTACTATGCAGCCTTGTATGAGGTGGCTTCCTCAAACCGCTAGCAATAGCCTGTCCATTGTTAAACGACTAACCAGGAAGACAGTTCTGAAACTACACTTTAAAGTCGTGTTTGTATGGGTGATAACATGCAGCTAATACTGGGAGGGGTAGGAAAAGGGAATAGCACTTCTATAAATCTTTATCAATGAATCCATAAACATACTTTCTTATTGAAAATAATAATGTTTTGCATTGCTGTATTTATTTTACAAGTGAGTATTCAAATTCTGTGAGAAGAAAAATGGTATCAATGTGCTTGTTTCTATAAGTGGAAAGAGGTGCTTTTATGATTTCCTGGGGGTGGTTTTCAGAATATTAAGTATCTAAACGTAATGTCTACTTACTTACTAACAACATCACAGCTACATAAGCAGTTTGTACTCTGCTTAGGTATTATCATGTGGAAGACAAGCATTTTAATGGTCCCGGAATGATAGAGAATGATAGTTATGGCTGTGCCTCTTTCCCCGCAGCATTCTAAATCATTCTAAGTAAAAGAACGTAGCTAAGATTGACTGTGTTTTTCAGAAATTGCTGAGATAGACTTTTCAAAATATTTCAAGCTGCAGGATGGCAGCATTTGCTATGGAACAAATGAAGAGGATCAGCTCCATGGGTGATGGATTCCAGTCATTTCAAGTCAGTAGAGCGAGGGAGAATTTAGATCCACTGGTTCATGCTTTTACATGTCCTCTAAGTCTTGCATGAGATAGATCCTGTGTCTCCTTTTTTCAATGGAATCCTGTAGCTGAACCAATTTAATCTTATTCTTGTCTAGTTTATGAATAAATGAAACTCAAGACTATGGTTATTTTATTTGACTTTGGGGGGTTTAATTACTGGGGGGCGGGGGTAACTCCTAATCTGCTTTTCTAACTGCTGGCATGACTACTTCCCAAGCGGTTTACCCCAAAGATTTGCTGTTTCTTCTGGACATGTGCTCATGGTCTATTTCCTCCCATGAGGGGCTCCTCCTCTCTTTTGTGTTGTTTCTTCCCTTCCCTCTCTCTACAGCCTCCAACCAGGTAACTCCAAATCCATCTACCTCTAATCCCTCCAGTAACTGGCTGTAGCTATTTTTATTTAATCAATAATTTTAAATTAAGGAACAAGTTTTTCACAGCAAAAGCTGGTAAAAGTGGCAATTCACTCGTAAGCAACGGTACAGAATTTAGCATTACAACATATAACAACAAAACAAATGTCAGCGGAACCCCAACCCCAAAATCATTAGGCTACAAATAAAGGAGAAAGAATGTTACCTTTCCAGCTCTGTTTAGTCAGATTATCCGAAGGCAGCAAAGCAAGAATCCACATTCCTGATTCGTTCCTTTAATTATTCCTCTAGAGTCAACCCAAGCCTTATCAAAAGTCTTGGAACACATTTCTTTCATTGTTTCTCAAAATCATTTCATCTTTGCTTCTTATAAAGTTCAGGTTCCTCTTTCATAGCAGAACCTTTCCAGTTAGCCTGGCTAAATTTCAAAATTCTCTTTCATATCCCACCCCTGTCCAAATCTCTTTTACTAGTTGCCTAATTTATTTGGTAATACGTTTACAGTTAACTATACTAAATATTAAATATTATTGGGTCTCTATCCTCTTATTATTTGTTGATGTCTCATACTTGGTTTCTTATTTCTCCACCCCCTTGCCTTGCTCCTAATTGGGAGGGACCACCGCTATTATGCTGCATATTATACATGAATAAAGGGAAGTAAAGGGAGAAGAAAGCTCCCTAAATGTAGTACAAGTCAGACCCTTTGTCTGTTGTGTGCATGATTTTCTGAATAACTTGCAGGTATCTAGTCTTTCTCTAAGACTTTCATTTTTACTGCATAGGGAAGCTCTGTTTTCTGTAAGCTCACTGAAAGCTGAGCACAGAATAATGAGTTTGAATATGAAAAGGCTTCTCCTATGTGCAGAGTTAAAGGATCCCCTTAGAAGATGAGAGTTGTAAGGTTCCCAGCTCTATGAGTAGATTCTACTACTGTGCAAACAGTACTGTGCAGAGAAAGGATGCTGCTGCTGCTGTTGTTGTTGTCATTTTTATTTTGTTTTGTTTTTTTTCTTTGTTTTCTGATGGTGGGATCTAGATGTAAGCAATGCAAAGCCTTACCTCATATTCACAAACAGGTTGCTTCTTTTGAAATCTGTAAAGTAGACAAGTACACATAGCATCATGGTGGGCATTGATAAATATTTCAGAAGACATGAATTCCCAAGATCTAAAATAAACAGAAGTAATGGCATAGATGTCCTCTTAGCATACAGCATTAACATATTAAAGTAGGTTATCAGGTTATGTCCTACTAACTCTTGCCCATATATATATATTTTTTTCTCCTTCTTTTTCTGTTACAATAAATGAAGAGCACATTAAGTTGGAGATTCCAGAAACTGCTGAAGGTCAGCATCACACAACTCTTCAAGAATAAGCTTGACTAAAGACTGAGGATAATCGAAATCTTGCTTTACAGGGAAAGAAGCAAACAGACATTAATCTAAGAAAAGCCCATGCAGAGATATAAATCTGCTACAGTAGCAGTAAATACATGTTAGTAAACAGAGCATTTAGGTGCTTAATCCATAAATTCTTTTCAGTTGCTCCTCTGCATTTACATCTTGCATAACTCACAAGGCTCTATTGAGTGATTTATTGATTATTTCCCTACGGGAAATGGCACAAAGATAAATTCAAGCTTTAACATTTGGTAATCAGAAATTTCTTTCAACATTTAAGGGATAGCCTTCCTAATTCACAACCATGACAGTGAGCACAGTAATCAAAAAGGAAAATGCAACATTGTCAGAGAAAATTTTAATTAGATATGTAAAGGAGCAAGGACATAATGGATTAATTTTCTAAAATTGATTTAGAATAATTACCCTCTCTCCCTTTCATCCTACTTTCTCCCTTCAAATAGATATAGGACCTACCTTCTAAATTTCCTCAGCTGTTTGATATATACACATGAGGAGAAACATTCAAGATGGTATTGGCTCAATAAAAGCAGTACAATAACTCTAAAATAAAGGCATAATCCATGTTCATGTTTTAAATATATCAATGTCCCACCTCTGAAAGCTAATCACCTGAGAACTGTTTGCCATAATGAATATGAGGGATGAGACCTTCATGAAACAAAAGTTATTTGCTTCCTAGTGTAAACTCTTCACAAAGACTTTGGTACAAATATACATTTTGGCCTAAGGTGTAGCTTGATTTTAATGCAAGTGCAGTCTGCTGCCCCTGTGCCTTATTTTTCCTATGACCCATACCTGAAATTTAAAAAAAACAAAAAACAAAAAGCCTGCTAGGAAAGCTTGGGTTACCCTTAAAATTAAACTATGTTAGTAATATATCACCCCAATTATGTAAATTTGGAGTTTTATTCAGTGTACCAATAAAAGGAAAATGAAAGTTGACATACCATCATTGAGTTGCTGTTGTTACTGACATCCATGCCAAGCTAAGAGCTTAGATTTGAATGGAGTACTTACTAGATTTCTTTCCACAACAGTAGATGTTAATCCTGAGAAAAAAAAAATTCCACAATTTTGAACCAAATTTGAAGCAAGCCTTAATTAAGTGCTGACCAGGATGGATCTGGTCATATCCACTCTGGGATCCAGGAAGTGGCCACCAATCATATTTTTCAGGGATTTTAAAAGGCAAAGCCTCTAGTTCTTTGCATTTCCCACCATGTCTGATCTGGGGCAAGCATCCACCCTGACGATGCATTTCCTACCTACTACTTCCTACCTACCCTAATAGGGTGAGGTGTACATGTTCCAGGCCCTCATACCAGCCATGCCCATATGTAATCAAGGATTAAACACATCCAGTGCAGAAGGTTAAACAGACATAAGACAAAAAAGGAAATTATTCTTAATTCTCTTAACTGCAAACATAGTCTTTAATCTGTAAGGTATGTTTTTCCTGTTTTCATCATCTCACATGATTCTTAGTACACAAGCTTTTGTTTTCTACAGCTTCAGTTGCTCCTGGTCTACTGAAATAAGGTATAGTAAGTGAAAGTTTAGTAAATAATTGTTAAGTCTTATCTCATTTTCATTATACCATCATTTTAAATTCCACTTTGTGAGTACTTATTAATGTTAATCTTATACTGTGCTTATACTATCATAGATGTATACTCTAGAGAAGTCAGCATACATATAGGGTTTGATACTGCACGTTCTCTCACTCATTGACTGAGAGTCCTATAATGTATTCTCCCTCAGTGAAAAGGAGCTACTCTTCATTTACAATGCAGAGTAAATATTATTCGTTAACTATAAATTAAATTCATTAGATGTGAAAAAATAGCAAAACAATGCCATAGAATTATAGTTAACAAGAAAAGTGGCTAAATATACTTGAATATAAATAAACTCAATTCCAAGCAATGTTGGTTAACTATCTCTAAAATGTAAGTGTAGTAATGTCATTTTAATGGCTTAAATAGAAAACATATAAATTTCATTAAAAGAGAGTCTGGGCAAATCCCTTGCTTTAAAATTCAAGTTTTATTTTTTTCTGAGATTTATATGAAAGTCTGTTCTTGCTTACCCACATTTTGTGATCATATATTATCAAATCTATCTCTTTTGCTAATTGTAAATAAAATTTTTTGTTTATTAATTTATATATTACTTATAAATTAAAACTCATAATGTGTTAATTATAAATATTTAGAAAGCAAAAATGGAAAAACAAACAGAAATTAAAAGTGTAAATTAAGGCCACTATTGTGTTCTTTTAACAGAGGCCAATAATATATATTAGACATATACTAGATATTTTATAAACAATTTAGATTGAAACAAAGTTAATGAATTATACAATGTTCTTAATAATTAAAAGCATAACTTTTTAGAGTAACAATTTAAACCTATGAATTTCAAAATACATTTATAAAACATGAAAACTTATGTTCACTTATGTAGACTTAAAAATGAGAAACAGTTTTTTACCTGTTCAAGATTTGTCATATTTAGAGTAGAACTTTGAGTTGCGGTTTAAGAAACAATAGAGATAAAAAAAATAATGGCTATTTTAAATGATCTATGCTGACTTTTGAGTTGAAGACCTGAAAAAAATCACAGAGACAAAAACTGTAAAAATAAAATTCCCATTGAATGTTTTATGAGACCTAAAGGTAAATAATATTGTTTGGAAGTGGTTAATTGAAATTAAGAGCCTCCAGCTGTTACAAAATTACAGAAAGTTTATGTCTTCATATAAGTTTTACAAAAGTAAAACTGTTTTCTATTTGAGATGTTTATTTAGTTTCAATTAACCTAATACTTATTAATATTTCAATGTAACAATAGTTGTGTCCATGTTTAACATGCATAAATTGTTATAATATTCATTTAACAATAAATATTGATCATTCTACTTTCTAAATCTGTCATTCAACTGAAAGCAGATCCTACTAACTTTGTAGGGTCTTGAAATCAAAGAAATAAAATGTCCATGTATTTAATATTCATTTTCTCATTTATTATCAGCCATTTATTGCCATATTTATTGGGCACTCACACTGTGTCAATCATGAAAACTTTGCTATGAACAGTACATACAGCAGCTTCTGTTTGCAACACAGCTCTTTATCTTACACAATATTCATGAAAATATAGTTCTGTAATCTTCAATTAGAAGGAATTATATGTTTACTAACAATGAGTTTTCAATTTGTAGAAATATAGGTGACCTCCTTACTCTATTTTTTTGTGTGTGAAGTAAGCATTACTTTTATTTATTTTTTGATGTATACAAATTTAGGGCTTTTTTTATTGGTTACTTTATTTACATTTCAAGTGTTGTCTCCTTTTCAGTCTCCCCTCCACAAACCCCCCAACCCAATCCCCCTCCCCTTTGCCTCTATGAGGGTGTTCCTCCACTCACCCACCCATTCCTGCCTTACCCAGCTAGCATCCCCCCTATGCTGGGGCATCCAATGGCCACAGGACCAAGGGCTTCCTCTCCCATTGATACCAGATAAGGCCATCCTCTGCTACATATGTTGCTGGAGCCTTGGATTCCTCCATGTGTATATATTCTTTGGTTGTTGGTTTAGTCTCTGGGAGCTCTGGGTAGTTCAGTTAGTTGACATTGCTGTTCTTTCTTTTTAAAAAATTATTATTATTCTTTAATCTTTTTTACAGTCTAGTCATTATCCCCCTTCCAGTCTGCCCTCTGACTGTTCATCATCCCATACCTCCTCCTCCTCCATCTCCAAGAGGATGTCCCCAACCCCAAACCCCACTCCACTAGATCTCCCCACTCCCTGGAGCCTCAAATCTCTCTAGGGTTAGATGAATCTTCTCAAACTGAGGCCAGACCAGGCAGTCATCTGCTGTATATGTGTCAGGAGCCTTATATCAGCTGGTGTATGCTGCCTAGTTGATGGTTCAGTGTCTGAGAGATTTGAGGGTCCAGGTTAGTTGAGAATGTTGGTCTCCTATGGGGTCACCGTCCTCCTCTGCTTCCCTAATTCATCTGCAGGGGTCCCTGGCTTCTATCCAATGGTTGGGTGTAAGTATCTGCATCTGACTCTTACAGTTTGTTGGACCTCTCAGAGGAAAGCTGGGCTCCTGTCTGTAGGCACACCATAGCAACAGTAATAGTGCCAGGCCTTGGATCCTCCCCTTGAGCTGGATCCCAATTCATGCCTGTCACTGGACCTCCTTTCCCTCAGGCTCCTCCTCATTTTTGTCCCTGCAGTTCATTTTAGACACGAACAATTCTGGGTCAGAATTTTTGACCGTGGGATGGCAATCCCATCCCTTTACTTGATGCCCTGTCTTTCTGCTGGGGGTGGACTTTACAAGTTCCTTGTCCTCATTGTAGGGCATTTCATCTAAGGTTCCTTCCTTTGAGTCCTGAGAGTCTCTCACCTCCCAAGTCTCTGGTACATTCTAGAGGGTACCTACCCCCTAACCTCTCAAGGTTGCTTGTTTCCATTCTTTCTGCGGGCCTTCAGGGCTTCAGTTCTGTTCCCCCCCCACACCATGGGCGTGCCAATACCTGATCATGTTCCCCCTTTCCCCGATCTGAACCCTCTCACATCCAGGTCCTTCACTCCCTCCGCTGCCCGTGATTGCTTTCTTCAATCCCCGTGGGACTGAAGCATCCTCACTTGGGCACTTCGGCTTGCTAATCTTCAGTTCTGTGGATTGTATCTAGTGTATTCTGTACTTTTTGGCTAATTGTATCTTTTGTTGAGGGACATCTGGGTTGTTTCCAGTTTCTTGATATTACAAATAAGGCTGCTATGAACATAGTGGAGCATGTGCCACTGTGGAATGGTGGAATATCTTTTGGGTATATGCCCAAGAGTGGTATGGCGGGTCTTCATGTCGATCTATTTCCAATTTTTCTGAGGAACTTCCAAAGTAATTTCCAGAGTGGTTTTACCAGTTCACAATCCCACCATCAAAGGAGACCTGTTTCTCCTTCACCACATCTTGTCAACATGTGCTGTCACCTGAGTTTTTGGTCTTAGCCATTTTGATTTGCGTAAGGTGGAATCTCAGGATCATTTTGATTTCCATTCCCCTGATCACTAAGGACTTTGAACTTTCATTATCAGCCATTTGTTGTCATATTTATTGGGCACTCACTCACATTGTGTCAAACATGAAAACTTTGCTATGAACAGTACATATAGCAGCTACTGTTTGCAACACAACTCTTTATTTTACACAATATTCATGAAAATATAGTGCTGTAATCTTCAATTAGAAGGCATTATATGATTACTATACAAAGAATTTCCAATGTGTTGAAATATAGGTGACTTCCTTATTCGTTATATATTCGAAATAAATATTAATTATATATACTTAAGGCATAAAGCTGATGTTTTGATATCCATACTCATAGTTAAATAACAATACTTTTAAGACAATTAATGTTTCTGTCATTTCAGCTTTATTTTTTTGATGTTTTGAGTAATTAAAGCCTCACAAAATTTCTAGAGTATAATACAGTATTAATTACAGTCCTAGGTTTGTCGTTATGACAATATGCTAAATGAAATAAGCCAGATATTATAGAATGCAACATTTCACCCTCTTTTATTTGCAGAACCTCCCTGTTATCCAAAATTTGACCCAATATTGTTGGAGACTGGTCATTGACATGGTGTCTTTGATTCTTGATTACGACTATGCATAAGAAACCTTCTACATTTAAATTGTTAGGTAAATGTTTGTTATTCAATATCTTCTAATAAATTACTATTTACTAAATTGTCATGAGCCATAATAGGACAAGCTAATAACTAGCAGGTGATCTTACTGAGATAGTCTGCTTCGGATTATAATATAATCCATGACAGATTCATTCCTATAGGCAAGTGCCCATGAGAATTCATTTTAGGAAAGATTTCTGCTATTAATATGCTTTCCCTGTTATTATTAAACATACGTAACAATCACTATGTATTAGCCCACCCCTTTTAAGCAGATCTCTGCAGGTCTACAAAGATATACTGTCTTATAGTGATGCTATATAGACAAATAAATGACTTAAGTCTTTTTAAAAAACTTATTAAAAAAGAGTTATTTATTTTATTTATATGAGTACATTGTAGCTATCTCCAGACACACCAGAAGAGAGCATCAGATACCATTACAGATGACTGTGAGTTACCATGTGGTTGCTGGGAATTGAATTCAGAACCTCTGGAAGATCAGTCAGTGCTCTTAACCACTGAACCATCTCTCCAGCCCGACTTCTTATGTCTTTATGATAATCCTATAAAAATTCCTATATTATATCAATGATTGGGAAACTCTTTTATAGTGGGACTGCTATTAGGTCCTTTTCAGATCATCAAAAACGCAATGAGAATTCTCTCAGTCTCCCACGTGTCACCAGTTAATTGCTCTTATAAAGTAACCAGATTTTCTCCTACTCAGAGCACATTCCAAGAGGTTGTCAAACAATTAACCAAAGGTCATAAGAAGGGAACTAAAAATTTATTATAGGTGCTAGGACAGGAGATAAAATATTGACTAGGTTTACCTATACAAAACTTCACTAATAACTTAGTTATGGTTTTAAACCTTCAGAGAACCTGTGGACCTGAGACAGGTGATGGATGTTTAGCCAGATAATAACTCCTCATGGATATGCATGTAAACATTCTCTGTTATAAACTTCTATTTCAATTTATGATTTGATTTTGTGTGTGTGTGAACTTGTGATGAACTTTTTAACATGTGAACATGTATTCTGAAAGTTGTATAAGTACTGAGGACAAAGAGGAGAGAGAAGAATTTTCTCCCCCACCCCCCACCGCTAGAGAAAATTTCCCCTTCCCATTTAGGATCTTTCTGCTTTTCCCCTTAGTTAGCTTTCATAGGAAACTTTTACAACCTGGAATGAACACTATAATCACTTTTCAAAGGGTCTCTTTTTCTTCCTGTGACTTCAGACTAGCAGGCTGAAAGTCAGAGCCTTGCAGTTCCTGCTGAGATAAAACAAAGGCCACATTACTTTATGCCCCACTGTTAGGCTACAGGTATTAATCACCTAGGTCAACAGCTTTTTACCCTCAGAAAAAGCAAGGAAGTTTTTAGGATTTTTTTTTTTTTACAAGTTATCATCAGCAGTTCAGTACAGTTAGAGAGCTAGAAAATCCAGAGACCCTCAGACTTTAAAGCCACCAGTCCTACTCTGTGCCCCCCCCCCCCATTTCAGGGCCAGAAGACTCCCAACACTGAATAGTTACCAATATCTACCTATCTGCCTTGTATAGATCTATAACAACTACAAATTACCTCATTGAGCAAAGCTAAGTGTTTTATGGATTATTGAAAGATATTCTAAAATTTGTCAACGGATATGTTTGTAATCAGGATTTTAAGCAGGTAGAGTTTGTCTTTACTGATCCATGGGAGTGCGTCATTCATGTTGTCTCTCAAGGTCATGGCTACCATCTGTGTGTGGAAGTCACTTTAGTAATATACTATTACTCTCAAAAGTGCTGGATCAAGGTTTCTCCAGGTCATGATTTTTATCATCCAAAGTCAATGGCTGCTGTCTAAAGATTTGCAACTACAGCAGAGGCATTGGTATTTGTTACAAATGTCTAACAGTCTCCATTCTAACTTCTGCCATATGAAAGGATTAATGTCATGCCATTTAAAAAAATGTTTTATCTTGCATTAACTTTCTTGATGATTAGCAGAGCTTTAATCAAGCAGGATGGAAAGCCAGCTCTTCAAGGCACTGCATACTGAAAAGGTCACAGTAGCTCAGCAAACTCCATAATTTACTGTCTCCTATTACATACTATAAAAGCGATCACATTGCTTTGTCAAAGGCAAAACACTCTTTGACAAAGTCATCTCACTCCCCACATCCACATGTAATTGAGAACAAAGCAGGTAACAAGAAGTTACCCGTGGAAAAGGATTGCTTGCCCCAAAATACACAACATTGTAGAATTAGATGAGGCTTTACAAAAGTCTATTCACAAGTGTGATTATCATTAGGGATATGAAAGAAAATGATGATGTCTTACATCTAGTAAAATATTTTAATAACTACAGATAGGTGACTAACCCTTTTCTCTGTGCTGATGTGTAGTTATCTCATTAAATTGTATGTTTCAGAGCCTATCTCTTACACGTAGTGGATCAAATGAATAAATGTGAATCTTCATGTTCACATTACATAGATAAACATTCACTTTTGAGAGTTTTAAAATAACTTTCAGTATTTTCACTCTTCACTTGTCTATGAATTTTTCACATTTCTAGTGTCTGGGTGTGTTGAAGCTAGCTTGCCATTTATTTTGTGAACCCAAACCTAGAAATTCATACTTACCTTCAAACTTTCCAAAAATGATGTGTTGCCTGTGTCCTTGTGAGAGTTTATCATTCTGTAACTCAGCTATAGAAAAAGTTACATCTTGCATTTCAGGAAATTAAAAAAGATATAATTAAAAACAAACTGTTTTATACACTAATTTTTTGCATGTAATTTTAAGTGATTTTATTTTTAATTCTATTAAACATGGCGGTTTGATGAGAAGTGTCTCCCAGAGTTTTGGTCATTTAAACTAGGGTACCCAGTTGGTGTCATTGTTTGAGGAAGTGTAGGATATGTGGGTATATTAGAGGAAGTCTGTCACAGGCTAGCTTTGAAAACTTATAAAGCTTCATCTTTCCTCCTTCTGGGTTTCTCTCTTCTACCTAAATTTGTAGGTGTGAGCTCTCAGCTTCTGTTCCTGCTGCCACGATGAACTCTTCTAAAACTATATGTCTAATAAACTCTTCCTAACATATGTTATCTTAATCATGATATTGTATCATAGAAACAAAAAAGCAAACAATACAGAAGTCAGAATGCCTGACCCTTGCTATTATGGACACATATTCCTCTGGAATTACAAGCTCAAATAAATCCTTCCTTGCATAAAATTCCTCGGTCATGTGTCTTATCATGCCTTAGAAAATAACTTATATGCTGTATAATCATATAATGCTTATAATTAATTAATTAAGTTTTACTTCTTTCTCTTTACTCAGAATCTTATCAATCTCAATAAATAATGTTAAAATCTCTTTCTCCTATATCAGTTATGTGTTCATAAGTGTACATGTGGATGATTGTGTACAACTGTGTGTGCATGTGCACACACATGTGTATGTATATGTGTGTGTGCTGCTAGACATGTGTATGTTTATGTATGAGTACAAATACATTGGGAAAAAATTGTATGTGGAGGTCAGAGACAAACTCGAGTGAATATTTTTGCTTTCTATCATGTTTGAGATAAAAATCTCTTTGCTCAATGTTTCTGAGTATGTCAGGCTAGTTAGCCTTTGATTAGCTAGCTATTCTCCAATCTATGTCTTTTATATGGACGTAAGACCACTGGAGTTATAGATGTGAATTACTAGGTTTGGTTTAAAGTGTGTTTTGAAGATTCACACTCAGGTACCTAGGAATGCACAGCAAAGATTTTACCCACAGAGCCATCTCTTAAGTCCCTAAAACAAATTTAAGCCTGGAATTATGGTCTACTTTATCAGCATATCTGTAAAACAGCTGACTTTGCTCTTTCATAAGTTATTAAGTTTAGACATTATCATGTACTACCTTGTTTATGGTAGCTGTGTTAGGCAGGTTAGGAACAGAGGTAATGCAATATGTGGAGAGTTACTAAATTGACTTAAATGATAGAGAAGTGTGTCGTTAAAATATAGCCATGTATATAGATGAGAGGAAGAAGGCCTTGCATTATCATTTAGAAAGCTGTATGTCTCAATATTAAAAATTCAGTAATGAAGATCTTGAGCTCCCTGGAGAGCTGCTCTTACTGAAGGCCAAATTGAAAGGCTGAAGGCGTTTCATGTCAGTGAAGGACAGGAGTAACAGTGGTGAATGCACTCACTAAGGACTAAGCAAAAGCAGGCAGTTATGCACAGCTTCTTCATACATCTCTGTATATAGGCCACAGCATTTAGTTCATATGATGGCAGTAGGAGCCTCAGAGACCACACATAGAGCCTTGGGGTCTAGTGTTTTGGCAGCTGGGTTTTAATAAATATTTCATTATTACTTCAATTCTTCTCTTCAAGAATGGAAGTGATTGTGGTGTGCCAATGTAGATCAGAGTACACAATGCTTAGACATTACCGGGGTTCACAGCTGAATGACTGCTTTGACTCTCAAAAGAAATTTTGGACTAGTGATTTATGTGTCTGCATTATGGGGTGGGGATGGAAATCTAAACTTGACAGTGTTAGTTTCTGGCAAGGCCTTTCTCTGTGCCTCACCACTGTTTCTATCCCTGTGATAAAACAAGAAGACATAATTCAACTTGAGGAGGAAAGGGTTTTATTTCAATTACTCTTCCATATTGCAGTTCATATGGAAGAAAATCAGGGCAGAAGCTCAGACAGGAAAGGAGCCTGGAGCCAGGAGCTGATGCAGAGGCTGTGGAGGAGTGTTGCATGCTGATTCCTCCTGTGGATTCTCTTTCATGGCCACAGAAAGGGCTCTGGGGGAATGTGCAGTCTGTGGACACATGGAAAGTGTTTTAGTTCATCAGCTTGGCTTTTTCCTTAAAGTTTTTCCTGCATTTGCATTTTTCTAGTTCAACCTTGGAACCCTGTCCTTATTTTGGTGAAAAGAGAAAAAAAGAAAAGAGAAAAAAAGAGGAGCCACTGACTTCTTCCTGTGTTTTGGGTTGTGGCTGTGCATAAACTATCAGTCACCACACATCTTTCAGAAAGTCAATGATAATCTGCTCTAGTAATGTTCTCTCTCTATTTCCTAGAGTGGTCACAACAGGTTTCCTTTCTTAGCAATGAGCACATCAGTAATATAAAAACCTTAAGAGCGTTGAACATGTACCATGGACTATTCTGAAAGTTTTGTATCTGTCATCTCTCTAACCTTTGCTCATTTTTATGATTTTACTATGATTTTCATTGGATACTGGAAACAAGTGGTTTAATCCAAATCAAACTGGAAGCCCTTTTAAAATTTGAATTGCAGAAAACCAAATAACCCCATCAAAAAATGGAGAACAGTGCTAAACAAAGAATTCTCAACTGAGGAAATTCGCAGGGCTGAGAAGCACCTAAAGAAATGCTCAACATCCTTAGCCATCAGGGAAATGCAAATCAAAACAAGTCTGAGATTCCACCTCACATCAGTCAGAATGACTAAGATCGAAAACTCAGGTGAGAGCAGATGCTGGCAAGGATGTGGAGAAAGAGGAACACTCCTCCACTGTTGGTGGGATTGCAAGCTGGTACAACCACTCTGGAAATCAGTTTGGCGGACCCTCAGAAAAATGGACATAATACTACCTGAGGACCCAGCTTTACTACTCCTGGGCATATACCCAGAAGATGCTCTAACATGTATTAAAGACACATGCTCCACTATGTTCATAACGCCATATTTATAATAGCCAGAAGCTGGAAACACCCAGATGTCCCTCATCAGAGGAATGGATACAGAAACTGTGGTATATTTACACAATGGAGTACTACTCAGCTATTAAAAACAATGATTTAATGAAATTTGCAGGTTAATGGATGGAACTTGAAAATATCATCCTGAGCGAGGTAACTCAGTCACAAAAGAACAAACATGGTATGTACTCACTGATAAGTGGATATTAGCTGAAACGTTTAGAATACCCAAGTTTCACTTTACAGTAACTGCTGGACTGAGAGTGAGGTCCCAGATGGAGGAGTTGGAGAAGGGTCTGAAGGAGCTGAGGGAGTCTGCAGCCCCATGGAGGGAGCAACAGTGTTAACTGGCCTGACCCCCACCCCACCCCGGTCCTCCTGGAGGCTGGACCACCAACCAAAGAATACACATGGAGGGACCCATGGTTCGGACCACATATGTGGCAGAGGAGGGCCTTGTTGGTCATCAGGGGGAGGAGAGGCCCCAGTAAAGGGGAATGTCAAGGTGGGAATATGGGAGTGGATGGGTGGGTGGGTGGGAGGTGCAATTCCCTCATAGAGGTGGGAGAGGGGGAGGGGCTAGGTAGTTTCCAAAGAGGAGACCTAGAAAAGAGGAAACATTGGAAATGTAAATAAAGTATCAAAAAAAAAATTAAATTGCAAGCATGTCTTTCTAACTCATCTCTACATTATATTCTTTTTTATTATTTAATTCATTACAACAGCCATCGGATCCACTGTGCTCTATGTGTATTTGGAATTTCAACTTTTCTAATTTCTGCTTATTATTTCAAGGATAAAATATCCAATTTTACCAGAAACACAGACACAAATTCTGTTATTAGGTGTTACCTATGTTTAATGTTTCATGTTAAATGATATCCCTTAGAATTTTAATCAGAATGATAATACTATGTGGTCATAAATTACTTTGGGGAATAAAAATCAATGAATGACAAATGAATGTACCGAGTAGCGTTCAGTTAATAAAAGTCTTTTGACTTTTAGAATGAAGCTTTAATTTTTAAATTTTAAAAACAAGGATTATGCAAAAGCCAGTTGAAATAAAGTTATATATCATATAATACATAATTCTGTGCATTCAAAAAGTAGATACTAATCTCCGCTTTACATTTACACTACCTGAAAAGGCTTGAATTTGATCCTAATGGTCAAGACAGGCCATATAAGTGGCATGGAGTCTGGCATCACGCCACTTTAGATTGTCAAATATGACCCTCGTTTGTAATCCTGGCTTAGAAACGCTGAGCTAAGAGATCTTTCAAATGTGCAGAGGCCCACAATTTCCTCCCTTCTGAGTTTCTAGCAATATACCAGTGAAACCCAGACATAGTGTGTTCAGGAGTGCAAAGTGAATTCATAATGTCATCTCCTTTTGCTTCCTGATAGGCTGATTTTATTTTAAAAAAAAGTGTTAAGGGATTCAAAAGGGAAAGTATATCACAAAATTACCAACAGAGTCAACTAACCCCTTGGGGGATCCCAGAAACTGAACCACAAACCAAAGAGCAAGCATGGGCTGGACCTCAGGCTCCCATACATATGCAGCAGATGTGCAGCTTGGTCTTCATGTGGGTCCCCCGACAACTGGAGAGGGTGCTGTCCTGAATCTGTTGCCTGCCTGTGGATCCTCTTCCACCAGCTGAACTGCCATGTCTGGCTGGCTTCCATGAGAGAAGATGCAACTAGTCTTGCAGTGACTTGATGTGCCAGAGTGGGGTGATACTTAGGGGGAGCCTATCTCAGAGAGGGGGAAAGGATGGGACATCTTGTGAGGGAGGGACCAGAAGGTGTGCAATCAGGATAGAAAGTGTATAAATAATTTATGGAAAAATAAACAAACAAAAAACTTCATTTCTAACCTGTTAGAAGAAATTCTTCTACGATTTTACTTAAAAGGTGGGTGTAGAGGCTCGTGCATGGAATTCCTTACATCCAACTGGGTGATTGCCTGAGTTGGAGGCTGGAGTGAACAATGTAGTGTATACAAGGCCAGTCATTAATATATAGCAAGCAAGGCCCTGTCTCAAACAAACAACAAGCAAATCAAAGCGCAGCAACCTACTACTGATGACATACACTGAAAAGGCTTTGCATCTTTATCAGTCAATTAAATAACCAATAGTTTCTTTTAGTGTTCTTTATCACTGGGTATAGGCACAAAATGTAATTTATTTATTTATGTTCTGTGTGAGTTGAGTAAAATGCTTCTAGATCTAGTTAAAAGCTTTTAATTATATGTGCCTAAGATAATATTGCATTCACATTTGTTTCAAAAGCACCAACATTTAGTTTATATAGTGGAGTACGTTTTAAAAACTGTCTGTGGCTTCTGTTACCACTGAAGACAAGGCAGGTGTCATGCGGCAGTCTGAAGGCATGTTGATGTCTGTGATCCCAGCTTCTCAGGGTTTTGTCTCCGTCCTTGGCTGTACTGAAATCAGGAGCCCTGTTAGTGGTCTGTGCTAAAGCCAGAAACTGTGGAAGCCCGTGATCCATGCTTCTTTGGTCTATAAAGAGCAAATCAGCTCCTTTGGTAGTGTTATCGACAGCTGCAGAGTCACAGTTGAGAAAGGGGGACATGAAGACGCCTGTAACAACTCCTACCTTGCCATACCTTGATATCCCATTTCCCCCATAATTATAAACTATAGTTATAAATATTTGTTTTAATTTTATTTTACTGAAGTGAATATTGACATATTCACTTTCTCTTTGAAAAATGTTTTACACAGACAGCTATTTAAAAACCTTATAAAAATAAATTCCCATTTCACACCTCATAGTATTTTCCTAATTTGTAGTTATATATTGTGTTTCATATTACCAGAAACTATAGAATATATTAGTAGTTTTTCTTCAAGCTATAGGTGAGCTTAAGATATTGATTTATTTGAATTATTCTTTCTTTTATTGAAAATAAAATGTTTTTTTCTTCCTACAGTTTTTCTGTTTTACATTTCAAATGTTTTCCCCTTTCCAGGTCTCCCCTTTGGAAACCTCATATCCTATCCCCCGCCCCTGCTTCTATGACAGTGCTCCCCCACCCAATATATTGTTATTACAGTTTCCCCTCCTGCTTTCCTTCCAGATTTTCTCCACATCCCCTTCGACATGCATCCATTTCTGTCTATCATTAGAAAAAAAGAGAACAGGCTTTGAAAGAACAATAAAGCATACTAAAATAAAATATAGTAATAGCAAACAAAAGCATAATATCAAACTTGGACAAGGCAAACCAGTAGAAGGAATGGAGCCTCAAGAGGAGTCATAAGAATCAGACATCTACTCAATCACATACTCAGGAGTCTCATAAAAATATTGCACTGAAAGATAAAATATATATGCAGAGGTTAATCTCATAATCAGTGCTCTGAAACTCATCAGTACACCACTACCTCTGTTTTATAGTGACTTAAATTCCTTCAGGTAAACACCATGAGTGCTATGACTGGGTCATGGGATTAGTTTGAGGGGAATCTCCATATTGATTTCCTTACTGATTGGCATAGTTCACATTGCTACCAGCATTACTGGAGAGTCTGTTTTGATCTAGATCTTTTCTGCCAGTGTATACAAAAACAATAATTGCCATCATGACTTGTGAGATGGTCACAGGAAATTATTTTTATTTGCATTTATTTGATGGCTGGTGATATTAAACTGCTTTTTGTTTTCATATTGTTTCTTTTTTCCTTTTTACTTCATCTTTGAAGAATCATCTGCTTATTTCTTGAGCTCATTTCTTCGTTGGTTTATTTGATTTCTGGTTATTTAGCTTATTGAATTATTTGGGTATTCTAGATGCTAATTCTCTATGAGAAGGGTGACAGTAAAGAACTCTAGTTCCATAGTCTCTCTTTTCAATCACTGTCCTTTCCTTTGCTGTGCAGATGTTTTCTAACTTGATGCAATCCCATTTGTCAATTCCTGAGATTATTTTCTGCACTACTAAATCATATAAGGAAGTGCTTGCTTTTACCATAATTTCCAGATAAATTTTCCGACTGCATTCAACAGTTTCAGTTTTAGGTTTTATATTAAGATCTATGATACACTACGGAACTGACCTTTAAAATAATTATTAGTCATATAATAGGTTGTATAATGTATTGGGATTTTGAGGAATTTTATACTATATTATATTTTATATAATATTTATATATTATAACATATTTATGTTACATTTAATTTTTATTTTATAATGAAAGTGTGTTGGTTTTTATTCTGTACCTTTTCATGATTCATTTGCTTGTATAATATATTATTTTTATTTTTCTCCTTCCATTATCTAATATTAAAAAATAATCTTGCACTATTAATACTAAAATGTATTCTTAAATGCCTTTTGTGCAACTTATATGTTCCAAAAGGTAATATATTCATATAAGATATGAAATATATTATACATATTAATATATTTATACATGTATCATTTCTGTCACTATGGCATCGCATCTATTTCATCTACCTATCTACCTACCTACCTATGTATCTGCCTATCTATCTATTCATCGACTTACATATGCTCTATCTAGTCACCTCACATCCTCACATTTTCTCAGAGTCCATACATAATGTTAAAATCTTCCCCAATGATTCATGAAATTATCTGCCTAAATTATCACTTGGATGGAGGTTCTTTATTTTCATGAGTTTGTGGCCTTAGTGGGTGCCATGTTGATATCTTCTTCAAGACTGTGTCTTGTAAGTACATTTACCCACACTCCATTTTTTTGGATATGCGTCAGTGTTCACACTAATGCCAGAACACTTTCATGCTGCTCCCATACAATGGGCAAGGATAACAGGATGATAGATGCAGCCTTTGCTTGGACTATATAATGCTTTTATTGACAAGCGTTAGCTAATACTGTCTTAAATTCTATTCATCTGAGTCTTGTGGCCTTGATTGAGACTCTTACAGAAGCTCACCAAGCCTCTCATTCTTCAGCCATCTCTTCTCTATGTTTTTCATTCTCTATGCATTTAATTCTTTAAATTTCACGTAGACATTTTTTTCTAAGAGTTTTCAGTGATTTTCAAATAATTTTTTTTATTTTCGAGGGTGTTTACCTTTCAGACTATAAGCTGGAAACATGTCCCCAGTCCTGTTAGAGCTGTTTCATTTACTACACATGGTTTTTATTTCAAACATATTATTGTATGCTCCTCATAGTTTGTCTCTTTCTTCATCCCATCCCCTTCTTTCTTCTTCCTTTCTTTGTACATTGTCATCTTTGATTGATTTGTGTTTGTGTGTAACTGTGAATACTCTCTTCCCTCCAAACTTGTCTTTCAAACCTGGGTAATTTTACCTATGTCAAAAATAGTATATTTTAATGTTTTCTTGAAGTTTTTAATTTAAAATTTTAGTACTTAAAATTTGGATATCTTTGTCTTTTTTTTTTAAATTGGTTTATGTTTAGTGTTAGTAAATAATCACAAAATTTTACTTCAAACTGTCTATTTGACATATGATGCTCTTTTAAGAAAGAAAATGCTTAAAATACTATATTGTTTCCAAAATCTATTCTCTGATATCAATTCATCTCAAATTTGATTAAGTAACTTGATGCAAAAATACTGCAAATTCTCACAGGTAAGAGACTCAGATAAAAAAGATATTAAAAACTAAAACAACAATTACACTTAAATTTCTGGTCAAGTTAGAAAGGCGAATACTCAAATGCAATTTTCTCCTATTATCCAAAAGATGTCTGTGTGAAATCTCTCTAGTAAGTAATGTTTCATAGGGATAATCTAGAACAGGTTTTGTTTGTTTGTTTTTTTAATTATTCTACATTAATTACTAAGTTTAATTTTTCTGACTTCTGAAACTTTTATCATTTTTAATCACTGTTTTGTTCAAAAGACTAGCCTTGGTTTGGAGAGGACTTATGACAAAGAGGTATCTGATAGCATCAAAACAAATAACCTAAAATCAAATAGTGGGTTACAAGTTTACGGCCTAAGTTCTGCTTGAGACAGCTTTCTCTTGCTATTCTGAAACCTCTCTGTATAGCTTATTTCTTGCAGATCAAAAGCCCAGTCTTTTATTTACGTATCTTTTCATTCATTACCCCAGGTCCCCTTCTGATTATGCTATGAATCAGCATCCTATGACCCTAGCCTCTTGATTCTCAGAAAGAGGCAGCAAGACAAGCCCAAACAATAAGATAGCTGGTTTGGACTCAGCCCTGGAATTACCATTCCTACAATGCCTGAGCCTGGACTTAAACTCCCTCTATCTCAGGATGACCTTGAACTAAAGAATCTGCCTGCCTTTGTAAGTATAAACAAAAATCTTAGCTGGGTGGTATCTTGCCCTGTGATCACCACTCTCCCAATCCCTTTATCTCCTTCCTTAGTATCTTTCTGATAAGCTGACTCATAATGCAGCTGCCTCTCTTCCTTTATATCTGTGAAACTCCTAATATAATTCACATTGCATCCTTATACTTAATATTTTTGAGAAACTATATTTCTTTTGAACTCATGATGTCAGTGTTTTTCCCACAGCCTTAGGGCTATCCCAAAGCTCATGGTGCTTTATCATTATGCTGAGACATAGACAAACCCTTGCCTCCTGAATTTTTGTCATCTCTGATTAACATGGAGTCATTAATCTTACGAAGAGGACATTCGTCCAAAGCAAGAACATAAAGTAAAATATATATGTTTTTATAAAAACAAACCCTCATGCCCTCAGCAACCATCAACACTTGTGGAGGTCCATGCACTGCTGGTTTTGTTACAGGGATAGGAACTATGTCTTTCTGCCCCTTACATGGCCAAACCAGACTCTGTCATTTTGTAATATTTAAAATTTATGGAATATTTTATTTTTCTAAGATGTTTGAGTAGACTTCATCTAAATATATGATAATAAATGTTAAGAGATTCAAGAATGACTAGAAATAATTTTATCAAATGTCTATAATATTACACACACTCCCCCCCCACATACGCATAAACACTTATATTTGTAGTATCTGTACTAGAAACTTATATGTTACTGAGATAAAATACTCTAATAAAAGAACATGGGGAAATAAAGGATATTTTCCCTTACTGTTTCAGAGAAATAAAATCCATCATAGCAGGGAAGACTTCCCAGCAGGGGTATGGGGTTAAATTTTGTTGTTAATGTGGAAGCAGAAAGAGAGAGAACAGCAAATGATTCCAAACGTCAAAATCTCAAGATGATTCCCTAAGAATGTCCTTCATCAAGTAATGTTCCACTCTTTAAAGTTTTCATAACATTCTAAAACAATGCCAGCAGCTAAAATCCATGCAGTCAAACACATGGGCCTGTCAGAAACACTTCATAATCAAATCCTGATACATGACATCACTTATTTGTTTTATCTTGATACAAACCCTTTAGCTGTTAATATCCCTACTGTAAGTAAAAAGAAATGGACTCAGGTAATTAAATAACTTATAAATTCCCTTATGCTTAGTGTAGAGACATAATTTAATATAATAATTGCGCTACGATGTGGTGATCCACACTTGTAATTCTAGTACTTAAGGAGCTGAGGCAGGAGGATTGTTAGCTCGGGCTGTATACAAACATTTTATAAATGAAGCAACCGAAACCAATAGTTTGTAATGTTATGGTTTGGATAAGGTCTGTCTCACATAGACTCATCTGTTTCAATATCAGTCTCCAGACTGAGAGATGTTTTGAAAGTTTGCAGAACTTTTTTCTATTTGATACTTTATTTACATTTCAAATGTTTCCCCCTTTTCAGAGCTCTCCTTTAGAAAGCTCTTATTCCATCCCCCCCTATGGGGTGCTCCCCCGCCCACCCACCCACTCCTGTCTTCCCTCCCTGGCATTCCCCTATACTGGGGCATCTGACATCCTGGTTGGAAAGCATAGGACAGTAAAACAGGAATTTGAAGTCCTATATAAGCTTTTTCTTCCAGGCTTTCTCTCTGTTTACTAATATGTAACATGACAGTCTTGTGTATTATCCACTAATGGAGTCATTCCTGCCCCGAAGCAGTACCACTATGAAGGATGTTTTACCTGAAACCATGAGCCAGTACACATAGTCTCCTAATTGTGTTGTTTCCATTGGGTATTCTGTCATAGCAACAGTTAAAGAAATTAATATATCTAGCATTTTATTTGTTATGAAATTTTCCTAATTATAAAAGTAACTATTCAATTTTCACTGCAAAATGTTTCCTTCTAACAAGAGGCATGGTTTTTGTATTCATGGATACTTAATTCAATTGTCACAATCCAAAAACAATAAGAATTAGCATAATGATGTATATAAAGTTTTGTGTTTTTACCAAAGCTCCACCTGTCATTTTGTTTGCCTTTGATTCTGCATCATGCTTTTATTGATTTTTAAATTTTGTCTTCACAAGACCAAGGGAATCTCCTCCCACTGTTGCCCAACAAGGGTATCCTCTGCTAAATATGCAGCTGGAGCCATGGGTCCCTCCATGTGTACTCTTTGGTTGATGGTTTAGTTCCTGGGAGTTCTGGGAAGTCTGGTGGGTTGATATTGTTGTTCTTCCTATAGAGTTACAAACCCCTTCAGCTCTTTCAGTTCTTTCTCTAACTCCTCCATTGGGGACCCTGTGCTCAGTCCAATGGTTGGCTGGCAGCATCCACCTCTGTATTTGTCAGGCTCTAGCAGAGCCTCTAAGGAGACAGCTATATCAGGCTACGTCCGGGAGCACTTGGCATCCGCAATAGTGTCTGGGTTTGGTGACTGTATATGGGCTGGATCCCCAGGTGGGGCAATCTCTTGACGGCCTTTCCTTTAATCTCTGCTCCACATTTTGTCTCCATATTTCCTCCCGTGAGTATTTTGTTCTCCCTTTTAAGGACTGCAACATCCAAACTTTGGTCTTCCTGCTTCTTGAGCTTCATGTAGTCTGTGAATTGTATCTTGGGTATTCTGAGCTTTGTGGCTAATATCCACTTACCAGAGAGTGCATACCATGTGTGTTCTTTTGTGACTGGGTTACCTCACTCAGGATGATATTTTTTAGTTCCATCCATTTGCCTAAGAATTTCATGAAGTCATTGCTTTTAATAGATGACTAGTACTCCATTGTGTAAATGTAACACATTTTCTGTATCCATTCCTCTGTTGAAGGACATCTGGGTTCTCAGTGTAGTGGAATGCCAGGGCAGAGAGGCAAGAGTGGGTGGGTGAGTGGGGTAGCATCCTCATAGATGCAGGGGGAGGAGGGATGGAATAAGGGTGTTCCGGAGGGGAAACCGGGAATGGGGATAACATTTGAAATGTAAATAAAGAAAATATCCAATAAAAA
Organism: Uromys caudimaculatus; assembly: GCA_028551405.1. Classification (NCBI taxonomy): domain Eukaryota; kingdom Metazoa; phylum Chordata; class Mammalia; order Rodentia; family Muridae; genus Uromys; species Uromys caudimaculatus. Next base: position 56,078,136 of record CM052712.1, on the reverse strand, counting down.
AATTCCTAATGAGCCTGAAATACTTATAATTTACTTCTACTGTTTTTTATAATATGTATTTACATGTTTATTTGTGTGTGTGTGTGTGTGTGTGTGTGTGTGTGTGTGTGTGTGTGTGTATACATGCCATAACTTTCATGTGGAAATCAGATAATGATTTTCTGGAGGCAGAACCATATGGGTTCGGAGAACTGAGCTCATGTTATCAAGTTTGGTAGCAATTGCCTTTACTTGCTGAGCTATTCTGCTCACCCACATCTACTGCTTCCCTCTCTTGAGAGTTGCATAAGCTCCATTAAAATCGCATTATTATAATACCTAAGAATGATAACTCACAAATAAGACTCAATAAACACAGCTGAATGAATTCCTTGAGCAATTCCCATACTGATTGGAAGAAATACATCATTTCCATAGAGCAATGGAACGGTATAATGAATAGCTGCCTGGTGGGAAATATTTCAATTTTTGTTCTTTCCATGCTAAAATCAATGCAGTTGAGTCACTAGGGGTACAGGGAGTCACCAGGGAATCAATAAGTTTTAAACGAGAGACTGACTTGATTGAATTTGAATTTTATAAAGATAAATGGAAGCAAGGAGAAGCTATAACTAGGAACAACAGCAGGCTAAGGAGCCATTAGCAACACATGTTTTATTCTGTAAAGAGATGATGGCCACCCAGGGTAAAAGAAAAGAAAAGATTACAGAAAGATGGCAGAAGTGACAGTTTTTGTGAAAAATTAGAGCTGCTCATCTCATGCATGTGTATGAGTTTTCTAGGGAGATTATTTTAGAAGAAAATGAAAATTTACATGTTCACCAAGTTTGTAAACAGATTTTTATATTTTTCTTATTTTATAGCATTCAGAAATTATTTGGTTCAATAAAATGATAACATATGAACATATTTGTCTGCAATATAGTGGTGGGGAAGTTTAAAACAGGTCCAAGCCAGGTGGTAGGATGGGGAAGTGGGGATCTAATGTCATTCAGAGTTAAATTGTTTGTCTCGGTTACTGTGCTTAATAGGAAAGATCAGAGGAGAAATAGGTTGTGCTTAAAAACTGAACCTCTTCTTCTTGGGTTTACAATTTGAATAGTTAACGAATATACAAGTCAAATCTAAGATCAAATTTCTGAAGATTTTTCCTATTGACATTTACGCTCTACTTTCTGTGAGGAAGTAACATGCCGATTTTCCCAGATAGGATTAGTTTTCTGAGAGATTCTGCTCAAAATATGTATCATCCTTTTGTATGTTTTTTATAACCAGTTTGTAATGTTATTTTATGGTGAGTTTTACTGTGGAAATACATACCATTTCAAAATTCATGTATGAATAATTCTTACATATATTTGTCACCAAACCAGTGCTAAAATAGTTTAATTATAATTAATAATAACTAATTTTCAAGATAATCTTTTTAAAATACCTTATTTTATTATTTGAGATTATAATTACATCATTTCCACTTTCCTTTTTTCATTCCTATTATATCTCCCCCAATATACCGCTCTTTGCTCCTTTTCAAATTCACAGTGCCTTTATTCATTAATTTTTGTTGCATAATACATGTATATGTGTATACATTTATTTCCCTAAATATACAAACACATTCATGCTTAGCCTGTATGTTATTTGTGAGTATGTTTTCATGGTTTATCACTTGATATTGGGTGACCAATTGTTGCGTTTATCCCTAGGGAAGATTATTTCTCCCATTCTTAGCCCTTATTTCTTTGTGAAGGGTTGATGAATTTTCTTTGTCCACTTTGGAATGTTTATTGTTATTTTCTGTGTTTAACTCAGGTCTGGGCAGTCATGTTGTCGAGTTTTTATGCGTATAACATATAAAGATTTCTAGGAGATACAATCTCAGAGCAAACTCCTTGATCCGCTAGATGTTACACTCTTTCTGTCCAGTCTAACAAAATGATTCCTAAGGCTTGGGTGTGAAGGCTGTATTATAGATTATCAGTTGAGACTGAACTGTGCTCCACAAGTCTGCATTTTGGTTGGTTGTGGCTTTCTATAATGGTATTTCTGTGTTGCAAAGAGACATGTCCTTGATGAGGAGTAAGTACTACACTTCTCTGTGAATATAACGACAAATATTTACAATGCCTGCATTGTTTTGAGTCTCTTGAACTTTTGTGATTAATGTCTATGACACTGGACTCCAATGTGAAAAGCAGTTTTTTTTTTGTTTTTTGTTTTTTTTTGTTTTTTTTTTGATACTTTATTTACATTTCCGATGATTCCCCTTTTCTTTGGAAACCCCGTGTCCCCTCCCCCTCCCCGCCTCTGTGAGGGAATTCCTCCT
>CM052712.1:56044728-56075310 GCA_028551405.1 Uromys caudimaculatus | reverse complement strand
GTCCCTGTGTCTCGCGGGTTCGGGGCAGTACCTGGTGAGCTGTGGGGCGTGTCTTTGGCCCTCTCCTGGGTCTTGCGGTCTCCTGAGAGGGGTCTTTGTCCCGGCGCTGATTAGCCAAAAAGCAGTTTATTTATGTCTGGCATTGAGGATTTTATAAAATAGTCTTGGGAGAAGAATTGTCAGGCCTCATGGAATTTAAGCTGTATCTGTTTATGCATTCACATAAATTATCTGTATATGTGTAATTTTATATAAATAAATATTAATATAATTCTTTATGGCTAAAAAAATAAAATACAATAAAGGATTACTTTTGGTCAACTACTCTTGAGCATGAACCTGGAGCCTGCCCTGGAGTGCAGTTGAAAACGCTAGTGACACTTTTTTCTTGCTTTGCTTTGATTTGTTTTGACTTTTTTGTCTTACTTGTCCTTTGCTTGTTTGGATTTTCTGTTTTTTTAGTTTTGTTTTGGTTAGTTTTGAAAGTGAGGGGATTAGCTTGGGTAGGTTAGGAAGAGGTAGAATTCTGAGAGGGGTTGAGGAGGGTAAAACATGATCAAAATATATAGAAAACAATGAAAGGAAATATAGTTTTACACAAAATGAAAAATACAGCCAAATATTTCTATAAAAATATTTTTTAATCTACTTTATTCCCTTTCTTCTTATTTCTTTCTCATCCTCACATGTTCAATCCCAATTGTATGTGTGCTCTCTCTCTCTCTCTCTCTCTCTCTCTCTCTCTCTCTCCTCAACCCAATGAGTCCACTTAGTTCTTAAAAAGTCTTTGCTGTATTATTTCATGGACTGACTTCAAAAAAATATACATGCAAAAAAGATGCTTTTCTCCTTGTGTAAACTTGTAGCAAAGAATATTATCAAGCATTTACCAACTCCTATTTAAAAATGAAATATTATACCAAATTTTCAAAGATGCTGAAATCTTTTCCAATAAAATTTCAAATATGTTGAAGTCAATGCAGATCAGTGGCCAATGATGATGGTTAAAATTAATGTTGTGGTTTTTGACATTGTTCTTTGATTTGTCGAGCTGTATTAATTTACTTCCACATAAAACTTTTTGTTTTCTCCAAAATACACATTTAGGTTATAAAAATGATATTTCAAGGTTATGAGAAAAAATACCACTGGTATAAAGAAATGTGATTATTAGCATGTCAATTATTGATGCAGAAATTCACATTTCCTTTTTGAAGCTACATTGACCGTAATTCTCATAATTTCAAGACAGTACACCTGTATTCCAGTTACTTTCTATTTAAGATAAAGGGAACTTTAGAAATTAAGGAATTTGGTATTAGAGGTAATTATTTTGAGACTGGTAGTGTACTCATGAAGAGTTATTGGAGAATGCCTAAAGCAAATATTTTGGAATCATGTAGAGTTCCGCTACTTAATTGGTCCCAAGACCAAAACTCTTAGTTCTTTGCTCCAAATTTTTGCTCTTGAAGCACTTTTTATTCTGAGAAATAAGTGCAAGTAACTGAGATATCACATATATCAAAGTTAAACTAGAGCTTGCTTCTTCAGAGGTAAACATATTAATATTAATTTTGTTTTGGAAATTGGAAAAGTTAGAAGTCAAACGAAACTAGTTTTGAAGTAAATTTATTAATTACATTAAAAAAGATGTACAGTTGTATGTAAGGGAATTTACATTTGTGTCATATTCAGACATTTAATAAGAATCACAGAGAGGTTTTATTATGTTTATAAATGTTAAAGCTCATAATACTTTTTATGCTTTATTTTCTGCTTCAATTAATAGAAATATCCCTGACAATATACTGTGAGCATTTATTGACCCATTTCATAGCAAAATCAACAATGAAAGAAAAACGTGGTTTCTGATATAAAACTTGAAATATTTATTCAGTTTCTAGCTCAGTTTTTGGTAAGAGTTGATGCTTTCTTATTGTCGTTTTTCTGTATTATCAGCTATCATATAATAATAATTTCAACAATATCATTATAGTCCTCCTATACATTAGCATGCTAAATATAAAGGCTATTATTCTCTCTAGCCAATGCATCATGTTTCGGTTTTTCCAGTAGTCAAGAGGGGAAAAACATAGTTGAAAGACTGAGAAAATGGTCTAGCTCCTACATACCCGTGGCAGCAGATTGGGACTTCAGGCTAACCTGAGTACAGAACAAGATCAACAAAATAAATTAATGAAAATGATATCCTAGGTTATCTCTTCTTTAACACAAAATAATGATCAGAAAATCATATATATTCAATGTTATCCTTATAGAGAGAGTATGCTTTCTAGAAGAGATAAATGAGGCTGTGTGTCTTTAAAACACTGAAGAAATTACACAATGGCAAAAAAATCAATGGTGATAGCTTATTCATAAGGCAAACAGCACAATTAGTGGAACCTGTCACTCCGTGTATGTAGCATCTTTCTCATTCCACTAAGGACTGGCAGATTAATATCAAAGACACCATTGTCAGCAGATTTACTTTCCATGAAAAATCCTCAGATGCAAACACTTTCCAAGTGGCTCTTTTAATGATTACTTTAAAAATGAAATTGTTGATAAGTAGTCAATATAACCACATTAATAATTCACTTCCTGGATATTTCGTGAATATAAATTTTCAACCATCTTTGTCAGTTACATATTTTCATATCTTTTTCTAGTTCTCAGTGGAAATCACTACCCTGAAGTATACTTTTAGTCAATTTCCAATATTTTTTAGTCCCAAAGTGTACTTTGTTTTATTTGTTTAAAAATTATCATAAAATAAACCATAAACACCCTTGATACAAATGGTGCTTGGAAAGTAATCAAAACAGAGAGTAACATCAAGAAAAACTATGCAGTTTCAAAGCAATAATTCGAACCAGAAATGGCTCCTAAAGAGAGCTCTAGTTAAGCCCCATGATGCTGCCCTTGGAACACCACTGTGTTAAGTTGCAATCTGGACCTCTGTCTACAAAACAGATGCCCCTTGTTTATACAATATAGACAACTCAGCATCCCCAGAATCTGAACAGGATTATCACAATATTTCACACTGTGTCTAGGTCACATATACTTCATTTTCATTGCAGTGTTACAGGGACAATAATCATTTAGAAAAAAATAAATTAACTTCATACATTATGGTGGATTCTAAAGGCTAACATTGATATAATACATGTTTCATTTCTATTTTCTATGAATGATTGTCTATATTGGTTTCCTTTCAAATCATAATGATGATTTTAAGGAGCTATTTTATTTTTTCATACTTGAGCAAATATTTGCTTACATGTTCTTTTGATGTCATGTATTTTCATATTCCTGTCAATGAATTAATATCTATATGCAGAAATTCCAAGAAGTCACCCTATATATCTTATATTCACAAACCCAGAAATTAGAATAAACAACATAGATTGTTCCATAAATCTAGGCTGAGTTATTGAAGATTTTTATTTCCTTCTATTCTTGTTTAATTATGTCATGTATGAATACCACAAAAATGTTTATTTATATTGCACAAATTGAACTAAAAACACGACTGTCATGGAAGTATTATAAAAAGCAACATACACATAACACGAGTCTCCTATTTGTGACTACACTCAGGTCTCAGGCTGTCTTTGTATTTGTTCATGATTTCAGTTTTATCACACTAGTATTCTATGAGCACACAAAAATCTTCATCATGCCCAGGAGTCTACAGGGATGTCTGTAACTTGACAGTCTTCTATTACTATAACACATCTTATTATCCTGATATTTGCTAAGTCAAAATTTAAAATCAGAGATAATATGATTGCACCCCCAGAGAGATAATTTTTCTCTATACATCATCATACTATTATGTTTTATAGTCACCTTGCCTCAAGTATAATCTTGAGCCAAAGAAAGGCTCGGCAGTAGCAAAAAAAAAAAAAAAAAAAAAAAAAAAAAGAGCTTACTGTATTCATACACTATTCCAATCGAATTGAAGTTATAAAAGCAGACAAAACCATGTTCTAGTGGCAGTTACATTCAGTAAGGGAGAGAAACAATGAAGGAATAGCTATGTGACCATGAAGAACGTCACAAGTCAATAGGTTCTCCAGGTCGGAAAATCAAAACAAGAAAAAGCTACATACAGGTGATGACTGATACCATGACTGGACATCAATGCTAAAGATGTGTTAAGCTGGTAATAAAGAAGGTACATAGCTGTTTGGTGGAAAGCTTTGTGGATGGCCTTAGGTGCTCAGGGAGCTTAAGAAACAATCATAATGATCACGTTGTTCTCACAGGATAATAAGACAGTGATGAAAAGTGAGCTACAGAAGAAGGTAGAGAATTCAACCACAGGAAAATACTCTTACCTTATTTATTTGTTTATTTGTTTGTTTGTTTATTGTAGAAATCTATTTAGATAAAGAAACCTAAGCAGTTCATTTCTATTTATAAAGAGAGAGTCTGAGGCTTTGGCTATTGAGTATGAAATGGAATGGTGGGAAGGGGAGCAGGAAATATCTCTGAAATCTCTGGGTGCTGCGCATAATGACTCAAGTCTGTTGCAATTGTATTGAATGTTAGAAATACAGAATCCAGCTGATAAAGTAAAAGAAAATTCCTACCATTATTAGAATTTACACCATAAACAAAAGACTCTCTTCCATCAAAATTAATATTATAGAAGAATATTATTAACATCAAGAAATAATCATATTTCAAAAGATGGATATTTCTATATCATGCAGAAGCTCAAACCATGCTGCCATAAGTTGGTTTATTTTGTTAATGAATTGCAAAATATTGCATGCAGTAAAACTATGACCTATTCATTTTATATTCATTAAGAAATCAATGTGTTAAAGTAAATGTTACAAATGAATATTTAATGTTGTTGCAATTAACAATATGTATTTATAGCACTTTATTTTCTAATTAACACAAACCCCAATGGCTGGGCATAGAAAAGTTCGACCTTCCACATAAGCTTTCTCTTGTCTGCATGTTATTTTCAAAGCACTAGAATGTAATCTAAATGGATAATGTCTCCCTAGTTAAGCACATCTCTGTCTAATGAGACCCAGCTCTCCATGTGGCGTGTGGCAAAATCAGAGCTTGGCATTTCGCTGTGAACACTCAAGTGTCCAGCTGATTTCAAGGAAAAGAAAGCATCCTGAAAAATCCTGATAAACAGTTGTTAAAATGCCTTCCCATGCCTCCTTAGAATGTGCCGAAATAACTTTTCTTAAAGTAAGATTTTTATTACACAAATAGACACTATCAACTTATCTATTCTTTGAATTCCAGCCTTAGGGATCTCAATTTTGTGTGGAGACCAAATCTTAATTGAAATAGCCTCTTCCTTCATTTTCTGCCTAAGATTTTCTCCTCATATCTAAAGTGAACATATCAGTGCAAACTGTTGAAAAACCTCAAATAAACCAATGAGCTAATTTTTGAATGCTTAAGTTCACTAAAGCCAAGGGGATAAAGAACAAGTCACAGCCAGTTCCTGGGCACTGAAGGAAATAATTTCATCTTAATCTTGATCATAATTCCCCAAAGAAAAGATTATGAACACATTATGCTCATGGTACTCATAACTAAACATTAATTAAATGTCATTCTTAAGTCATTAAGTCTCAACTTCAGACAATGGTGATTTCACAGGTTACTTCCGCCATTTAGAACAAATCACCACTATCTGAACTACTAGCTATCATACACATAATGTGTTAAAATTGTACTAATTTTGCTAAATATACACTCACAAAAAATCTGAGAATATTGAATACACTGAGCATTTGAAAAATCACTTATTATTTAGTTATATATCATTTCATATATGAGATATGGCCACAGTTATCACAAATATTATGCATTAACATTTTGAAAATGTTTGCATCTAGATGTGTTAAAGATAGTAATTCATTACATTTCTATGCTTTAATGACAACAAACTGTTTTTATTAATGTCAGTTAAGAGTCCGCTTAAAATTAGAAATTTTATGCTGTTCAGAACAACATTAAGTTAGACAACTCATATGGTCAAACAAATTCATTGGAATAGATTGGGTCACAGGAATGATTATCTCAATCATTATACAGACTAAGTCAGGAAACACCAGGCCTGAAGAGATAGGCAGACTTACAGCTTCTTCAAACTTTATGACTGCCATAATTACTTTTTAAAAATGAGACTCTGCAATAATTCAAACATTTTATATATCCTAATCACTAAGCTGATATCCATTTCCAAATATATGAATGTATCTCAGAAAAAAGATCCATTTTGGAGTGTAGTATGAGAATTTTATGGTGTATAGTTCATAGGAATGCAATAAATCTTTAGGGAGCAATAGAGTCCAATCAAATGTCTGTCTTAAACACTTTGAATGGAAATAAAGATTGTTTTCCTTGAGATTCTAATAATATAGTAGGAAGTTTTTTTTTTTTTTTACATCATCATCTGCTAGGCTCTGTGTGTGTGTGTGTGTGTGTGTGTGTGTGTGTGTGTGTGTGCGCGTGCGTGTGCGTGTTATTCATGGTATATTTTTAACCTCAGAATATCTTTGTAGCATCCCTTATAATATTGTGCTTACAGGCAGAGATATTTTACCTGAGGTACGAAGCTGATACAATGATGGATCTTGCTCCCTGTTTTTCATCCTTGTGGAATTTATAAAAACTACCTAGACAAAGAAATAATATAACTGAAATCCCACTTCTCAGCATGTCTCACAAATTCTGTAAACTCTAATGTTCTGTGGATTGCGTATTATCTTATTTCTGACTTTGTTGGTAAAATGATGTTTCACTAGTCCGTCTCCAGATTCTATGGCTATACTTCTTGTATGATTCTATATGGAAATAATGGAATAGAAGCTCAGACTATAAAAACAAGGCTTTTCTTTGATTTCACCTAAATAATTTTCTAGTATTTATGTATCATTTGGTGTATTTGAAAGCACTTAATATTATAGAAATTATTTTTACTTCCTCATATAATTTCTCACACATTTATTTCCCCCACAAATCACAAAATACTGATATTCTAATTTCATAATTTCTTACATTTGCTAATCTATTTATTATTAAGGATATCTCATGTTTAAATATGGAGCTATATTATTTTATTAAAATAAACTTGAACACTAGAGGACAACAAATATTCTATAGATGAGAAGAAAAGGGATTTTTTTCCTGGCATAATGTATGGAAAAATGTTGGCACAAAACATTAATCCCCCCTTTTTATCTTTGAATAAAATAAAAAAACTAGGTAGGATTGTTCTGTGTGTGACAATGTAGTATAGTACTTTGAAGTAGAATATGTTCAGGAGTAAGTAGAAAATGAAGTTTGACTCTGAAAAGTTTAACCAAATAACAGTTTCAACCTGCAATCAGTAAGAGATTAGCATTATTAAGAAATGGTGCTAAATATCTTATAAATGACATTTAGTTCTTATAACATAATGAAATGAAAATATTGTGTCATTTACAAGTGAAACAATTTCACTCAAATGACTTAGTAACTGGTAACATCAGAGTCTAAGCCACATTGTACTCTAGTGCTCTGAGCCTCTATATAATAGTTATTTCCAGTAAATACTTGGGATGTCATTTTGTTTCCTATAACAGGAACACCGAGAATTAACTTAGTGTTTTTGTTTTAACTGATAAGATGAAAATAAAATAACATATGAAACTGATTGAAAAAAGAGTAAATAATTATTTCATCACCTGCCTTTTTGAAGAGGCCTACAAGACTCTAGGAATAGCCGGGTACACCTGTGGCTCAGTCAGCAGAGGTATGCACATGCTGTTCACTGAGCTCCACTGTCAAGCCCAAGACTGTACTTAATTCCCTGATGAGTCATGCCAGCATCAGAACATCCAGTCAAAAATTTGGGCAACCAGATAATTAAAGGCCAGTATCAAAACCCAATCAACAAGAGAAGAGCAATATGGTACCATCAGAATCCAGCTATCCTACTAGAACAAGCCCTGGATAACCTAACACATGAAAGCACATGAAGATGACCTTAAATTCAATCTTATTAACAATGGTGAAGACCTTCAAGAGGAAGTTAATAAATTCCTAAAGAAATTCAGGAAAATGCATTCGAGTAGGTGAAGAAAATGAATAAAACTGATTAAAAATAGAATAGCTATAATGAAGACACAAACTGAGGTAATCTTGGAGATGGAAAACCTAGGAAAAGAAGAGGAACTTCAGATTCATACATCACAAATAGAATACAAGAGATGGAAGAGAGAATCTCAGACATATATTGAAGAAATAGATACATCAGTCAAAGAAACTGTTATTTCTAAAATGTCCCTGATACAAAACATCCAAGAAATATGGGACACTATGAAAACACAACCTAAGAAAAATAGGAATAGAAGAAGACACCCAGCTCCAGGGCCGAGAAAATATTTTCAACAAAAGTATAGAAAAATAACTTCCACAAACTAACAAAAAAGATGTCTAGAAACATACAGGAAGATTAAGAACTCCAAACAGATGAGAAAAAGGGAAGAAAATCCCTGTACCACACATAATAATCAAAACACCAAATGTACACAACCAAGAAAGAACATTGAAAGCTGCAAGAAGAAAAGTCCAAGTAAAACATAAAGACAGACCTATCAGAATTACACACAACCTCTCAACAAAGACTATAAAAGCCAAATGGGCCAGGGTAGATGTCTTGTAGACTCTAAGAGATGATAGATTCCCAGACTACAAGACCCAGCAAATATTTCAATCACCATAGATGGAAAAAATACGATATTCCATGAGAGAACCAAATTTAAACAATGTATTTCCTTTAATCCAACAATTAATAACTAGACCTCACGAAGATGAAAAGCCTCTTTAAGGCAAAGGCACAATCAATAGGACAATATGGCAACTTACCGAATGGGAAATGATTTTCACCAACCCTACATCTGTCAGAGGACTAATATACAAAATATATAAACAACTGAAGAAATTAGACACCAACAAATCAAATAACCCAATTAAAAATGGGTACAGAACTAAACAGAAAATTCTCAGCAGAGGAATCTTGAATGACCGAGAAGCACTGAGAGAAATGTTCAACGTCCATGGTCACCAGGGAAAGGAAAATAAAAATGACTCTGAGATTCCATCTTATCCCTGTTAGGATGACAAAGACCAAAGACACAAGGGACAGCTTAGACTACCACGGATATGGAGCAAGGGAAACACACTCCAGTGTTGGTACGTCTGCAAACGTGTACAACCATGTTGGAAATCAGTATGTCAATTTTCGAGAAAACTGAAAGTAGAATTACCTTAATAACCAGTTATTCTAGAGAATATACCCAAAGGATGCTCCACCATACCACAAGGATTTGCTTGACTATGTTCATAGCAGCGTTATGTGTAGTAGCCGGAACCTGGAAAAAATCTGCATGTTTCTTAACCAGTGAAAGGATACAGAAAATCAGGTACATTTACACAATGCTATACCACTCAGCTATTACAAAAAAAAAAAAAAAAAGACATTATGAAATTTGTAGACAAATGGCTGGAACTAAAACACATCATCTTGAGTGAAGTAACTAAGATGTAGAACACTACTCATGGTACATATTCACTGACTGAGAAGTTTCTGTGTTTTCTATTTCTGCATTAACAATGGCAACAGCCCTTTCTTTGTAAATGTTTTTACAGCCCGGTCAAATACAATGTTTTTGTTTGTTTGCATTCCTTAAATTGCTTCTATTCTGTTAGAAAATTCCAAGACAAGTGATAAACTAATAGACATTTTCTTTGTCATGTGGTATCCATAATATGGGCTTGGATACAAAGTTTTAATTTAAATTATTAGTATTTCACTTTTGATCTAACATACTGGAATTTCTGAGTTTTTGTCTTTTTTTTTTGTTTCTAGCAGTAAGGTGTACAATAATAGTCAATTTAAGAGTTTTTCTAGGCAGCACCTGCTATATACTCTAAAGACTATAAACTTGAGAATCCATTTATTATATGAATATGACCTTTGTCTTAGATTTTATTAAAGGCTGATACTGAAAAGTTTACTTGATAGTTTCTCTGTCCTGCTGCTAAATGTTCAGTGAAACAATCAGTTTAAGTGCTTAATGTAGGTAGCTATCTCAAAGAAGCTAAATATCTATATCCTTCCCCAGAAAGTAATGATTTTAATTTTGGTAAGTCTGGTATTTTAGTGACACTTTTCTCAAAACTTTCAATTTGACATCTCCAAAACAGATCACATTGAGTAGCTAAAATGTCAGCTGTAGCAAATTTGATTATTGCAAAGAATTTGAAGATTGAGCCTAGTATATGACTCAGTTACAAGGTTCCTTTCACATGACCTCTTTTTGCTTGGACCAGCAGTTATGACCAAAGATTATATCAATTGACCTTTATAGCACAATAATAATGAATTACTTGACAACACTTCTGCTGTGGAAAGCAATAACCACTGATCAGTAAACAGCAGGTTGAAATTATGGCTAATATCACAACATTATTTTAAGTGTCCCTTGCTGAAATGTCATTCGTCAATATATACAACAAAGCCATTTGCTTCCTTTAAATACTATTTTGTAAAGGAATTCAGCAAATATAATCGTGTCATATATTGTTCTAGATAATTAACTCAATGAAAAATGGTGACACTGAAGGAATGTGTTTAGCCAAAGTTTCACTTAAAAATCTGTCTACATTTAATACCAATAAGCTGTGAAAGCATGAGGCTTCTAATTAAACCCTTTGAAATGCATATAAGTTATTACATTGACACATACACAATTTATCTATTATATAGTGGGGGCATGCCTTAAGAATTTCTCAGATAAAATTACTTTGTTCCAGGTTTGTGTGTATAGTTGGCATTATTGCCTCTGCTGTGCACATAAAGAAAGTAAAGCAAAAATAATTTAAGTAACTTGCTTAATATCACATGGCCAATATAGGAAAGACACAGGATTCTAATCTGTATATCTGCTTCCAGGCTAGTTGTTTGTTTATTTATTTGTTTTGTTTTGTTTTAACTCTGTGCTTCCTACATAGATAGTCTCACCATTTTAGGATTGGTCATAGCAATGCATATAAAAGACTTCCTGCTAGATGCCTCATTGTAAGGACTGTATAAGAGCACTCATTCATAAGTGAATGCAATCTTCAGCTCATGTGTTAGCGAATACTAACTGAATACAATGAGTAGAAGCTTCAAGCAGCTTATATTTTATTAATCATCTATTTTAAAAAACAAACTAAGAAAATCTATTTGGTTTCAGTCAGTCCCTCACCTGCTCTTTCTGTTATCACATCACCGATGCTTAATGCCACTGTGTGAAGGTAAGCTAAGCGAAGGATTCTTTCATTTTTTTTCTTTAATTAATTAATAAATTAATTGATTTACACTCCAGAGTTTATTCCCCTTCCAGTCCGCCCTCCAACTGTTCTACATCACATACCTCCTCCCCACTCCCCTGTCTCCACAAGGATGTCCCAACCCCCACTCCCCACCCACCCCTCTAAATACTCTGGAGCTTCCAGTCTCTTGAGGGTTAGGTGCATCTTCTCTGACTGAACGCAGACATGGCAGTCCTCTATTGTGTATGTTTTCGGGGCCTCATATCAGCTGATGTATGCTGCCTGGTTGATGGTGCAGTGCTTGAGAGATCTCTGGGTGGGGGGTGTCCAGGATAATTGAGACTGTTGGTCCTCCTACAGGGTCGCCCTCCTCCTCAGCTTCTTCCAGCTTATCCCTAATTCAGCCACAGGGGTCAGCAGCTTCTGTCCATTGGTTGGGTGCAAATATCTGCATATGACTCTTTCAGCTGCTTGTTGGGTCTTTGGGAGGGCAGTCATGATAGGTGGATTTTTGTGAGTACTCCATAGCATCAGTAATAGTGTCAGGTCTTGGGGCCTTCCCTTGAGCTGGATCCCACTTTGGGCCTGTCTCTGGACCTTCTTTTCTTCAAGCTCGTCTAAATTTCCATCCCTGCAGTTCTTTCAGACAGGACCAGCATGGGTCAGAGTTTTGACTGTAGCATGGCAACTCCCTCTTTCACTTGATGTCCTGTCTTTCTGCTGGAGGTGGGTTCTCCAAGTCCCATCTCCCCACTGTAAGGCATTTTATCTAGGGTCCCTCCCTTTGAGTCCTGAGAGTCTTTCAACTCCCAAGTCTCTGATGCATACCTCCCCAGGTTGGCTGTTTCCATACTTTCTGCTGGCCCTAAGGGCTTCAGTCCTTTTCCCTCACCCAATACCAAATCATGTTCCTCTCACCCCTGTCCCCTTTCCCTCCACAGTCCTTCCCTCCCTCCCCCATTGTGGTTGATTTCTTCTCCCTCCCAAGTGTGACTGGGGTGTCCTCACTTGGGCCCTTCAGCTTGTTGATCTTTCTGAGTTCTGTGGACTGTATCTTGGGTATTCTATACTTTTTTTATTTTTTGGCTAATATCTACTTATTAGTAAGTATATACTATGCATGTCCTTTGGGGTGAGTTACCTCACTTAAGATATTTTCTAGTTCCATCCATTTGCCTGCAAAACTCAGGATGTTCTCATTCCTATTAGCTGAGTAGTACTCCATTGTGTAAAGAACCACATTTTTCTGCATCCATTCTTCTGTTGTGGGACATCTGGGTTGTTTCCAGCTTCTGACTGTCACAAACAAGACCACTATGAACACAGTGGAACTCGTGCCCCTGTGGAATAGTGGGGCATCTCCTGGGTATATGCCCAATAATGGTATTGCTGGGTCTTCAGGTAGATCTATTTCCAATTATCTGAGGAAGCTTCAGATTGATTTCCAGAGTGGTTGTACCAGTTTGCAATCCCACCAGCAATGGAGGAGTGTTCCTCTTTCTCTGCATCCTTGCCAACATGTGTTGTCACCTGAGGTTTTGATCTTAGAAATGCTGACTGGTGAAAGGTGGAATCTCAGGGTTATTTTGATTTGCATTTCTCTGATAACTAAGAACTTTAAACATTTCTTTTGGTGCTTCCCAGTCATTTGAGATTCTTCTGTTGTGAATTCTTGATTTAGTTCTATACTCCATTTCTTGATTGGGTTGTTTGGTTTTTTGGTGGTTGGCTTCTTAAGTTCTTTATGTATTTTGGATATTAGCCCTCTATCATATGTGGGGTTAATGAATATTTTTTTTCCCAATCTGTAGGTTGAAGATCTGTCTTATTGACTATGCCCGTTGCCTTACAGAAACTTTCCAGTTTCATGAGGTCCCATTTAGCAATTCTTGATCTTAGAGCATGAGCCATTGGAGTTATCTTTAAGAAATTTCTCCCTGTGCCAATGAAGCTCTTTTCCACTTTTTCTTCTATTAGATCCAGTATATCTGATTTTATGTTAAGGTTCTTGATCCACTTGGACTTGAGCTTTGTGCAAGGTGACAAATATGGGCCTATTTTCATTTGACCACATATAGACTGCCAGTTAGACCAGCACCATTTGTTAAAGAAACTTTCTTTTTTTTTCCATTGTATATTTTTGGATTCTTTGTCAAAGATTAAATGTGTATAAGTGTGTGGTTTTATTTCTGAGTCTTCAATTCTATTCCATTGATCAAGTGTCTGTGTTTAATCACTTAGTTTAGTAGCATTACTAACAGATGTGGGTTTAAAGAAGGTGCAATAGTCATGAAACACACTGTTTCAGTTTAAACCCAGTAATTTAGAGATTCCTATTATTTACCCTACCCATTCCCCATGTCATTGACTATAATAGAATCTCTATCTACCTCCATGCCACCCCATTATTCTCAGCCACCTTTGACTATAGCCTGTCAGAGATATCATATTATTTTGGTAGTTTCTTGAATATAATATTTGGATTTAGAGGGTACAAGAGAAATCACTGTGCCCACTGCAGCATTTTCAAAGCTCAGAAAACATTTATCTTGGAGTATTTTTACAGGCTTTTACACTCTCTGTGGTAGTTCTTTATATATATTGGCCACAGTTGTTACAGAATATTAATTCCCCCTGGCCTGCTTTGCATTCAAAGAAGTCCATAGTGCTCACAAACTGAGCCAGAAATGTATTGTCTTCATTTTGTTGATGCGTCCATCAAACGGTATCCCAAACAGATGATAGCATCCTTGACGGAGTTCGGTGTCTACTTTATTGAGGTTCAAGCCATTTGGAAGGTGAGAAAGGTTGAGCTGAATTCATCATCTTCACTTTATTCCCCATTTCAGACATTTGCCAAATATGAGATTATCTTAACAGCAAAGGCATGCTCAGCCTACACTGCATTTGCAAATTAATGAATAAATAAATACATTTTATAATGTTCTCAGCAGGAGTTCCCTATGCTTCCTATTGAAAACAAATTAGCTGAATTTAGATTTTCAATTAATGCTAGAATAGACTATCCAGGAAGACATAAAACATTTAAAAATGCATGGTGTCTGTGTGAAAGTTATTATTTCTTCTTAATGCATTTTTATGTTTTTAAAGATTTTCCATGGTGAATATTATTCTAAAATATTATTCTAAAAATTATAGTTTTTTAAAACCAAACTACTGTGTTCTGTAAAGTTTGGAATGGAGAGAATAATCATGTTTGCCACCATCTTTCTCTACAGAGCTTCAAACTTGATACAGTCTGAAGTGAAGCAGAGAACAGAGGGTCATTTTGCAGCTGTAGGTGAACCCTCTGCAGTTGCTAATCTAAGACCCTTACCTGGAAGCTACATTACATATTTGGGCTGAAAATAAGCATGAAACATGATATTTACCTTTAAACTTTCATCTACATTTTGGGGTCTTTCAATTCAAATTTTCTGTATAAGCTTGCTCAAAACTAGACATTTTCTCTTAAAAATGTTACATGGACACGTATTTCATGCCCAAACTTACCCTCTCATTTGTAGTAAAGGACGATAATATTGTGTGTCTTTATGCTTACAGAAAGTGGATATATTCAACCTTCTCTGGAATGGTAGCAGGAAACTTCATTATATATGGACCAGAGGTGAAAGAATTCACAATAAGATAAACCTGCAAATGATTTAGCTATACTCTATGCTTCAAGACCGACCACAATTCTACCGTGCATAGTGCTGTACTGACTTACATTCTAAAGCATACATCAGTATATGAATGCAAAGTAGTTGATATGTAATATAAACAAGTCTGGGGTGCTACTTAACAATGTAAGGCTTGTGACCAAAACAATTATGTTATGTTGGGAAAATTTCATTGCACTGATTTTAGGTTTTTTTTTTTTTTTCACTAAAATAAAACCATGTGAGATATCAACTTGTATCTCAGAGGTAAACATCTACTGTCAATATGTATCCCAAAACTCAAGCTGAAAGACTTAAATGTGCACAACATAATAGTATCTCTATCTTCTATAAAGCTGCCTATATAGCTATATCTATATAGCTATATGTGTAGCTCTCTAATTCTATCTACGTATCTATGCATGTATGTATGTGTATGTATGTATATATGTATGTATGTATCTGTCTATCTATCTATCTATCTATCTATCTATCTATCTATCCATACAAAAATTGTAGCAGTAGATTTCCAATTTTATAATTGAGTGACTTTTCCTATAGACGTTAGGTGAGGATAGAAAAGTCTTTTGAACAAATGATGATGAAAAGTTTTATATATATGTAAAATATAAAACATATCTAGACTTTATAATAAGTACAAAATTAATTTTAGATGGATCATATCCTTAAGTGAAATATTTAAAACAACAACAACAACCACAACAGAATAATCTTGGAGCAGACAAAGATTTGGGGTTTATTTTAACATATATATCCATATACTAGAAAATGAATTTTATTTTAGATATATATATACAAATATAACAATTCAGTATTTAAAAGAGAACAGTCAAACACAGAGACAATTACAACAAGTGGGCACTATAAAATAAAGAACAAAATGACTCAAAGACATGAAGTCTGACTATGAATAGTCCTCACAAAATTGCAGATTAACCAGATTCTCCTCTTATGCAAATAATGGTCTTTATTATGCCCAAGGCTCCTGGCTCTAGATACACACACACACACACACACACACACACACACACACACACACACACACACACACACACGGGAGAGACAGAGACAGAGACAGAGAAATATTTGTTTAGTAGTAATTATTGAAATAGCAAAGAAGATTCATATAAATTGAACTTGTCCTTTAGAAGGTAGTCTATGGAGTAGGGATTTCTAGAGAGGATTTAGGAAAGAGATTTTCAAAATGCAGGAAGGAGGTAGTATTAATTTAATTAGGCTATGTACTTCCTAACTGACTTTTTCTGAAATTATACTGCTGTGCCCTCTGTAGCAGTGGAGTGATGGGATTCAGTTAAAAGCTGGAATAAAGCACATTCTCGGGTCAGCATTTTCCTTTCACAAGAAGGAGCTTTGGCTTAACTTATATACCTTTAGGGATACATTTGAACTGGACTAGATATTCTACCATTTGGTTGTGAGTGTGTCTGTGTATTGGGGAGGGGAATGATTGTGTATGGATTAAATAACATTTGCTAATAACTCATGGATTTTAAAGAGTAAGTTTGAGAACTAGTCAAGGAAAGGGCTCCTAAGAGTCTGATTAAGGTTTGTCAAGGATAAAGTATTTGTTAAGAGCTAGGAAAATCCATATTTTTTAACAAAATGTAACCGTTTTTGTCACACCCTATAAAAGCCCTCTCCAATGGCTTGTCATAGGACTCAGAAGAAAAATCAAACCCCTTAATGTTGTATCTAAGGATTTAAATGACCTTTCTACAGAACATCAGATTTTCTCTGACTCTCTCCTTGCTATTTCTGCTCCAGCCTGTTGACCTTTATATTCATTAAATACAGCAGGTAGCATATTATCACAAGTCTTGGGACTTGCTGTTCCCTTTCCCTGTAGCCTTATATTTGACATCTTTGTATGACCTGGTCATCCACATTCATGAAAATACTCAGTATTCAGGGAACCTCTTGTGAACAGCTTGTCAGAAGTTACACCCCATCTTAAATCACTGACCTTTTGATTTTATACACATCACTTGACTGTGTCTGTCCATGCTAAATATATTGACATCTTGCTCATAAGTCCACCTGTGCTTTTCTTATAAGAGGTATATTCCTAAGGACAAAACCTCACCTTCCATTGTCACAACACAAATCTCTGCATCTCAATGGGTAGCTATGACAGGGCATGTTCTCACTGTATACATTCTGATTCAGAGAAAGAATAGATTTGATTTTTATCTGGCTTTATATATTCACAAAAACCTACTGATTTTGCATCTATAAGTTCAGAAAAAATAAAAACTTGTCATTTGTCTACTCACCAACTCAATAGCCCATGCTATGAAGCTCTGACTTAAACCTGTCAAAGTATATACAGGTTAATTAATGATGCTATGAAATAGGCACACTGACTCCAAGAAAATCAAATAAAGAACTGAATAACTCCTAGACTAAGGCACATTCACTAAAAAATCAAACATACAATAAATAAAGATGTCGTAGTCATTAAATTACCCCTTCAGTAGTGCAATAAATCTAATTTAAACACTTATGAGTCTAGTTTACAATATCTGCTGAAGTATTTGTGTGTGTTGTCCTTCCTTCCTTCCTTCCTTCCTTTTCTGATAAACTTGTTTAGTAAATTAATAAAACACATTTGCCTTTAAAATCAGACTTTTCGTAAACTTGAAATAAAGAATTTACCTGAACAAAAACAAATTGTCATTGCTGATGGCAATGATGACATTGGTTAATCACATTTATGAGGATTAATGGTTAGATATTTATCCCAGGGACATGGGCAAGCCTGGATCTATCATTAATCTCCAGGAAACTACCTGTATTTGACCCTTAAATAAAATGTAGAGGAAAACAGAAGACAAAAGATCTGATCACTAGTCTCTTAAATATAAAGTACAGTTCCAAGATAGAATGCTGACCTTTTAGAATATTATTATAAATTATTAATAATTAATAGATGTATGTGTTTTGCAGCCTTGATCAAGAGATTGGGAAATCTTGATGCATGTCAATAACAAATTAGTAATCTGTTACCTACTTGGGTATTTTTTAAATGTACAAATAATTATTTGTTATAGATTCTATTTCTAAATCATTCAATTTTGAACGTTAAAAAATGGATTATCCCACTCTTAGTTCCTTTTGTCATTGGTATGACAAATACCTGACTAGAGGCAATTTAAGAAAGGAAAAGGCTATTTAGGTTACAGCCCTAGTAATTAAAGCCTGTTATACTGGGAAAGGCACAGTGGCAGCATTATTAAGCAGCTAGTTACACTAAATCTGCAGTCAGAAAGCAGAGAAGGATGAAAGCCCATATTCAACTTTGCTTTTATATATTAGCCCAGCAACTCTCTTCATGGAATGATATAATCCCAAGCTAGAATAAGCTTTCTACATCTCCTAATATATTCTAGAAAATGCATTCATAGGTATCTCCAGAGGATTGTTTTTATGGTGTTTTCTAATTGATAATCACAATTAACCATTAGAATCCTAAATGCAAACATTTTTAAATGGTGAGCTTCAGAGTATAGTTATCAATGGGACAACATGGAGATTAAGAATGGAGATAGTAGTGGCTAAGAGGAAATTGTCAACAGAAACTCAAAGCCTTTCTTATATAGTGATCAAAGAATAGAAAACCTGCATAGCATAGCATCAGCCTTATATGCAGAAATTTCAGTAAGTCAAGTTAATTAAACTGCTTTAAAACCTATGTTAATTTTTTTTCAGCAATAGGGCCTTGTCATCAGTTTTTAGAGAGTAACCAGTACGGTAGACCATATTCTGAGTTGTTTGGGGGATTCCAGTAGGGATTCTTTGGGCAACAACTTTGGATCAAACTTATGCCTGGAAGAGAAATTAAATTTAGTGACAAGAGAGGTCTTGTCACAAAACTTTTCTTTGGTAGTAACTATGCACACATCTATCCAGCACAGATAGAGAGCCCACAGCAGACCAAAGTACTGAAGTCAAGCTTAGTGAAGCAATGAGTTTTCTTTTCTAGCTCCATCCATTTGCTTGTAAACAGAATGATTGCACTTTTTAACAGCTGAGTAATGGTCCATTTTCTAAATATACCACATTTTCTTTATCTATTCATTTATTAATAGGCATTCAAGCTGTTTCCAGTTTCTAGCTATTATACTACAGCAATGAATACTGATGAGAAAGTATCTCAGTACTAGGATATAAAAGCCTGTGGATATATGCCCAAGAGTAGTATAGTTAGAGCTTGAAGTAAATCAATCCACAACTTTCTGAGGAACTACCACACTGATTTCCATAGTAGCTGTAAAAGTTTTCAATGCCACCAACAATTATGAGTATTCCCCTTAGCTAAAATTTTCTCCAGCTGAGCTGTAATTTGTTTTACTGATCTTGGGTATTTTGACTGATGGAAGATGAAATTTCAAAGGTAGTATGACTTGAATTTCCCTGATGTCTAAAGATTTAAAAAATTTCTTTATGTTTCTCAGCTATTTGTATTTTCTCTTTTTAGAACTCTGTTTAGATCTGTACCCAATTTTAGAAATTGTGCTATTTGTTTCTTTGACCTCCAGCTTTTTAAAAATTCTTTATATATTTTACATTAACCTTCTATGGAATATATTTTACGTTAACCTTCTATGGGATATATTCTACATTAACTTTCTACGGAATATGTAATTGGCAAAGATCTTTTCCCACTTTGTAGCCTGCTGCTTCATCTGACTCATTGTATCCTTTGTCACATGGAGGCTTTTCAATTTCATGAGTTTCCATTTATTAAGTGTTATTCTTAGTATCTATGGCGTCAGTGTTCTGTTCAGAAAGTTGTCTTCTGTGCCAATGAAGTCAAACCTTATTTCTTTTACATCAGATTCAGGATATCCGGCCTTAGGTTGATCATCATTTGAAGCTGAGTTTTGTGCAGGATTATGAGTATGGGTCTATTTACATTCTGGTCTATGCAGCTATTCAGTTTGACTAGCACCATTTGTTGAAGAAGCTGCTTTTTATTCCAGTAGGGTTTTTTTTTTTTTTTTCTGGCTTATTATTTTAAAAACAGGTGTTCATAAGATGTTGGACTTATGTCTGGATCAATAAATTCTACTAACAATGTATCACAAAAACATTATTCCAGCATGATGCGGTTTTATTAATTTAGGTTTGTTTTACAATTTGAGTTCTGGTTAGTAGTTATTTTATTATTCAGGGTTGTTTTAAATATACAAATTTTGTGTGTGTGTGTGTGTGTGTGTGTGTGTGTGTGTGTGTGTGTGTGTGTATGTGTGTACCCTTTTTCTTTAGTTATCGCTATCTAGCTACTCTCACATTTTACTTTGTTTGAATCTAAGTTGGTCAGTTATGCTATTTTCTCGTTCAGTCCTATTGCTTTAGCAGTTATAAAGTGAATAGGAATCAAATAATTAGCTTTTGATGAATTAGTGAAGGTTAGATAGAATATGTGATCAACTGTAATATAAATAACTAATCAATAGGCAGTTGTCGTCCCCCAAAATGATATGATCAAATGACTCCAAGAGCTTCTACTTGTTGCCACTGACATGGTTTGACAATGTAACTTTACCAAACCAGAGTGGCCACTATCATGCAGCCACATCAAGTAACTGATTTTGAAAATTCTTTTTTATTTTAATATACTTTCTTAATCTCTAGTAGATTTTATTTATTTCCACCAGTATACTAAAACCACAATTTATTTTTGAAAAGATAATCAATATGATATACACTCATAAAAATTCAAATTGAATACGACCTAGGAAGTTGACTGCGAGTAAAATCCTAGATTTTCAAGCATTAGGACCTGATTCAGACACCAGCACCCACATTTTAAAAAAAGTGCATACATTTAATCTATGTACAGACAAAAAAGGAACTCTGGGCCAGGCATCTCATATTATTCTGCAAGTTCTATATACAGCCAGAGACCCAGTCTCAAATACTAAGGTGGAGAATTATTGAGGAACAAAATTAATGTTGACCTCTATCCATATATGCACATCAAATGTAGTTATACATCCCAGCCCCACCCCAATCACAACACTACCACCACCACAACCATCACACAATTTTGAAAATTAAAATAAATTAATATATTTCATTGTCATCTTGATCCCTATCACTTTACCAAAACAAAAACAAAAGCAAATGAGAAACCCCAAAAACAAAAACCAAAAAATAAACAACTATATAACATACTTGGCAGTCAGTGGCTTTCAGCTCAAGGGTCTATGAAAATAAATAAATAAATTAATTAATTAATTAATTAATTAGTTAATTAATTTTAAAAAGTGCTACTACAAGACTGTAGCACACCAGTCTTTCCCTTATAACCAATACTAAATAGAAAAAAAGTAGTAGAAGGTTTGTTGTAATTTTTATTCTTCACTTATAACCACTCTGCACCTTTTTTAATCTCACCATGTTTCTTTGGGTGGGGAATATTTTCATGCATTATTGAATTAGTCTTAGCTTAGATCTTAGAAGGCAAGTGGAATGTGAACTAAAATGATGGGTTATCTAAAATTTTATTATTAAAATAGTCTGTGATGGAACTTGCTCATAAACAATATTTTATAAATTCATATTATCTGATATTTGTTATAATCATATATTAGGTATTTAATTAAAATATGAATAAACATTTGTGAATTGGACTACAGAACCTATTATGTAGGACTTGAGGGAGAGGCAGTCAAAATCACAAAGACAAGGAAATCAGTGCAATCTTAACATGCATGGTTTGAGCTCCAAATTCCTGAAATTGAGGCAGATTACGGCGATCAATCCTCTCTCCCAGGATCTTCAGTTGGCCAATGGAATATATCCAAACTCCACCATATGTCTCTCAATTTGGCTGTCTTACTTCTGCTCAGTTTTGTTCTTGTCTGTGCTTTTTTGGTACATATCTTTCATGTTTTTATGGCTAAACACTATGCAGGAGTTTAATATGGAAAAGACTTCAAATATAATGTGAAGAACACATTTGATTATTAGAAACTTTATTATGGTCTATATGAAAGTATAAAAGAAACTTACTGGAAGAGAAATGTGATTTAGTAACAAAAATCCCTATAGAATATTGAGAATGTTACATATCCAAAACACATTTAAAAATAACTGGTGTCATTGAATTTTAAAAGGATCCTCCATGATTTCTTGCATAAATCACTAAAAAAATGAAGTTGCTTTATCATGAATTCTATTTACAAAGGAATTCTTCCCCAAAGACAAAATAAATCAGACTGCATTCCTGTGTATACTTCATACTATTAATGTTGACATAAAACTTAACACATGCAGGAAAAAATGGACTCTCCCATTAAAAAGACACTTATGCCATAAAAGCAAATATAAGTAAAACCTGTAATTCAAAATGTAGATTCTTTGTAATGCCACTGAAAATCTGATGTTGGTTGATAACATGAGAATCACTGAAATGGCTTCCATGTTCAAAATTGTCTTTTAGGGTTTCTGTGTTATCTGAATAAAACACCACAACTAAAATAAACTTGAGGAAAAGAGCATTTAATTCATCTTGCAGCTTGTGATCCATTATCCATGGACTTTAGGCCAGGAACTTAACCTGGAACTTGGGACCAGAAACTAATCATAAGCCACAGTATAGCGATTCTTACTTGCTGTTTGTCATATCTTGTTAGCTTGATTTGTCACTGGACTCAGAACTACCAGCCCAATAGTAGCACTGTCTTCAGTGATCTGGGCCCTCCCACATCAATCATCAATCAAGAAGATGTCATACATATTTACTCACAGAGTCCTTTTTTCAATCAAGTTCCCTCATCCAGGATGACTCTTGCTTGGGTCAGGTTGACAAAACACTACCCAGAATTAGAACTATTGTTACATACATTTTCCCTATATCATATAAATAGAACAGAATTTCTTCTTACAAATATTTAATGGCAAATTTGTAAAGGTAATGAAATATAGTACCAACACCATTCAAAATTATGTGTTTCATCTAAATATAACAATTATATGTAAGTATCAGAATCATTTCAAATGATTTTGTTTGTTCAAATCAATAAAATCTAAAGAAAAATAGCATCTAATACTAGCCTAGTTCTGAATGTGATATAAAGAGATGATAAATTTCACCCTTAAAAGATACAATCATTTTCAAAAATAAGATGATAATATCATTTGAAAATTATGTTTCTTTGTATTATAAAAGAAATATATAATGTGTTTCAATATGACATTCCTTGATTAGTCAAGCATAGAATCTACATAGTTATTTCAAATGAGTTTTCTGAATACAGGAAATTATATTTTCCACTGCAGAAAACAATACTCTTTTTGAGAGAAGTTGATTCTCTGAAGACAGTTATTGAAATTGGCTTTAACTTTTGAACTGAAAAGATTCAGACAAGGAGTGAGTACTTTGCTCAGATTTCTCTATAGGAAACTGCAGATACCCTTGGAAAGTAAAATCAACAGAATTTATATAATAAGTAATAAATAAATAAGATCTTATATATAGGGGAGTTCTGGAGACATAGAACTGAGTAGTAGTCAGAGTAGAATTGATATAAATATAGTAGACTTGTATGTAAGTATAAAAACAAAGAAGAAATTAAATTTTAAAAACAAGATATTTAATACAATTTCAGTTTTTTAAATAAGACAAAACAAAATAGCAAGCAAAACAAGCAAACAAACAAAACATCAAAATAAGAACACTTAAATAGAGTTAACATTAAAGACAAATTACTAATGGTGATTTTATTTGAGTAATAATAGTTTGCATAATATATAAAATTTGCCAAAGAGCAATGATACCATTTGATTGAAGTAGTTTAACAACAACTACATATGGAAGCAATGAGGGTAAACCCTCGGCTTGCAATTGAGAACTCAAGATATTACACTGTCAGATCCTTGGGACATCACCCAAAGAGAGTGGCATGAGGGAGTAGAAGCAGCCCAAGAGTTCGATGTATTTTGCAGGCAGCAGAAATGGAGATGTGAAGGAGGCACCTAAGCACCTTGGAAATGTGATAACATCATTAGAAAACCCACATGATGAACATGAAGATACAGGATTTAATGTTTGTTCTTTGTTGCAGTCTCTCTTTGAATCAATAGTTTCTTATTATGCCCCCATTAACACTTTTCTAAAGGGAAACATATACTATATATCATTGGAAATAGATAGTTTGTTTGCTTCTTGCTGTATAGGACACTTTAATAAAAGATTTTGTATGCCTTTAATCCCAACACTCAAGATGTAGAGGCTGGTGGATCCCTGAATTTGAAGCAAGATGGGTCTACAGAATAAGTTTCAGGACATCCAGGGCTACACAGAGAAATTTGTCTTGAAAAATGGGATGAAAAAAACAAAACAAAGCAAAACAAAACCAAAACAACAACAAAAAATTACCTTCCATCTCTGAATTTTAACTCTTGAACATTATTAGGACTATTAAAGAATATGGACATTTTTAAAATTGAACTACATTCATTATGCATAATTAGATAATAAGATTGTAATGACTGTGATGTAAATGCATATTTTATTCCCTCAGATGGAGGGATGAGATGAAGACTGCACCCAAGATGTTCAAATACATGGCATGGGCTGAACCTATGTTCTAAATATTCTTAGGCCTAGATCTTGAAGCTTCTACCCTCCTTACAATCTAATCTTCCAAGCTGACTACTTCAATCTGGCTTCTCTCAGCTTCTCATTGAATTGCTCTGCCTAGCTTCGTACTAACTTTGGCAGTATGTTATAATCTTCTGGTGCCTTCTCATTCTCTGGCTCATTCTGTCTTCATCTGTGTCTAGTTTGTTCATTCTGACACCTGTCTTTGTAAAACTGTCCCTGCTAAAATGGCCATACACACACACACACACACACACACACACACACACACACACACACACACACAAACACACACAAGCCCGCACACGCATTTTTCCTTGTGCTGCTCTTAGTAGCTGATCTTTCCTGTGCTGCTTTCATGAGTGTTGGGATGATCCTATCCCTGATGTATTCTGTCAAATCTTCCTGTGATTAATCACTTTGTCTGCCCCTGAATTAGATGTCACTTTCAAGCATCCTGCTTCCATCTACAAACAGCCTTACCTTCATGTGAGAGATTAAAGGTGTGAACTAAGGACATGTCTGCATTTCAGCTAGATCACATAGACCTAGAAATTGTTTGGAGTTGTTCTCTTGCCAGAGCAGCCATGCTTCTAGATTAAAGTTTCTTTGCAAAGAGCTCGCTACCCGCCATGTCCTGGAGAGCTCTTCCAGGATAGACTATCGACTAGGTTCGAAGTTCCCGCCAGCAGGAGCTCCGTGCTGTAGAGAGAAACCGTCGGTTGGGGAAAGAAGCAGGAAACAAAGGACGCGCTGGAGCAAGATGAGATTCCGTTCAAGCTCCGTTTAATCTTTGATGTTACGTATTTTTAAACACTTTTGGGCAGGAAATGGCAGAGGGAAGGAAAATTCCACAATGTGATCAGACGTAATCCCTGAGTTGAAGGCCGGACGTCTAATCTCTACCTGGGGGCAGTAACACTGGGGAGGAAACAAAGGGAGGCCTGCTGGAACACCTTGATTTGCTAATCCAGCCAAGCCTAAAAGTCAAGGCCCTAGATAATCTGATATCAGGCAGAAAGGAATCAAAGGAATGCCTGCTGTGAGATTCGAGACACTATGGCTAGCAAGGTTAAGTCAAACCTGGGATCAAGCAAAAAATGCCAAGGCCAAAAGCCTTTGTCTCCGACATTTCTTTACCCTGTGGGAAGTGGCAGCAGAACATTGTGGATTAAATGTAAAATGTCCCTCATAGGATCATTTGTTTGAACACTTGATCTCCAGGTGGCAAAACTTTTGCCATGACTATGGAAGCTTTAATTGGTGGAAAATCTTTAATTTCTAGAAAAAAAATATGTTATTGGGGACAAGCTTTAGTGTTTTATATCCCGGATCTCACTGCCTGATCTTTCTGTGCTTCTGACCTGATAATGTAATATAATGAGCTGCCCTCATGCTTCTGCTGCAGGGTATTCTTAATCATTTGAACTGTATCCCTTCTAGAATGGTAAGCTAAAATAAACAAAAACAAAAACAAAAAAACATGCTTACAAAAGTATTATCTCTCTCTTACACACAGACAGACAGACACACACACACATGTAGATAGATAGATAGATAGATAGATAGATAGATAGATAGATAGATATACACACATTGCACAAACAATAAGAAGATAAATTAAGGAAATTATTTATAGTAATAAATATCTCATGTGAAAATCAGGAGAAGTAGACAAAACTTATTTCAACTATGATATGAGTTAAAATGTGAGTATTGAGATTAAAAACCCAAGTGATGAAAATTAGTAACTATATTGGCACACCATCATATACAAGGGAGAGTTTCTTAGTCTCACTTCTAGCAGAAGAACTGCAGTGTGTAAATGGCTGCTGAAAGAGGAACATATGTTTTTTTCTAGGTATAGCAATTTGATAGATTATAATAGGTAAGAGCTTCCTGATAGATAGTACCATCTCTAGTGCTGAGCCCTATACCCATAAGCACATACACTGTGGAAGAAAAATGCATAAATGACCTGGAGATCAGCTACTTTGCACTCTATGAGATTAAATCATGCACAGAAATAATGCAGGCTAATCACTTCATCTTAAAGTAAAATGATTAGAAATCTTAAGGTCATCACAACTTCAAATTCTGCTTTCCACTTAAGTACAGTTTCCATGAGATAGAACACTTTCCATGAGATAGAACACTTTATTACCCACAGTGAAGATGATTGTGTGTGTTATACTTGTGTATGGATGCATTTACTTTGTAATTTTGAAATGTTCATTTGGTAGTCATATCTTCATAATAAACTATTTATATTTTGCTATTTGTTTTAAAGCAATCTCTTAATGCAAAAATCAATATCAGAAATTCTCTTCAGAATTAATAAAATGAAAACTTTTTCCCATAACAGAACATTTAAAACCAAACACATGTGCTAAGTCATGAGTAAAGGTTTACCTTTAATGCCATTCTCAAAAGTAAAAATAAAAGTAAAGTTTAAAATTAACCTTCTCATTTACTCCTTATTTAGATGGCTATGTAGATTAATTATTAAGACATATAGAATCTATTATTCTCTTTATTCCTACTTAATTAGGATTATTAGTTTGTTGTTTTTATCCATGTAAACCCATTGATAGTGTGTTTGTGACAATCAGCTACAAAGCTGAGCCATGCTTTTTAAAGCATTTTGTTTTATTATATTTAGAGAATTTTATACATTAACACTGTTTTACATCGTTTCCACCCCATAATCTCCCCTCCTATTCTTCCTCTGATACTCCCACAAGCTTTCTCTCAACTTCATGTATATACATATTGTGCTGAGTCCTTTTATTGTTGCCCACATGTATGTTTAAAGAGATGAGCACTTCACACGTTCAGGTCATCTCTCTGTGGGTGCATAGTTGAGATGTGTATCTAGTAAATATCAGCAAACACTGTGCTCTGCAACTTTTAAGATTCAGTTGTAAAATCTATTCAGCTTCTCTCATGTTTCTCTCCATTTAGTTTGATGTTGGCTACTGGTTTGCTGTATGTGGCTTTTACTATGTTTAGGTATGGGCCTTGAATTCCTGATCTTTCCAAGACTTTTATCATGAAGGGATGCTGAATTTTGTCAAATGCTTTTTCAGCATCTAATGAGATGACCATATGGTGTTTCAATTTGAGTTTGTTTATGTAGTGGATTACATTGATGGATTTCCAGGTATTGAACCATCCCTGCATCCTACTGGGATGAAGCCTACTTGATCATGGTGAATGATCATTTTGATGTGTTCTTGGATTTGGTTTGCAAGAATTGTATTGAGTAATTTTGCATTGATATTCATACGGGAAATTGGTCTGAAGTTTTCTTTCTTTGTTAGGTCTTTGTGAGGTTTTGGTATCAGTGTAATTGAGGCCTCATAGAAGGAATTGGGTAGTGTTCCTTCTGTTTCTATTTTGTGGAATAGATTGAAGAATGTTGGTATTAGGTCTTCTTTGAAGGTCTGATAGAATTCTGCAGTGAACCCATCTGGTCCTGGACATTTTTTGATTAGGAGGCTTTTAATGACTGCTTCAATGTCCTTAGGCATTATGGGACTGTTTAGATGGTTTATCTGATCCCGACTTAGCTTTGGTATTTGATATCTGTCTAGACAATTGTCCATTTCATCCAAATTTTGCAGTATTGTTGAGTACAGGCTTTTGTAGTAGGATCTGATGATTTTTTTAAATTTCCTCAGAATCTGTTGTTATGTCTCCCTTTTCATTTCTAATTTTGTTAATTTGGATACTGTCTCTGTGCTTTCTGGTTAGTCTTGCTAAGGGTTAGTCTATCTTGTTGGTTTTCTCAAAGAACCAACTCCTGGTTTTGTTGATTCTTTGTATAGTTCTTTTTGTTTCTACTTGGTTGATTTCAGCCCTGAGTTTGATTATTTCCTGCCTTCTACTCCTCTTGGGTGCATTATCTTCTTTTTGTTCTAGAGCTTTCAGACATGCTGTTAAGCTGTTAGTGTATGATCTCTCCAGTTTCTTTTTGGAGGCACTCAAAGCTATGAGTTTTCCTCTTAACACTGCTTTCATTGTGTCCCATAAGTTGGGGTATGTTATACTTTCATTTTCATTAAATTCTAGGAAGTCTTTAATTTCTTTCTTTATTTCTTCCTTGACCAAGTTATCATTGAGTAGAGCATTGTTCAGCTTTCATTTGTATGTGGGCTTTCTGTTGTTATTGTTGCCATTGAAGACCAGCCTTAATCTGTAGTGTTCTGATAGGAGGCATGGGATTATTTCAATCTTCTTATATCTGTGGAGGTTTGTTTTGTGACCCATTATATGGTCAGTTTTGGAGATGGTACCATGAGGTTCTGAGAAGAAGGTATATTCTTTTGATTTAGGATGAAATGTTCTATAGATATTTGTTAAATCCAATTCGTTCATAACCTCTGTTAGTTTCACTGTGTCTCTGTTTAGTTTGTGATTCAAAGATCTGTCCATTGATTATAATGGGGTGTTGAAGTCGCCTACTATTATTGTGTGAGGTGCGATGTGTGCTTTGAGCTTAAGTAAGGTTTCTTTTCTGAATGTGGGTGCTCTTGCATTTGGAGCATAGATGTTCAGAATTGAGAGTTCTTCGTGGTAGATTTTTCCTTTGATGAGTATAAAGTGTCCTTCCTTATCTTTTTTGATGACTTTTGGGTGAAAGTCAATTTTATCCGAGATTAGAATCGCTACTCCAGCCTGTTTTTTGGGGCCATTTGCCTAGAAACTTGTTTTCCAGCCCTTTACTCTGAGGTAGTGTTTGTCTTTATCCCGCAGGTGTGTTTCCTGAATGAAGCAAAATGTTGGGTCCTCTTTATGGATCCAGTCTGTCAGCCTATGTCTTTTTATTGGGGAATTGAGTCCATTAATGTTAAGAGATATTAAGGAATACTGATTTTTGGTTCCTGTTATTTTCGATGTTACTTTTAGGTTTGTGTGGCTATGCTCCTTTCAATTTCTTGAAAGATTACTTTCTTGCTTTTTCTAGGGTATAGTTTCCCTCCTTGAGTTGACTTTTACCATTTATTATCCTTTGTAGGGCTGGGTTTGTGGAAACATATTGTGTAAATTTGGTTTTGTCACAGAATATTTTGGTTTCACCATCTATGTTAATTGAGAGTTTTGCTGGGTATAGCAGCCTGAGTTGGCAGTTGTGTTCTTAGGGTCTGTATGAGTTCTGCCCAGGATCTTCTAGCTTTCATAGTTTCTGGTGAGAAGTCTGGTCTAATTCTGATAGGTCTGCCTTTATATGTTACTTGACCTTTTTCCCTTACTGCTTTTAATATTCTTTCCTTGTTTTGTGTATTTGGTGTTTTCACTATAATGTGATGGGATGAATTTTTTTTCTGGTCCATTCTATTTGGAATTCTGTAAGCTTCTTGTATATTTATGTGCATGTCTGTCTTTAAGTTAGGGAAGTTTTCTTCTATAATTTTGTTGAAGATATTTACTGGTCCTTTAAATTGGGAATATTCACTCTCTTGTATACCTATTATCCTTAGGTTCTGTCTTCTCATTGTGTCCTGGATTTCATGGATGTTTTGGGTTAGGAGCTTTTTGCATTTTATATGTCCTTTCACTGTTGTGTCAATGTTGTCTATGGTATCTTCTGCTCCTGAGATTCTCTCTTCTATCTCTTGTATTCTGGTGGTTATGCTTGCATCTATGACTCCTGATCTCTTTCCTAGGTTTTCTAACTCCAAGGTTTTCTCCCTTTGTGATTTCTTTATTGTTTCTATTTCTATTTTTAGTTCCTGGATGGTTTTGTTCATTTCCTTCATCTGTTTGATTGTGTTTTCCTGTAATTCTTTAATAGATTTTTGTGTTTCCTCTTTAAGGGCTTCTAGCTGTTTACCTGTGTTCTCTTGTATTTCTTTAAGGGAGTTATTTATGTCCTTCTTAAAGTCTTCTATCATCATCATGAGA
>CM052712.1:56017622-56044628 GCA_028551405.1 Uromys caudimaculatus | reverse complement strand
TGGGAGTGCTGTGTTCTGGTGATGCCAAGTAGCCTTGGTTTCTGTTCTTTATGTTCTTGCCCTTGCCTTTTGCCATCTTGTTAACTCTGATGTTAGCTGATCTTACTCTGTCTGGCTGTGGCTTGTCCCTCCTGCAGACCTCTGTATCAATACTCCTTGAAGACCAGCTCTCTCTGAGAGGTGTTTGGGTTTGGAGTACTGTGGCACAGGGTCAGCTCTGGTGTGCAGACGGAAACCAGAAGGATCTTGTCCCTAGCTTTCCCTTGGTTCCTGTGTCCTGATGGCTCTGCTAGGGTCCCTCTTGATCCAGTGAGTTTGAACAGAGGAGGTGGTTTTGCCTATGCTCAAAGGTGTGTCAGCACTCCTGGGATACCAGCTCTCTCCTGGAGCCCTGTGGCTCAGGCTGAGGTCCCCAGGTCCCGGTGAGCAGTGGTGCTTGTCTTATCCTCACTCATGGCTTTTCCACGCTTCTGGGAGGGTGATTTTCTCCTGGCGCTGCTTGGCTATGGAACCCTGGTGGCCCAGGCAGAGGTCTCCTGCCACAGATGGAAACCGAAAGGTTCCTATGCCCGACTTTACCTCAGTCCCTGTGTCCCACGGGTTCCAGGCGGGTCCTGGTGAGCAGTGGTGCTCATCTTAACACCACTCAGGGTTTTTCCATGCTCCTGGGAGGGTAGCTTTCTCCTGGCGCCACTTGGTTATGAAAGCCTGGTGGCCCAGCAGCATCAGTTTTCTTTTCGCCAAACCAGATTTTAAAATGTGTATTCAATATATGTTGAGTAACACTATCCCTTGAAAAACAGACTGGAAAGAATGATTTCCAAATCCTCCAGGATTTAGAAATTGTAATTGAGGTTAATGAAAATTTGAATAGATTTATTCATTTCAAAATAGTTCTGAACACCCGTGGGATTATCATAGCCTCTTTTCGTCCCATGTCTTATTCCATTGTGGGATATTTAAAGGCACCGGAAACAAAGTCATACACTGTGCCCCATGGGGAATATACAGGAATTCAAAGACAGGCTACAGTGCACCCTTCAATGTCGAAACTTCGTTTGTTTGTAAGTTTTATCCCTCAGAGACCTTTGATCTGAATCTCATTTCCCATCTTGCCACATCAATGTGCATGATGTTGATTCATTACTTCCTGACATTCTTCTTCCGTGAGCAGGTGGAACTCTAAAATGGCCTGTAAAAGCAATTTCTGATGCTATTTTCTACAACTAAGGCAATCTATTTTTCAAGGGCTCATCTAAATTCAGATTTTCATGTTTGAAGATTCATGAAAACTTACTTTTTAAAATTTTAAACCTTACAAATCTCGGAGACTTTGATCTTAAAAATCTTAAAACTCTGCTTTCTATGTGAGTATCAATGTTCACTAATAAATTTACAAAATAATCATTAATCAACATGTTGGCAGCTATACAATTTCAGAAATTATTAGTGTTGCCTTAAATCATGTTCATTACTTTATAACAAAAATATTGAATCTACTTAATAACTTTAACAGACTAATAGATTATAAAGAATATGCAGTTAAGGCAAACCATAATTTTTTCCAGCATAACATTTTTTATTGATTCTCTGGGAGTTTCACATTAAAGAATTTGATCACATTACTTCCCAGACATTCCATGTCCACCTCCACCTTGTGACTTGCCCCTAAAAATTAAAAATAAAAATAAGATGTAAAAACAT
Organism: Uromys caudimaculatus; assembly: GCA_028551405.1. Classification (NCBI taxonomy): domain Eukaryota; kingdom Metazoa; phylum Chordata; class Mammalia; order Rodentia; family Muridae; genus Uromys; species Uromys caudimaculatus. Next base: position 56,042,924 of record CM052712.1, on the reverse strand, counting down.
TTCAATTAGTGTTATTTATATACTCATTGGAGCATAGTCAAACTCTCAGTGCCCTATACCTTGAATAGAATTGAGTCTTTCTCCACCAGCACCTCTGCCAGAAGCCATCAATTGTAGAGAATTACACTTAGGCATCCCCATTACATTATTTAAGAGTTCTCTTAGGTGATTTTTTTTTTTTTGTCTAGACTAATAATTTGGGGGGGGGTGGATGGAATTGGGAGGTAGGGTTGTCATAGAAGCCTTCCATGTCTCTCAGTCTCAACTGTCATCTCAGTCACCGATCACAGTAATGTTAGCCTTCTTGTTTTTCATATTCAGTGGGAGCATATATTATGGGGCTCTACACAGTTTCTGAAAATAGCAGAAACTTTAACCATGGCCTCCTGTTGCAGTAGGACTATAGACCCAGACAATGCCCTCAGTGCTAACATAAACTCGGACATTACCATGGACCCAGGTTGCAGTCTATGTTTTTTCCTATGACCATATGGGTGTTTATGGTCTGTACAGCAGTCTAAAGTCAAGTTGATGTCCATGGTCATGCTGCCACCAGAAGCTATGCTCATGTGAGTACAAACTATAACTTATCAATGATGAAAATAAAAAGTGAATTCCATGTAATATGGCAAAAAAAGAAAACACAGTAGAAAAGACAACAGTGGGGAAACAACATGCAATTTGAAAGTCATGGTAGACATTGTTAGTCTGCCATTCTTACAGCTTATTGTCCCTATTTTGGCCTTCAATATTAACTCTTAAAGATAACTATTCCTACATAGAATCATATTATATTTTCAATTTTTGTGGCACAGCTCTACAGGGGATAGTTTTTCTAACAAAAATAATGCTTTCAAGTTATTGTTTTGAATTTATTCTCTTATGTCATTAGTTTTATATCTAAATTAATCAGAAATTGTCTTATTTAATTTTTAAGTCATTTATATACTGGACACTCAAATCTACAAATATAATATCAATCATGTTTACTTATCATATTGTTAATCTTTTCATGAATAGTTGAAGTATATTATTGCCAATATTCAGAAAGTAAATTCTGTATGATTCATTAAACATTATCAATTATTCTTCAGGCTACATTACTTCGTACAGTCAGTCCTCAGCATCTTTGATTCTCTAATCATAGGTACACCCAACATTATTTATTAAATATATTTGAAAAAATATGCCTATATTGAACATATATGTATTGTCCCCATTATTCTTAAACAATATAGTTTATATATTGTATATAAAAATATATTCCTAAACAAAAATTTATATAGCCTTAACTATGGTTCAGAATTATCAGTAACCCAGATATAATCAAAAATATGTATGTCTACTAGAGGATTTCCTAGATTACAGAAAACTATTATTATTATTACTAAAACTATTATTTTACATAGAGAACTTGAGTATCCTTAGATTTTGTTACTTTGTCAGAATTCTAAAAATTAATTCTACATGGATACATATATATGATTTTTAAAATATGAAACTTTTAATTTGGCATTTGGTTATAATGCCTATTCATTTTTAATTAGGTACAGCTTTCCTGAACTTAACTATAAAATTTGCATAAAGTAAGAATGGAATTACGTGATTCATTTATGCATTCACCAAAATTTATTAATTTGTCAATGCTTGGAATATGGCTGAGATCTGAGCCTCCTATCTCTATCAACTTTGTACTGTCACTACTCACTGAATAAATGTAGACAGCCCAGAACAATGGTCCATTTTCTGAACTTGAACAAAATTCCCTTGTCAGGTACTATTTCTTGATAAGGGGGAGAGAGGGAGAGTAGTGTCCATTACTAAAAATTACCATCTCAACTGAAAATACAATCTAAAATTACCAAGATCTGCACAATGACTACACACGCTGTAAGACACTTGTTAATTTCAGAATAAATGCATGATTACTTTTTGACAAAATTAAAAATTACAATTTTACTATTGCTCCAATACACAAAAATCATCAGCTATATGATTATCTGAATTACTTAAAATCTTTTCTTTTGAAACCTAACACCGTGATAAGCATGGGTTATGATCTAAAACAGGTTAGACAAAACTTAGGAACTATGATTCAAGCCAATAAAGTTACAGAGGATCTTCTCTACATTTTATATTGGTGAAAGAATTTCATACTCAACCAAGTAATGTATCACCCTTTTGATGTGAATGTATTGTCCATTGAACACTGGATCAAGAATTTTCTGGTTAATATTTTGAAATTGATATGTGGATTTCACTTGTGGCTATGTAGAATTTATTGCAAAGACAATTAATTTAGGAAAGTTATCTTCTAAAATATTTAATGGGGAAGTAAGCTTTTACCTAAGCTTTAAGTTAAGAACATACTAAAATCTCTTTCAAATGTAAATAGTTAACATAATGATAAATAGAATATTGATATGCATTTATAGTACATACATATATACTGTATACATGAAGTTTATATGAAGTCTGTATATATAAGCATATATGTGTGCAAATATATATATATATATATATATATATATATATGTATATGTATGTATACACACACATGTAAATTTTTTAAATGTTCTAAGCTCTCTGTCAATATCTAAGAAATCATTGGTGCATTTAGTATTTAGCATTTACTAAGTTGATACCATCTGTCTTAGTCAGGGTTTCTATTCCTGCACAAACATCATGACTAAGAATCAAGTTGGGGAGGAAAGGGTTTATTGAGCTTACACTTCCATGCTGCTGTTCATCACAAAAGGAAGTCAGGACTGGAACTCAAGCAGGTCAGGGATCAGGAGCTGATGCAGAGGCCATGGAGGAATGCTGCTTACTGGCTTGCTTGCTTGCTTCTCCTGGCTTGCTCAGCTGGCTTTCTTATACAGCCCAAGACAACCAGCCCACAGATGGTACCACTCACAAGGGACTCTCTCCCCCCTTGATCACTAATTGAGAAAATGCCTTACTGCTGGATATCATGGAGGCATTTTATCAACTGAAGCTCCTTTCTCTGTGATAACTCCAGCTTGTGTCAAGTTGACACAAAACCAGACAGTACATCATCTAAACTTCTGTTTTCAGAAATGTTTTAACTTGATTTAAGATTTATTGACTACAGTGATGACTACTAACAACAGGTTTGATTTCAATTATGTTTAGGATCCTGAAGGATTTCAGGACAGAATTGTGCCTTTTGTGATTATCACGCTGATGCTCCAGGTAAGGACAGCCTGGCTTATTCTTCATCCTTTCCATTCAGTGTCAACTAGTAACAAACCCAAAAGGAATATGCTGCTCAAAACTAGGAGTAGTCACAAAGAAGTTAGTGTTATTCTTGATCCAAGAACTTTTGTTGTTAAATCTACTTATTCCAAAGCTCCAAACTGATTAACCTGCGAGAGGGAAAGACTTATATCAAAACCCTTTGTTGCCCTAAAGTCTGCTATGCTATGAGTACTACAGTAGTTAGTTTTGTTTCTTACTGTCATCATGAATGTCTCAAGAAATGCATTGCTAAAAATTCAAGTACATTGGAGCTTTTCCAAGAGCCAACATTAGGCTGAACAGGAATAGAAAAATCCAGAAATATTTCAGTAGAACTGAAAACTGGATTTTAAAATGCACAAACTCACAAAATTTTTCTCTCCTGTCTAATATTGTGCTAAACATGGAGCCTGGAATAGAATCTGGCTTCCTGCCCAAAAAAAAAAAAAAAAAAAAGCTTTAATCCTCCGAAAGTGATTAATTTTCATGCATGAAAGAAAGCACAAAACACGATTCGGAGCATTGGAGAAACGCCACGGATGCACAGAGGTTCCTACACATTTTAAACTGAACTTTGTGTGATGCTGAAAATGTGCATCCATAACAAAGATTGAACCCCTTAGACAAATACTGGATGGCATGTAGGGGGGAATGGCTGGCTAAACTTGCCTCACTGAAAGGGGATTAGGTTTTAATTTGAATTCATTGTGTCTAGATGCATAACATTTTGGTTGCTAAGCAATATAGGCCTTTTTTTTTTTTTTTTTTTTTTTTTTTTTTTTTTTGTGGACACCACTGAGAAACTTAGCCGAGGATTTTTATGTCACCTTTTAAAAATTTCTTTGTTTCTACCTAATTACTACAGAAATAATGGAAACAATCCCTTAAGTGTATAAAGGCCCAAAGACTAATCATTAGGCATGAACACTGAATGAATGGTTGTCTCATTAAGCTGTCCTTATTTTTATCATGTGCACTCTTAGAAATGACTCAACTGAAATTAAAACAAATATAGTTTACATTAAATGCTAAGCTTTCATTGAGCAGGTTAAAAGTTGAAGAGCTTGTGTGGAGTAAAATGCCTTTGGATTTATTTCATTCTTTTGGCTACTTATACACAGAATGGAACTTAATATAGACCCCAAGTCGTGATGACCACTACTTATTTGCTTGTTGATTTGGCTATTTTCCACTTGGTGTCAAGACTTTTATTCCTTTATTTACCTCCAGAAATATCTTTCAACAAATGCATAAGTTAAGTGTTAGCAATTCATTTGCTGGCAATAAGATGGAAAATTGAAAAAGGCCAATTAATTTGTTCAGTACCAGAAACAGTAAATAGGAAAGTTTTATTTTAAATCCAATTTTTTAAACTTGATAATTTGTAAAATTTAGCTATTATAACTAATGGTTGTGAGTTCATTTACAATAAATAGAAAACACCTCATTAATTCTGTGACATATTTCACAAACTTCTGTCATGTATTAAATGTCTCAAAGATAGGCAGGGGGAATTCTGTATACTCCATTCACAAAATGGTGATATTGCAATTCTCCAGGCTTGCCAAGTTTGTCTAAATATGGCTAAACATACTACCACTTTTTCTCAGAAAAATATGTTCATAAATATCAGGATAAGGGTGTGAATTTGGATTCAGATTTCATTTTTCAGACAAGAAACAGCCTATGACTGAGTAGAACAGCTTTTACCTTGTACCTAATCCTAGATCAAAAACTAATTCTAAACTTGTATAGTTTTAGCATATTTATAGGACTTGGATCAAGGTAGTCCTTTGTTCTAGTGCAGGAGAGTAGCATTTTGCTACTGATTTGAATCTATATGAGGAATACACAATGAAGACTAATGAGCAGTATAAACACTATAATAGAGTATTTGCACTTCCTGTTGTAGAGAAATACCTGCAGGTGCTAAGAAATTATGTGTAGAGGTTTGGGAATCATGATTTTGGCTTGCCTATATTTAAAACTCTGAAATTTGAAGGATTAGATTTTTTTTCAAAAGAAGATCAGAAATGACTAATTGTAAGTTCAGTAATTTCTGGATAAGTTAGTATTGCCTAGTGGGTTCCAGCACTGACGTGAATTATTAAATGATTGAAATTTCACCTTTTAAATGTATTTTTCTCAATAAATTCGGTGAAAATCACTATAACATTTATCAGCATATATGATGTATACCTAGGTGGCAGCTTTGATGTTATTCAGATATCAGATATCAGCTGTGTACTCATTAAGTTATATTTCATTCCATACAGAAGTGGCAAAAGAATAAAGTACACTGGTAAAATGTATATCAAGTCCTGTGCCTCAGTTGGACAATTGAAGTCCAAGTTTCCTCCCATATCAAGTCTTTTTGAAGTTGTTAGCAAGCAGGAGTGTTAAACTAATCAAGGTTGCACAACCTTTTCAAGTTTACTGGTTTGTGCAAGAAAAAAAGGTGGAAAATTAGTCATCAAGAAAAAGAAACTTGAAATTGTTTCATTAATTTCTTACTGCAGTTATTTGAGTAGTAACATCCTTCATAAATACTTACTAATTCACATCCTCCCTTGACCCCATTAACTCTATCCTCCCCCCAGCAAGTCCTCTCCCTCCCCTCCGACTATCTGGATTGTTCATATCCGTATAAAACTCTATAGCATGGTACCGTGAAAGCCAGCATTGAGGGAAAATTTATTCTGGTCATAGCCATCTCTGGGTTCTAGGCTCTGTTTCTGAGGTACAAGGTGTCTTCAGCAATTCCAACTTAACTTCCACCATTGGGGGTTGACAGCCAAGGGCAACAGCAATAGACAGCCTTGTACAGCTCCAACCAACAACTTAACAGGCCTTCTCATTTATGGTACTGGTGATTTGGGCAGGCGGCCTTTGCTTCTTGGAGAAATAACTTACATGCCAATGCTTTATATCATGAAAGGTCTTTCTTTTATCAATTGAGCTTCAGCTCTCATATGCAGGCCTTTGAACTATTTTAACTATATGGCTAAGAGTGGAAATCAGTTTCACTGTTTCACTTGTCCCCATAACATATCTCTCTCTCTCCCTCTCTCCCTCTCTCTCTCTCTCTCTCTCTCTCTCCCTCTCTCTCTCTCTCTCTCTCTCTCTCTCTCTCCCTCTCTCTCTTTCTCTCTCCTTTCTTTTTGAGTTATTTGCAAAACATTTTCCTATAATGTATGTGTTTTGTACCCTTGCCAAGTTTACATATGGCCATGGTTCTTTAGGTAGATTTCTGGGTTCACCACTCTACGCCATTGATCTACATGTCTGGTTTTGTTCCAGAACACTATACAGATTTTCTTACTATGGCTCTGTGCTTTTACTACATTACCCCAGGTTTGGTGTGTGTATGTGTGTTTGTGTGTGTGTGTGTCTGTGTGTCTGTGTGTCTGTGTGTCTGTGTGTCTGTGTGTTGTGTTGTGTTATTGTTGCTGTTGTTGGGAATTTCTTCGTTTATTCATCATATTTTGTACGTCTTTTTAAATTTTTTTTTGATACTTTATTTACATTTCAAATGTTTCCCCCTTTCCAGGTCTCCCATTTGGAAACCCCCTATCTCCTCCCCACTCCCCCTGCCTCTGTGAGGGTATTTCCCCACCCACCCACCCACCCACTCCTGTCTTCCCTCCTTGGCATTCCCCTATACTGGGGCATCTAACACCCTCAGGCCCAAGGGCCTCTCCTCGCCCTGATGGCTAACAAAAATCTGACCATATGGGGATACTTCTCATTTTCTAGTTTAATCTTGGATTGCTTTCTTTGATGTATAAAATTTTAATTTCAGGGAAGTTTCACTTTTTGAAAAGGATTTGGGATAGTTAATTTAATGTTGATTTAACGGGACCAAGAATTGCATATGAGACAAGCTCCTATGAAGGATTTTCTCAATTAGGTTAATTAAATTAGAGAGACTCTTCTTTATTGTGGGCAGCACCATTTCATGTACTATTATCATGGACTGAATAAATAGAAAGCAAGGTGAGCAGTAGCATTCCTAACTCTTTGTTTCCTGATTGTAGACACAATGTGACCATATGTCTTCCAAAATTTCTACTCCCATGATTTCCTCACTGTGCTAAAGTATAGCCTTTTGTTTTAAGGCAAAATAACCCTTTTCTCCATTAAATTTCTTACATCAGTGTTTGCTGTGACAGAAACAAGAAAAGGAACTATTAAAGACTTCTTGTTTTGCATGGCTATAGTGAATAGATTTGGATATATGATTTTGTTTTCAGATTCTTCTTAATAGTCACATAATGAAGTTCCTGTTTTTGCATGTTTATTTTGTATCCTACTACTTTGCTGAAAGCTATTGTAAGTTCTGAAAGATCTCTAGTAATCATTAGGATTTCTAATGCATAAAATTATACCATCTTGTACACAGTTAATTTGATTTGCACCTCTCTTATTCATATCTATCTCATTTTTTCTTGTCTTGTTCTAAGACAATGTGTGTCGTATTGAGGAGATTGGGAAATAAAATAAGCAGTATCATTTTTGATCTTTGTAGAAAGGCTTTGAGATTTTTTTAATCATTTACAATGTTTTGGGGCTTTAGTTCTTTTGTGTGGAGCCTTTGTTATGTTGAGATATATGCTTAATCATATTCATAACATTTTTATTATGAGACATTGACCTCATCCAAAGTTTTTCCTCCATCTGCTGAGATATTCAGGTGGTTTCTTTTTTTAAAGTTTATCTATGTGTTATATTAGTTATGCTTCTATTGATGCAATAAGACACTTTGATGAAGACAACCTTTAGAAAACATTATTTTGGTTTCCTGTTCCAGAGAGTGAGAGCTCATGATAGCAGACCAGTGGTATCGGGCTGCAGGCATGACAGCTTGAGTAGAAGCTCGAAACTTTTATCTTGAATTGCAAGCCCAGAAGAGAATACAGAGAACATAAATATGTTGCTTTTCTTCTTTTTTCCCTCCTCTAAGCATTCAGTCCTTTTGGCTATTCCTCCTTTGATGGTCTTACTTGACTTGTACCCTAATAGAAAATAATGCCAGGTTTCAAATTTTATAGCTAAGTTGTATCTTGAGTTGAGACATTCTTTCCATAATTGGCATCCACTGAGCAGTCACTGGATTACAGCATTAACATAATTGGGTCATGATATAAATGTTTATATTCATGGCCCCCTTCAAGATGAACTAAATCTGCACTTATCTTAACAAGAGTCCAAAGTGACTCCCACTAGAATAAAAGAAGCAAGAAAACTTACTTGCCTGTCAATAGGCATTTTCAAGTCTGCCATGGCTCATTCCACTTCCACGCTGACTTATCTGTTTAAACAGTTAGCCATTTTTTCACTGATGAACTATATACCAAGGACCTAATATGTGCAGAGAAATATTCTGTACACTAGAGATATAGCATATAAAGCAGTTATGCTACAACAATGATCAGATACATTAGCAAATATATTGTAGACACATAGTGAATAAATCTGTACACATTGAATGACTTATACATTTATTCTTATAATAATGTATTTTGAAAATATAAAAGAATTTAACATAGAAAAAGTTCAGTTTATAAAGCTGGTTTTAATCTCTGTTTTTTATTCCTGTCTTGTGTTGAGATAGAGTTTCACTGTACAGCCCAGGCTGTCTTTTACTCAGGCTCCTGAATGATGTGTTTCATCTTTCCAGGCTCTAAACAGTTGTTATTTAATCAATTATATTACACTACATCATATCTGAGATATATTTCTAATACATATAGATAATCTTTCATTTTCTCCAGAAATATACATTTTTGGAACATTTCAATATACAAATATTTTATTTTATAATTGATCATCTCATGTATTCATATACTGAATTTTGATCAAATCCTTCCCTCCAACTCTCTACTTCTACTTTTCACTACTTTCCCTTTTAACTCAATGTACTCTTGCTTTTTTTTTTTTCAAACTCCATGTAGTTCTGTCTTTTGGTACATGGTGTAGAACCATCTTCAGGGACACAAATAGTCTTTCAGGGTCCAAATTCCTGAAAAAAATTTACCCTCTTTCTCTAGCATCCATCAGTTACCAATAACTTTTCAGCTAGTACTGTGTATTCCTGAACTCATCCTAAAGTTCATTCAAAGACACTGGCAGGCTCAGTGTGCATACCATACCTAGCACCTATGAATTCATGGTTCAACATCCTTTTCCTGTCCAGCAAATAAGAATGCAGACTTCCATTACTTCTGGGTCTTAAAATCTTTATTTGCCCTTTGTAATGATGATTACTGAGATTCGGGATGTGAGTGTGTGTTTATGTGTGTGTGTGTGTGTGTGTGTGTGTGTGTGTGTGTGTGTGTGTGTGTGTGTTATAAATATCCTACTTAGAACTTAAAACATCACATAATCGTTTGTTCACTATACATTGATCAAGTATGGATATCTACAATAACCACCCCTTACTTTATAAATAAACTTTTCTGATGAAGAATGTACCAATCTATTTATAAGATACTGTAATATTGTTACAAAGGTCTTAGAAGGGAGTATAATATTATTCCCATTTAGCAGTATAATAGTAGTGGGTTCTCCTTGTGGCTTATAACACAAATTACTATATAGGCCTATAAGGTGTTGACCTTGATCACGGTACCAGGTATATGTTCTATCTTTTGGAGTGGGCCTTCCATCCCATTAGAAAAAGTTCAGTCACTTCTTTAACAACGAATCCACTGTTACTTTGCTAGTCATATACAAGCCAAGAGTTATTTCAGCTCACAGGGTTAATAGGTAAAATTGATGGTTATTTTTCTCCCCTGTTAGAATGTATAGCACCTTCCAGCCTTCCGAAAACTGGTTAATAAGGTTGAAGCTTTCTGGTCAGTACAAGCTTGATTTCTCCAAGTCCTGTGATGCAGATATGTTGTACCTTTTAGAATAGGGTTTTATCAAGTTCTGGATGGTAACCAATACCAATTGTAATATTCGGATGGGGGTATAAGAAATCACTCTGGCCAAAAGAGAGAGAACCCATTCCTGAAAACAGAACTTTAATTTGAGAGATTACTATGCTTGGAATAGGGTAACTCTCTTAAATTCCTTTTGTATAAATGCATATAAAGATATGTCAAGAAGTTTTGATAGCAGTCAGTTTTCATGTGGCATTTTGAAAGACCTTTGCTATCAGTTTTTCTCACGCACCTCATATCTTCCCTCCATGGTCCTTAACCCTTCATGCTTCATTTTTATCCTTCATATAGCCTGAGTTCTAGTCCTCACATGATTCCTAACTAATTTTCTGACTTCTGTACATATGCCAGTTGGAACATTTACATCAAAACTTCCACATTTAGCCTCCCCATATGAGTGATAATTTATAGAACCTGTCTTTCTTAGTTTGGACCACTTCACTTAAAATGGTAGCTCCCACATACATCCATTTACCTAAGGATTTCATATTTCTGTACATATAAAAATATACCACAAGGGTTCACTTACTCTGTAAAATCTCCCACTTTTAAAAAATAAAAAGTCACTCATCATATAACTCAGACATTTTCTTATAGTCATTTACCAAGGGAGTAGAAAACATATGCTCAAATATATTTTGTGAGTTCTGAAATAAGCTGTATTTGTAATAGTCTAAACTAGAAACTGTCAACTGTTGAAGAGATAGAATCAACAAAATGTGACATATATTTTCAATTCAATACTATTCAGAAAGAAGACACAAAGTTCTGCATATGCCAGAATAGAATACATGTGAAAATCAAAACAAATACATCATTAAAAGAACAGCTTGGAAAAATGCATTCCTATGTGCATAAAATTAGCATATAGTAAACAGAAACTGAGAAGCTGATAAGTACATTATGAAGTGTACAAAAGAAAGTTTTGAGAGTAATAGCTATGTTGTGTCTTGATAATGGTGATGCTTTGAAATGCATTCATCTTCTATCTATCATCTATCTGTCCTTCCATCTATTTACATATCACTTGTATTGTCAATAGTCACAATTTAGGATATATTTAGCAATGAAGTCACATAATTTTTTGCAGTTTTAAGTAGAGAGGGTTATCTAAAATTCCAATGCTGTAATTGTGAAGGGGAGGAAACGTTAGTTCCAATTGTATATTGAACTATATTAGAAGTAGATTGTTTGCAGTCTTTGATATTCCAGTGCTTTAACCTTATATGTATTCAGTCTTCATCCATTCATTTATTCTTGTTGGCAATCAGTACAGAAGATGTCCCACAAATTGCTTACTGCTCTTGATAGCATAATGACTAAGAGCACAGGTTACAGACTGAGATTGCTCTGATTTTTTAATTAGGTCTACCACTTAATACTGTGTGATTTTAACCTAATGCTTAACTTACTTTATTTCCAAATTTTATAATGAGGTAGATGATAGCAGTGGTAACTAATAAATCAGGGAACAAAATAAACTTGCTGTACGTTGACTACGAAAGCCGTATAAGTGCCAGGTTAAGCAGGCTCCTGTCTGTTTATTTGGCACTTAGGAGCAGCTGTTGCATTTCAGTTACACCAGTTGATGTAGTTTTTAAGTATGTTCTATCTGGATATAAAATTTTAGACTCTTAGATGGTTAACAAAGCATGTGTATAATGCCTTCAGGGAGGGATTTTCAACAGATTACATCCAAATTCTCTGTATGTACAAGGTGCAGAATGATATAATCAAATGGGAAATAATGTCAGTAGAAAGACTCATCCGGCCTCTTTCCATAATAGGTGGTACCTACATGGCTGAAAATCAGCCGGCATTATAAATGCTTAAGAGAGTGAGTTAAGAAAATGTCTTTCTTAACTTAAGAAAATGGGAGCAGTGGTTAAAAGGGCCTAATGATGCTAATTATAATAAGGCCCTGGTAGACATTTCATCAAAAACACTGACAAAGTCTTAGCAGGTGCTCATTACATATGGTAGACTTTGCTCTTAATAATCATTAACCCTCTTGTGGTATCTACACATGTAAGGAAGAAGATAGCATGAAATATTTTCTGTAGATACAAGACTGAAACTTAACAAGAAATTTACAGAAGAATGCTTTGTTTACCCAGACATGAGTACTGAAAGTTTCCTTAAATATGAATTCTTTGGAAAGATAAAATAAATTTAAGAGCATTATACTCATAAAATATTTCTAAGTAACTCTTAACTTAAAATCTATATAAGTTAATGTTAGATTATACAAACTAAATGTTTAAGATAGACATATTGCATTTATTGTTGTATTTACTAAAGACATATCACAAAAGATTCTACGATTGTGGATAACTGAGTTATAAGAAATCATATTGTTCTTTAAATATTACAGTACATCCATGCAGTTAAACACGTACAAACATATAAATGTCCACAGAAAAAAGTATTCTGTCATCCTATCTCATGTTTCGGGATTCCTTTATAAGAAATTAATTTTATTAATATTTTCTGTGTGTAAGGAAATCTGACCATAAATGATAATCATTTTCTTCTTTCTTACATAAAAGTTATCACAGTGTATCTGCCTGCATTTTCTAAAGAAGGAAAACAAATAGGCCATGTAGATTACCATAACAGTGGGTTGTTTGATTAATTTAAACCATTAAAGGGGGCATAATGGCATAAGGTCCAATTAGAAGATTTGGAGAAACTAGCAAGCTTTTCAGCCTAAGGAGCTGGGACCTCAGAACAAGAAGAGCAAAGGCAGTTTCAGTCTAATATTAAAGGCCCATATACTCCCAAGACTGTAGATGTTATGCTTGCATTACAGGCTGACAAATTGATAGAGCCTTATGTCCATGGCCTCTCAACAACAAATCTGCACCTGTTCAAATACAATCAAGTTTTCATGCACATGTGCTTCTCCTTTATTCTCCTGTTCCCATATACTGCACTGAAGCTACTGGACTATATCACATGGTATTCATGGTATGCTGCCCCTCCTCAGTTTTTTGATCTGTATGTCAATCATCTCTGAAAATAACTTGAGAGCAAAATCCATATTTGTGTTTTGAAGTTTTCTAAGGATTTTTTTGTCAAGTCAAGCTTACAAGCAATATTACTGAATATATATCACATAATACATGCATTTTCTGCACCTTAGTATTTTGTTATCTCAAATGATGACTGTTTGCAACCCTGTTAAGCTATGCAAGTCATAAAAACATGGATAGTTGGATAGTTCCTTAGGTTTCATACACACACACACACACACACACACACACACACACACACACACATACACACACACACAGAGGATGCCTCATGGAACTGTTTTTATTTCAGTCACTATAGTATGAATGAGCCCAACGTTTGGAAATATAAAAAGGTATCTGTTAATAAGACTTCACATGTATTTTTATAATATGTGACAATAATTTTAATACATGTTCACAAAATGAAGTAGAGTCAGGTTGTGAATCTACTTTCAATCTTGATAAAGCCTAGTGAGCATCCGTTCTCCATGGCCTTCTAAGTACATGAGTAACCGTGGAGAGGAGAGAGGGTGGCAATCCATTGCTGCCATGCAGGTATTTTGCATGGAGTTTGCATGTTACAGATTATGCTTCATTCAAAAGACTTATCTTGATAAGTAGCTAAAATTTATGACATTTTTTTCTGTTCTTGTATCTGCCTTCAAGTTAAATGTTCTACAGTGCTAAAGTATTTTCATTAGGGATTATTTCATAAGAAAGGAAAACTTCTTCCCACGGAGGCCACAAAGCAACTGGAGCATAAACAAACACTGTCTAAATTGGGTGTTTGGGGAACTGATTTTAGCAGATGTGGGAAATTAAAAATTAGTATATCTATGTTTACATTTAAAATGATGCATCAAAATCTGTTAACTATGTTTATACTGTTAATGTTAAATCACAGCCCTTTTCCCTAGGTGATGCTGATTTCTCAAATTATCATAAATTCTGACTAAGTGGAGATCAAATTAATAACTTCTCCTCAAGCAGCTAAGTGAAATAACACCCACACCAGTCCCCAACTGAGTTCTAAAGTATATTTTTCAGTTTATCAATTTAATTGCATTAGATCCTAGGGTACTTATTTTTATGGGTAATAACTTATAGCAACATTTTTCATGTTTGAAAACTGATGTGCCAGAAAAGTAAAAAAAAAAAAAGAAAGTACAATGGATATATTTGTAAATTATACTGAAACTAATCTGCAAGGTAGTATATCCTAATTCCAGAATATTGATGCTACAAAATAAACATTAGCTACTTAGGTTTCAAGGCTTAAGAAACGAGACTGCAGAGCCAATGAGATGGCTCAGTGAGTAAAGACTCTTGCTTCCCACTCCGTTCACCGTAGTTTGATTCCTGAGGCCCTGAGGCCCACATGTTAGAAGAGGAAGATGCTGTGCTCTTATTATTAGTAGACACATAAACACACACACACACACACACACACACACACACACACACACACACACACACACACACACACCTACCAACACCACCAATACAAATAAAAGTAATTTTAAAAAGCTAGACTTCTTGCAGCTCATTCTTCTGTGATCTTCAGCAGCTATCATTTTTATTCCACATGTGTCTGTTGTTGGTAGTTGATGGTTGAAAGAATAAAAGAACAAAAGAGGGGAGGGGTGAGGTGGGGGGAACCGGAATGAGTGGAGGGAAGGGAAACTATGTTAGGATGTATTGTACGAGAGAAGGAAAATTAAGTCTTCAGCATTGCTAAAAGGTTTCCACTTACCTTTGTCAGAGCTTCCTCCCTTGCTAATGTACTCCGAACAAGGGAAAATAGGGAATGCGGGTTTATTAAAAAATAGCTAGATTCTGAAAGTAAAATAAAGATGACCATGTCAGAGAGGAAATTTGATATGGGAGAAATCAGCTGTCGCTCTCCTAGGAACTTAGCCATCTTTGGAGAAAATATTACAAACATAGCATACCAAAAAGTATTCAAAGTCAAACTATAATATCAGAAACTTTATAACCCTAAGCAGGATGTGTGTGTGTGTGTGTGTGTGTGTGTGTGTGTGTGTGTGTGTGTGTGTGTGTGTGTCTTCAGGAAAAATAACAGTACTGGGTATAAACAATTTATGAAATTTTGGCATAGTAGAAAATTAAAACCTTATTGACAATACCAAATTTTACATATGATCCATCAAACTCTTTAATATAGGACACCTGTTAGCTAAGAAGTTAGCGTGGCAAGCAGTGTGAGCAATCTAAAACACATTTTCTAATTGAATATCTGCCTGCCTGACATGACCGGGAAAGGTTGCCATCCCTTCTCCAAGGATCTGTGTTCCAGGTTCTCCCCTGGTCTTTCTCCATCTACCTGAACCTAACACAGACTGAAGCTACCGCAGGCTTCTGTGGAAGAGGGAAGTGTGTGGAACAGTGCATTCAAGAAAGTGAAGTGGCTATGCATGAAATTCCACAGCACTGAAGAGTTTGACAGAGCAACCCTGGCAATTGTTTACCTGGGGTGTGTGTGTGCATGTGTGTGTGAATATGACATGTCAGCACATATACATATGTGGTGTTTGTATGTTGCAGAAGGAATGTGTATTTTATTTATGAATTTCACATGATCATTAAACTAGACAATATCAGAGTAAAAATCTTCAGATATAAATATGAATATATTTGACTATACTAGAAGGTATGGATATCAATTGCTTTTCAATTAGCAATTAGTGGTTTTAATGTTCACCCATTCAAGCATCCAGTGGCTTGACATTTTACTGTGGTTGTCACAACAGTCATAATTTCTACTCACATAAAAGATGAGGGGAGAACCTTTTCCTATTATCTTTTATTGTTTACCTTGTGAATTTCATCATACTCTTCTACAAACTAAAATGTTCCTACAGAAAAAATAATTTATAGAGCCTGAATCACAAAAATATTCCATGAATAAAGATATAATATTTGTAAAGATATGGATAATCTCTTTTGATATATTTTACTGAAATCATTTGAAGACAATATAGAAATTTAGATGATAATTTCACTGGAAGAGATAGAGAGGATAAAAGGATATAGGGAATAAAAATGTAAAATGTATAAAGTTCTTTTGGGGACTAGAAAAGTATTTAAGAAGGCTGAACACATGTGAAGTATATAAAAACAAATTGAAATTTTCATAGAATAATACTTGAGTAAAGAGAAGTGGCATATATGCTTGTGCAACTATGAAATGAAAACTTAAAATATTTACAAATAAAAGACTGAGGAAATGATTACACCAAGGAATATACAACAAAGGTAGAGAATATAGTTTCTCCTTAAGATGTGTTTATGCCTAAATAAGTTGCAATTTGAACTTTGGAGCTGAATGGACATAAATACATATTGCATTTGGAGTAAAATTATTTTAAAAAATTATTGTTATTGTTAGCCCATATAACATTACTTAGCCTTTCAAGGTTGGTGGAAACATTGCAAAATTGTTTGTTTAGAATTATCGAGTTCTATAAATGTCTAATGAAATTAACACAAGCATGTATCATCCAAACAGCTATCTTATAACAGGAAGTAATAGAATCATCAAAATAATTATTCTTTTCCTAAAATAATAAAAATAAAATGTCATTAAGCAATTGTGTTTACTTAATAGGAAATGATTAGGTATTCTATGAAAGTCCCATATGTATTCTTTCCTTTACAAATAGCTTGATGCTTAGAAGAAGTAAGAATTTTACAGCATGGAGTTCATAGGGCAAGACGTTCCTAATGAACACCAGAATACATATATATCACGGTGATTGTTAGTTAATGTGTGCTGTGGATAACAGGAAGTAAGGTGTTAGTCACAGCGGCTCAGGGCTTTTGGTCTTGGAATTCTTTTATCAAAAGTATAAGACACTAGGAGTCATTTCCTCAGCATCTTTTCACCGGCCCATCTCAACTCAAGGGATATTATTAGTTTTTTTATTTGTTTTTTAATCATTTATTTATTTACATTCCAAACGCCGCCTCCTGCCAGTTGCCCCCCTTACCCTCTCCCCTTCTCTTTTGAGATGGGGGGGGGGCAATGTGTATTCTCCTACCCTTTCATATCAAATCTCTGCCAGATTACGCACACCTTCTCCCACTGAGGCCAGACAAGGCCACCTTGTTGGGGAATGGATGCCACAGTCAGGCTGCAGCCTCATGGAATGCCTCTGCTCCAGTTGTTGGGGGACCCACGTGGAAACTGAGCTGCATGTCTGCTACATATGTGCTGGGAGCCTCATGCCAGCCTGTGGGTGCTCTTTAGTTGGTGGCTCAGTCTCTGAGCTCCCAGGGGTCCTGGTTAGTTGACTCAGTTGGCTTTATTTTATAAACTGTACAGAAGATGAATCTAAGATGATTAGGAAGCCCTACGAGGATGCTCAGTGGAGCTGTGTCAAACTTTAATTTCTGACTCAGAATAATTATGACAGTAAACATTTGATGATCCAATAATATTGTAAAGAGTACAGTGAGTTTATCCTAATGCTAGATATTAGAAAGGCTGATGATCTCAATTATGGAATTAATACATGAAATTTTATTAACTTAATATGTTGGGGATAAAGGAATGACTCTGATGCATCAGGAATGGTTAGGGAGAATAATTAAGTAGGCATGTGGAGAATGTGTGTGTGTGTGTGTGTGTGTGTGTGTGGCCCCGGAGACTGACTAGGTTGATAATACAAATTTAGAAGATTATCTAAAGCTACTGACCAGGACAAAGCAGTCTAGCAACAGAATGTTAGTAAAAAAGGAGAATTCCTAGTGAAGTTCCCAGTTACTATAATATTTGGAAGCAGGTTCAGGCCTCAAATTCAATGGTAAAAATCTATAATTGATTAGGGAAATAATAAAAAATTAGATATCTTAGAATTCAAGTGAAAATACTATTTAAATGAAGAAATTGTCACCTGCATCGAGTCTTAAAGAAGAGTTAAATAAAATGAACCAGAAAATTCATTATACTATTTTAAAGGACATAAGCAATTCAGGCAGCTGTTTTTAAAGAATCATTTTTTTTTTAATGAGAAGAAAGACAGAGTTTATGGTGTTAATGGTTGTTGGAACTGACAGAAAATAGTATCTCAACAAAAACATTTTTCTATGAAATACAAACCTTTGTTTATTTACTTACACTCCAGATTTTATCTCCTCTCCCACCGGTTCCACTTCCCATACCTTCTCCCCAGCCCCTGTCTCCATGAGGATGTCCCCACCCCTAGCCCCCGGAGACCCCACCTGACCTCTAAACTCCCTGGGGCCTCCAGTCTCTTGAAGGTTAGGTGTATCGTCTCTGTCTAAACCCAGACACATACAGTCCTCTGCTGTATATGTGTTGGGAGCCTCATATCAGTGGTATATGCTGTCTGTTTGGTGGTCCAGTGTCTGAGAGATCTTGGGGGTCCAGGTTAATTGAGATTGTGGTCTTCCTAGGGAGTCACTCTCTTCCTCAGCTATTTTCAGGCTTTCCCTAATCAACCACGGGGGTCAGCAGCTTCTGTCCATTGGTTGGGTGCAAATATCTGCATATGACTCTTTCTGCTGCTTATTGGGTCTTCAGGAGTACAGTCATGCTAGGTCCCTTTTTGTGAGTGCTCCCTAACCTCAGTAATAGTGTCAGACTTTGGGACCTCACCTTGAGCTGGATCTGACTTTGGACCTGCGGCTGGACCTTCTTTTCCTCAGACTCCTCTCCATTTCCAGCCCTGTAGTTATTTGAGACAGAAACAATTATGGGTCAGAGTTTTGACTGTGGGATGGAAACCGCCTCCCTCATTTGATGCCCCATCTTCCTGCTGGAGGTGAGCTCTATAGGTTCCCTCTCCCTACTGTCAGGTCTTTCATCTAAGATCCCTCCCTTTGAGTCCTGGGAGTCTCTCACCTCCTAGGTCTCTCAATCCCACCTGGGAGGGAGAAGAAAGAAATCACAAGTGGGGAGGGAAGGAGAGACCTGGGAGGGAAAGTGGATGGGGGTTGTTGGGGGAAGGGGAACCTGATCTGGTATTAGGTGAAGGAAAAGGAATGAAGCCCCGAGGGCCAGCAGAAAGAATGGAAACAGGCAACCTTGGGAGGTAGGAGGTAGGGAAGACCCTCCAGAATGCACCAGAGACTACTTGACCTTTAAAGGGGGAAAGAATAAGGGATAGTTCTCCTGTAGTGTGAATAGCTTTGTGTTTGTAGTATTTGTAGTAATTGTTAAAGTAATTTCAGTCAGAAAGGTCTTTTCTAAAAAAAACAAAACAAACAAACAAAAAAAACAACAACAACAAAACAAGCCATAGAATTTAGGCTGCATTGGACGTCAATAAGACTGAGAACACGAGGTAACATTCCTGTGCTGTGAAAAGAAACAAAATTGCTGTAATTGCCAAACAGTGTCCTACTGTGTATTGTCTAAAAATAATGCTTTGGTGGGGCAGTTGTGCCCCACATCTTCCCAACACTCAAGAGGCAGAAACAGGCCTCTGGGAGTCTGAGGTCGGCCTGGTCTACAGTGTAAGTTCCAGGACAGCCAACGCTGTAACACAGAGAACCCTGTCTTGAAGTAAACAAACCACAGCAACAAAATGTTACTTTGATGGATTCATGGGATGACACAGGGAACTGACAGGATGTGAAAAAATCAACATAAAGAGCCTTACAGCTGTGCTTGCATAGTTGTAATTGTTGGGCTGTGGTGTACAAAGCATGCTGGGTAATGATTTTGGTGGAAAGGGAGAAGACAGAGAATGATCCAGGTTTGGAAAATTGTTATGAAGAATGAGAAGGTGATGTGAAGACAAAGCTGCCAGCAGAATGGGGGAAAATGCTTTCATGATGCTCAAGTCAGTGATCATGCTTTTGTAACTCCTTCCCCTCCTGAAAAATGTCAGTCAGTCATTTTCAGAAAGATGAGAATGTAAAGACAAATGTCTACGATTAATTTAGTTCTAATGATATATTTCATCAAGGAATGTGGATATTAACCTAAGTAAAATGATGTAATTAACTTACTTTCTTTCCTTTTTGATCATATTGTCAGTAAACATCCCACCACTCAAAATTCAGACATTACTGTAGAGGAAATTTAATCCAGCAACATAACTGCTCTGGCAAGGGATCATAGATCTATATGATCTGATTGGAATACAAACAGGCCCTTAGTACATACCTTTAATCCAAACAATGTAAATAAGGTTAGTTTGTAGAAGGAAGCAACCATGTTTTAAAATAAAGTCTGATTGAGGGGCAGACAAAGTAACAAATCAAAGAAAGCTTTGATAGAATGAGTCAGAGATAGGATATGCCCAACTCTCAAGAGAACCTACAGGAAAGAGGATTTAGAAGAGCAGTGCAGGGAGAGAGAGTCAGATCGGAGTCTGTGCAGTGAGTGCAGTGCAGTAGATTGAGTTCCTTCTACACATCATGCAGTTCAGAACAGATCAGCAGAGGCCATTGAAGCCAGAGCATAAGAAGGAGCCAGAAGATTAGAACACACAGTCAGAGATCAGAACAAACAGTCAGAGTTAGTTTGATGCCAAGCCCAGACATTCTAGAGAAGCTGAGAGAAGCCAGATTGAATCAGTCAGCTTGGAAAGGAGTTTGAGTGAGAACTGCTACATTGAAGCATTCTGTCAAAGTTCAGAAAGAACTAGTGTAGGTGAGCGCATTCAGCAGTAAACCTCTGAGATGTAGATTATATCCAGAGAATAAAAGTTACTAGATTCTTGATGTTTTGTTAAAATTATTTTTGAAAGATTTCTTTTATTTATATAATGTTTATCATAAATGCATGTGTGTGTAACATGCAGTTGCATGGCATCTGTGGAGTCCACAAAAAGATGTTGAATCCCCTAGAACTGCAGTGGCAGTTGTTTGTGAGCAGCATGTCAGTGGTGGGAATCAAACTCAGATCCTTGGCAAAAACTGCAAGTGTCTTTAATAGCAGAGTCATCTTTAGAGCACCACTGACATTTTCTTGTTACATGATTGTTACATAGGCATAACTGATTTCAACCCTCACTAACAAATTTAAAAAAATGCACTAGCCTCTTGTGCAGTAGGATATAGAGCACTAAATATTTTTTCAATAGTTTCATATGCTGTAATGCCTGCAATAATTATATGACCATGGGTTCTTTTAAAAATAAAAGTGTCATATTGATTACTAATCAAAATAATGCCATGTTGAGTTCTCAAATATATGCCATATATATGAAAGAATAATTGTTATCCTTAGAATTACCTTGCACAAAACTCTGGATTGTGTACCAGTCTTGTTGTTCTCTTAAATCATCACCTTTGTAAACAAAGAATTTCATAAAGCAACAACTTCTAGAAAGTACATGTGTAAAATAGAATTTGAATGTATTCTTTCAAAATGTAACAACCACAACACAAACAGATGAATGGAATGTTCAAATCTAATTTTATAGTGTTTAATGCAATTAAATTATCAAAATATTACTCATTTTTATCATAGGAGAAAAATTATTTTAATTGTGAAGTATAATGGTAGTGTCAATATGATGCCAGCAACTGTATGAGAAATGTTCCTGTAAATAAGTCAGAAGAAAATATACAAATACACCAGACTTGAAAGTTTAATTCACTTTTAAAAGATGAAAAATTTCCTCATCTTGGCTTCAACTATCAGATTGCAAAATTATAATTTTAAAATTATTTTCAGTATGTTTTACTTTAGTCCACCTTTTGTTCCCGATTCTTAGTCTTTAGAACCCGTACTGAATCAGCACCATTGTGGCACTCTGTTATCCTCCAGCCACGTTTCTTAAGTTCTTTTTTTATTGCATTATTCAAAAATCATGCTGTGTTAAAACCTCACCTTAACTCACTCTTTTTTCAAATATGAATATGAACAAAACAAATGGATGAGGTACTCTCCTGGATCAAAAGCTTTACCATTCTTGATGTATTTTTAATAATTAACTTGGCTAGCTTAAAATAAAAGTTTTCTAAGACTAACATAACCTTTCTATTGAAAATTAAAATCATTTTACCTTATTATTAAGTCTATTTTCTTCATTTCTCTCACATATTGATTTCTATATTATGTCCAATAATCTATCTATCTATCTATCTATCTATCTATCTATCTATCTATCTATGCATATATTATATATACTTATACATATGTATATATGTATATGTATATATATTTATAGATGTGTATATATATGTATATATATAGTATATTTGTAAATATTGTATAGATGCAAATATACCCAGTTATTTCTGATAAATTAAAAATATACTCTCAAATTGTTTTAAATAGTAATCATGACATTTCTTTCTTCAACCTCTAAACTATTAAAGATTGACTTTAAATTCTTCTTGGTTAAGACCAAGCCTCATGGGCATACTTACAAATGTGCAACGCTAACGTATACTGCTTAATAAAATCTAGGGATTGAGAGATGAGAAGGATAAAGAAATAAGGCTCAATTATAAGGTAAATTAATTTTACTTTCAGTGGAAAATCTAGTTAGTCTTAGGAAACTTTGTTGTATGCAAGCCAAAATAATTAGTAAAGTAATGTAAGAAAGGTAAGGCTAAATCTCCAGGAAAAAATGGTATCCATTTATTTTGTTTGCGTTCATATTAGGAAAATATAAGTCATTCACTTAGGTTTTCAGCATATCATACTTTTGAATATTATAAGACAAAGAGAACTAAGAAATATACTTACAGCAATGAAAGCATTATTTTGCTGCTAAAGCAAACTCCAGTAGGTATAGGAGACACAATAGATGGACAAATCTTTAAACCCTTCACTTCTCACTCTATACTGGATTTTAAGTTAAAGAACTTCAGAGCCTGAATGAATATAAATGATGAGAATAAATGTTCCTAGGATAATAAAAGATAGATATCTCAAAATAAGAATGGAGATATGAATGTCCCACATTTCCTATATCCGTTCCTCTGTGGAGGGACATCTGGGTGACATATCTGTCTCTCACTGTACCAATTTCTTTACACAACTGAATACTGCTCAGCTATTAAAAACAATGACTTCATGAAATTCGCAGGCAAATGGATGAAACTTGAAAATATCATCCTGAGTGAGATAACTCAGTCACAAAAGAACAAACACAGTATGTACTCACTGATAAATTGATATTAGTCCAAAAGTTCAGAATACCCAAGATTCAATTCACAGACTATATGAAGCCTAATAAGAATGAAGACCAACATGCAGATGCTTCAGTGTTTCTTAGAAGGGTGAACAAAATACTCACAGGGGGAAATATTGAGGCAAAGTGTGGAGCAGAGACTCAAGGAAAGGCCATCCAGAGACTGCCCCACCTGGGGATACATCCCATTTATAGCCACCAAACCTGGACCTTCTTGTGGATGCTGGAAGTGCTTGCTGATGGAAGCATGATAAGCTGTCTCCTGAGAGGCTCAGGCAGAGCCTGACAAATACAGAGAAGGATGCTCACAGCCAACCATTTGACTGAGTTTGGGGTCCTGGATGGAGGAGTTGGAGAAGGAACTGAAGGAGCTGAGGGAGTTTGCAGCCTCATGGGGAGAGCAACAGTGTCAACTGGCCAGACCCCCCGGAGCTCCCAGAGACTGGACCACCAACCAAAGAACACACATGGAGGGACCCATGGTGCTGGCCACATATGTGACAGAGGAGGACCTTGTTGGCCATTAGTGGAAGGAGGGGCCTTTGAATATGACAGTATTAGATGTCCCAATGTAGGGGAATGCCAGGGAGGGAAGATGGGAATGGGTGGATGGGTGGGGGAACACCCTCATAGC
This sequence comes from Uromys caudimaculatus, assembly GCA_028551405.1. NCBI lineage: Eukaryota > Metazoa > Chordata > Mammalia > Rodentia > Muridae > Uromys > Uromys caudimaculatus. The sequence goes on along the minus strand of CM052712.1, from coordinate 56,018,923 downwards.
GGCAAGGGGAGAGAGAATGGAATATGGGGTTCCCAAAGGGGAAAACATTTGAAATGTATATAAAGTAAATATCCAAAAATAAAAATAAAAAAATTAAAAACAACAACAACAACCAAAAAATGAGGATATATACTCAATTCTTAAATGAGTTGGAGAATCAGACTTCACTTGGAGGATGGTAGAGGAGGAAATAAAGGCCTCAGGCTACTAACACTCAAACCCAGAAAGGGGATAACATTTGAAATGTAAATGCATAAAATATCCAAGAAAAGAAAAGAGAAAACCAAAATATGCAGCAGAAGAAGGCATCAAAAGAAAGAATCAAACCAATGTGTTATAAAGATAAAGGCAATGCCACCAGCATTAATTACATATTTGAATACAGTATACAATTTAACATTTTTAAAAGGAGCTTTCATATTGTTATTCTAAGATAGATACCATTTTGTTAGTCAATGGAAATATAAATTAATGACTTCTCCCATGTTCTTATTATTACATAATTATTACTATGTTATTATTACATTGAATTATTACATTCCAATTTAGGAAAGTTTAAAAATGGCTTATTTTTTCTGATTTTTATTTTTCATAATTATTTTTGCCCCATTTAAACTTTGTTTTGCCAATGCCTTAAAAAATATAGTGTTTTTTTCCTTTGACTCTTTTCTTCCTTTCTCTCTCTCTCTCTCTCTCTCTCTCTCTCTCACTCTCTCTCTCTCTTTCTCTTTCTCTCCCCTCCCAATCCACTCTCTTAACTACACCTCCAGAAAAACCTGACTCTTTCTCAGTCCATCGATCACCAACTGCCAACTACTTCTCACTTAGATGTAAGGGCTCCCGTGCCCCTTCCACATCCATGCAGGGATGTTGACTGGGTGGTCCTTGGACAGGTAACCCCAGTTGCTGTTAGTGCATGTTAGTGCTAATCATGTTCACAAGATGGCTCTTCTGCCTAGTCCACTTCAAATTCTGCCTCTTAAATCTTTCTTTTCTTCTCTCAGGACAGTCCCAGAGCCTTGGGAAAGATTTGCAAGGTTCATGAGTGCAAGCATGTTTGTGTGCATATGATACAAATGTCCCAGTTATAGATGAACACACCAGATATTAGTTGTCTGTGCTTTTGCCAGTTGTGAGTCACTTCATTAACTGCCATCTACTGGGTACGGGGGACAAGTTCCTGAACAGAACACCAGGGGCTTATGCCCTAAGATCAAGAATAGACAAATGGGACCTCATGAAACTGCAAAGCTTCTGTAAGGCAAAGGACACTGTCAATAGGACAAAACGGCAACCAACAG
>CM052712.1:56000832-56017122 GCA_028551405.1 Uromys caudimaculatus | reverse complement strand
TCTTCTTGCTGGCGAGAGGCGCGCGGGACACTTGGGCCTGAGGATGTTAGAGGCCTCAGTAAAGGGGAATATCAAGGCGGGAAAATGGGGATGGGTGGACGGGGGTGGGGGGGGGTGGGAGGTGGAATTCCCTCCTAGAGGCGGGTTGGGGAGGGGATGGGGGGTATACAAAGAGGAGACTCAGAAAAGGGGAAACATTGGAAATGTATATAAAGTATCAAAAATAAAAAAGGAGGAAAAAAAATAAAATAAATAAATAAAAAAAAAAAGGAAAAAAAAAAAATCTGCCATCTACTGCTCAAAGATGCTTCTCTGATGATGGTGTGAGCTGAACTAAACCATTGGTAGAGGGATATATATTTAGAAGTCATTTGGATAATATGTCCATTTACCAAATTAATGACAGTAATTTCACTCCCAGAGTCTATGAGCTCCATAGCTGTAGATTCTTGGTTAGATTTGTAGTCCCTGATATGAGTTTCTTCCCATTGGACCAGATTTAAATACAATTATAAGGCTTGTTTTTATTATTTCATTTTTTATTGGTTATTTTATTTAGTTAAATTTCAAATGTTACCTCCATTCCCAGTTTCCTCTCCACAAACCACTTATCCCATCCCCCTCCCCACTGCTTCTATGAGGGTACACCCTCACCCACTCACTCCTGCCTCACTGTTCTAGCATTCTAGTACTCTGGAGCTTCGAGCCTTCACAAGACCAGGGGCTTTCCTCCCCATTGATGCCAAATAAAGCCATCCTCTACTACATATGCAGCTGGAGCCACGGGTCCTTCTTTGGTTAGTGGTCTAGTCCTTGGGAGCTCTGGGGGGGGGATCGGTCTGGTTGGTTGATATTGTTGTTCTTCCTACAGGATTGCAAACCCCTTCAGCTCCTTCAGTCCTTACCCTAACTCCTCTATTGGGGTTTTTGTGCTCACTCTGATGGTTGGCTGCAAGGATCTGCATCTGTATTGGTCAGGCTCTGGCAGAGCCTCTCAAGAGACAGGTATATCAGGCTCCTGTCAGCAAGCACTTCTTGGTATCAGCAGTAGTATCTGGATCTGTTGGCAGTTCTGGTGGCACAGCTTGTTAGGATTTGCTGAAGGAGGCATAGGCAGGAGGATCTGGAGTTCCAGGGCAGTCTGGGATACACATTTTGTATAAGGCTGTTTTTGCACTACTCTTGAACACATAGACATATCTTGCCAGAATCCTGTCACGAATCTACACCCTCAGCAAGATGTGCAAACATGTGTTGTTTCAAGCAGCTACAATTTGCTATTCTTTCTCAAATCTCTTATTGATTGGGCTCAGTTACTGCTTATAATTCTATTCTGTACCTCAAGTGTTAAGAGATGGGGGATTTTACATAGTAGAAAAACTGAATATTTTGAGAAAGGGGCCTGAAAGGCTCTGGCAGATTCAACACTTGTTAGTTCAGATCCCAGCCCTGTCCTTCCAAATTTAAATTAGTATAGCTCTCAAGAGGGAATGAAAGTGAAATAATCATGTTTAGCAAAAACTGAATCTAAAGCTGTTTCTTATGGGTCGATATCAAAGCAAGCACTATTCTGTCTTCATAATTTCTGAATGATCAGAACTGCAGAACAAGGTGTATGAAGCATTTAAACATTTTCAAAGTGCAGCTGCATCAATCAGATGGTGCCTCCCAGCTCCAGAGAATTTTTTTCTTATGCCTTGCCGGATCTCTAAACACGAGTTACATTACAGAGCACCAGTGGTTTAAACCTGTGTCTCTGTGACATGCAAGTGAGGGAAGCCATTTATTATGTTTTTTTCTTTAAACAGACTTGCTCAAGGGTGGGAAAATTCTCAGAGTTTTAATTTTCTTTTCTTCATTTACATAGAGCCCTAATCTGCCTGCAGACTTGGCAGCTTCCAAGGAGCTGCAGAACTAGAAGGATAATAAAAGGGGTTGTGTATTTTAAAGAAAACATAGAAATATCTTCTGTGGTTAATGCATTTTAATTTTCCTGGTGAACTCCAATTGTTTATGATCTTGTGATAATAGTCAATTTGAAATACCTCTTGAACATAAAATATAAAGTATTGTACCATTCCAATGCATCAGTAGGTGATGTGTAAAATAGATTGACAATTTCAGCAAAATACAATGCTCATCAACCTAATACAAATTATAACAATGTGATAAAAATTAAAACATGAATGGCTCATTCATGACTGGATTGAGAAATAAGCTTCCTGAGCCAGATTTCATAGTTATTAGAGAAAAAGCATGTATCTATGTAATTGAAGTTTTACAGAGCATGAGGGCTTTCATAAATGAAGACCATAGAAGTAGACAAAGATATATGCTTTTATAAACAGTAGTATTGAAGTATTGTTTCAGGACAAGAAGATGTGCTTTGATGGTAATAAATTCAAGTAGACATGTCTATGTGATATTGCTTACCTCTGTTCAAAACAAGAAACTTGAATTTGAGAATCTACTATGTTTTAAAGTAGACAATTGAGAAAAATAAGAGTGAACTTTCTGTGTCTGCTGTCTCTCCATATGCAAAGGTGTCAAATTTTGGGATAATGTTTTCTAAACATCATTTTCTCTCTGTAATTTCTTCAGAAAGTTTCACTCTCCAGATGGATTATCTATCAAAACCATAGAACTAGAATAGATAGGAATAATTAAGTAGCTAATACGTAGATCTTCAAGACTCCTGTGGTATATGAAATGTCTATTTCCTAAGCAAAAATGCTTTTCTCGTGCAGGTCTTATTCGATTTTAGATGTCCTTAAAGAACCTGAAGATAGGGGATTGAAAATATGGGCTTTCTTGCCGTACAAAGCCAATATAGTTTTAAGAACATACCAACTAATATTGAGTACTTATAAATATGCTATTACCTTATAGAGTCTTCCTTACAATTCTCTTCATTTATTACTTACTTAGTAAATATTTGTTGAGCACCACTTGTGTTCTGTGAACTGAAGATGGGACAGTAAAGCAGCAGTCCTGTTTTTGGAAAGTTCAATATCAATACCCTTATGTTTCATATGTGATAAAATACATAATTTCAACACATTTGTACCCTTAAAATGATTTTCAAGGCTCAAAGAAATATTATACTTTTAACTTAGCTATTCAGATGCAGAGATCAAAAGTAGAATTTTCTTTTCTTTTTTTTTTTTTTTTTTTTTTTTTGGTTTTTTTCAAGACAGGGTTTCTCTGTATAGCCCTGGCTGTCCCGGAACACACTCTGTAGACCAGGCTGGTCTTGAACACAGAAATCCACCTGTTTCTGCTTCCCAAGTGTTGAGATTAAAGGCATGTGTCACCACTGCCTGGCTAAAAGTGGAATTTTTATCCACCTTTTGGACCTTTTCTCTTCGTTAAATTGATCTTCTATTTCAGTATCAACTTTTCACCCTTCAGTGTCAACTTTTCTCTCAAAATAGAATCCACATTCTTTGAAATTAAAGATGTCAATGTGCCTCAAACCTTGACATTTCATGAACAGTCTATCTTGGAATACTGCAAATACTATCCAAGTTAACCCCAGAGGAATTAAATTCTGAGACGTAAGAAAGATAAATGGGTCTTAGAAATTCTTTAGTCATGTAAAGGATAAAATCTAGTTTGTGATGAACAACTCAGTTTAGTAAAAATCATGGCTCCTCAGAAATCTGCTACTTCTGCTCCCAAATTTTAAATTCTTCTTGCATTCAAAAAATTATTCCTAAAATGCAGAATGAAATCCCATCAGGCTTTATATTTGCAAGATAAAACATTTGGCAAACAACCAAAATTTCTGGTAAGAGTATTGTGAAGGAAAACACAGCAAGTACAAATACATATAAGATGAAAGAATATGAACAGAGCATTTAAAAATGTATTTCCATGTCTTTAATATATTCAACTGAGTTAAAAATATTTAAAGGTTTTTTTTTTTTTTTTTTGGTTTTTCGAGACAGGGTTTCTCTGTGTAGCCCTGGCTGTCCTGGAACTCACTCTGTAGACCAGGCTAGCCTCGAACTCAGAAATCCGCCTGCCTCTGCCTCCCAAGTGCTGGGATTAAAGGCGTGTGCCACCACTGCCCGGCAAGATTTTTTTTTTTATTTTTTTATTTTGTATGTATATGTATGTGCCTGTACTAATATCTGTGTAGTACATGTGTGTCTGGTGCCCACAGAAGCCAGAAGAAGGCTTAGGATGATGTTCTTGCAATGGAGATACAGAGGGTTCTTAAGTGACTATGTGGGTTCAAGGAATTGATCCTGGGTCTGAGAAGTCAGCTCAGGAACTTTGGGATTTCCACGAGGGCCCCTGAGCACATGGGCACCCCTCCCCTCCTGGAAGAAACAGGTTAGAGAGCACATAGGCTGGAAGGGAGGGGCTGATTAAGCCCCTGCTACCTCATTCCCTAAAGACCAATCAGTTTAAAAGTCACACTGTTCTGCCAATCACATTGTGCCTAATGGCTGCTGCTCTAAAAACTGCATAAAAGGTCCTTGAATGGGCTGCTCGGGGTCGTTCTCCCTCCTTGGTGTGCAGGACAGCCCCAGCATGCAGGATCAATAAATTCCTCTTGCATTTTGCATTGATCCCTGACTCTATGTGTTCACTCAGGGCATCTCTGGTAAGTTAAAGCTCACCAGAGTCTTATAGGGTCTTTGTTAGAGCAGCAAGTATTCTTAACCTTTGAGCTATTTCCCCATTCTTGTAAGAAATTTATACTTATACATCTGTTCTCAGTAAACACTAGGTGCTATGTTGCTTTAACTATTATTATTTATCTAAAAATTATTATGAGTTAATGCTGCCTTTAGTGTGTAGACAGAATTAAAAGAAAGACATTCCTAGGGCTGGTGAGATAGATCAGTAGTTAAAAGTACCTGGTGCTAAGTTCAAAAACCTTAGTAAAAATAATTTTGTGATGGAAAAAATCATTAGAAACACAGAAAAAACCACCTTTTAATATTTTTTCAGGAAATTATACAATTTGTTTTACTTTATATGGCAGAAAATGGGAGACTGACAAGCTCAAAACGGAAATAACATAATTTGTTTGAGCTGTACCATGTAAATCAATGTATTTATTGCTTAGCATATAGAGATGTTATTGAAAAAGTTGAGTTTTGAGTTTACTAATTCTTGAGCTTTCAAAATGAATGTGCCAAAGTCATTAAGTTATTTCACAAGAGTTTGACACATTCACATTAACACTTTGCCAAACTTTGCTTGCAAAATGGCAAATTAAGGCAACAAAGAAATTAATAAATAAGACCTACTATCTACTACTATAAATCAGACATGAACTGGATATCTCTTATATGACAACACAAAGGCTGTCTTTTTAAAACTTTAAAAGAAAATGCATAACATAAAACATAAAAGAGTTAAATTGGATGGGAACATTGAGCCTTTCAAGATGAGATGGAGAGTTGCATGCCAGTTATGTATCGTGTGTTGTTCTTGGCTTGAATAGGAAATCATATCAATGAAAAAAGGTAAGACAAGAAGAAAATGGGCGATTTGTATGATATATCATCTATATCATCAATTAAATCAAATGGAAGTTTGATGAATAGTTCAATGAAAAGAAAATCACCAGACAGAAAAGAATACTGATAGTTGGCTGCATATCTGAGATGCTTTAAAGAAAAGATACTGGCAGATGTTAGGATATTTTGCTCTTAGAAGCAGAACATTTTGAGATGAAGCCAACTTTAAAAGTAGAGAGGAGTGATATGAAGAGTGATCCGTACAGAGGGTATAACAAGGACTTCTTTTCATTCTTCCATCTAATTACATTTTATTAACATAACAGAATTAATTGCCTTGAGGATGGTGAGTTATTTCAATACAAAAAGGAAGAAGTGTGTAACTATGGTTGGACAAGACAAAACAAGATGAACATTCAGAATCTGAATACTAAAATCAGGAGCCAGAACAGAACAAAGAGCTAAGGATGAACAGATTTATAGCTGCCACATTCCACTAAGATCTGTGACTCCACATCCCTTTCCTTCATCAAGGACTTTATGGAATTCATTTTGCTATAAATACTGAAGCACCTGGCTTGCTAGTCTTCAAACCCTTGATAATTAGCCAAAGTATTGAAAAATTATGTTGTTAATATTCATTATAAATTTATTTCCCAAACATAATAATTGCAATAGAAGATAAAAATATAAGCAAATGTCTACTCAAGTAAAACTTTGTAAATTAGAAGTCAAGGTTTTCTAACCTTCATTATAATATGAATTTGAGAATGTCTTTAGGCTTAGAAACTCCCATTTATAATGAAAAATTTACAAGAAATATGAGGCCTTTAAATAAACTGCTTATTAATACTATAAACTAAATAATCTAATAAAATTATTTTTCCTTAAAATGAGCAGAAAATATTGAAAAGAAAAATATTTTCAAGGGGTGCTATTGGAATAACCAGCTATCCAGAGGAGTAAAGAATCAAGATACAAATAAGGTACACATGACAAAGCCATGATCACAATAAAAAACACAAAATGCCAAACTGTAGAATGTCTAGGAGATAATTTGAGGAAATCTATCCATAACCTAAGATTTGACAAAAGCATTTTAAAGTCAATAGTAAAACACAAGAAACACATCAGTTGCTATTCAAGAAAAACACTGTACATTTGCAAAAGACATATCAAATGTGTGTTTTTTATGTAAAAGTGCTGATAAAGTTATTTTTAACACTGTTCTAAATGTTACTATGTAATTTAGAAAAAAACCTAAAATGTAGGAGTGCAATTTGATTTTCTTGTCACTTCAAAAAATGATAAGAGGTAGATTTAGTTTTGGTTTTAAACATCATACAATCTATACACGGATTAAAAATCATGATACCCAGTAAATATGTGAAATGTGTTTAAGAAAACCATTAAAAATTAATTTAAATAATAATTTAAAATGAAAACTTATACATTGTTAAAAGGAAACAGGATATAAAGAGAACCATAAAACAAAATTTGATTTGTGTGATTTGTTTACGTGAATCGTATTTTAATTGTTCTAGAACATTTGCTTTGAAAATATGTTTATTCATTGTGTGTATTTGTTCTTGTGCAATTGTACGCGTGTCATACTCGAGTGTGCAGTATGTGGGTGTAGAAAGCAGAGATCACCTTGTGAGTGTTGGTTTCTCATTCACCATAGTGACTCCAGGGATCAAATACAGCTTAGAGGTTTTGAGGTAAACAGGGTTACCCACTGAGGCATGTGACATATTTTACTGGTCCTGTTCTGAAGTATTTTTATTTTAATTCTAAATACCACTAGAAGTGTAAAAGTATGTCATTACAAATACAGAAGGCTATAATATTAAAGCATGGTAGTTTTGCTAGAACTTTATACTTTTATAATTTTATTTTAATTTAATCGCCAAAGTGGTTTTGCTTTGATAGTGTTACAGTATCTAGGTCATTTTTAGAATTGAAAAGCAAACATGATACATCTTATTTCATACAGATCTATAAAAGTTACTACTAAAATCAAATTACAAAATATTTGTACAGATCCAAAAGAATCTGTAAAAGTCAGATACTATTCATGGGAAATTTCAATTACCCAAACACTGGCTATACATCAATGCTCCAGGAAGGGTAGGCCTGCATTTCTTCAGAGAAAAACTGTTTGCTTATAAGTCAGCATGATAACTATACCAGTAAAAAATAAAAAGCACATTTTAACATATTCTAAGAACCACAGCCAGGAATCATTGATAGATAAGCATGAAACTCTGCTCTTTGTGTACAAGATACAAACCATGATACAATTTACCAAAAGTTTCCACTTGCAAACTTGCTGTTATAGATGCTACTTCACTTTTTCCATGTGCCACATTAAATAGGCTGCTGCTTCATGGGAGCCCAAGGCCAACTCAGTTCCTGAAATCTATCTTCTCTGGGCTGCATAATTTTGTATGAGGAGCCTTGTGCTGTGAGTTGGATGGAATAGGAAAGACAATGAAGAGAGGGGAAAGAATGAAAAGAGTAAGGGGACCGCACCGAACAATGAAGAGGGTTACAGATAGATGCTTGCAGGTAGGAAGACAGCTGAGTATAAAACAGAAGCCAATCTGGCCAATGGTACCCAAAGCACAGGTTCCTTTTGTAGGTCTTGAGGAGTTAATCACAAAATAAAGCCTCAGAATGCTGGCTTATATTTCAGAATCCTAATAAAATATAAAACATACACATGTTCACTTTGTCTTATGAAAGACTCATGTTAACATGTCTTGTCTCTGTAAAGAATGGGTGGATGGGTGGGGGAGCACCCTCATACAGGCAGGGGGAGGGAGAAGAGATGGGGATTTGTGGAGGGGAAACTGAGTAACATTTGAAATGTAAATAAATAAAATAACCAATAAAAAATGAAAAAAAGTATGTGTGTCTTCAAGTTAGACAATGATACCAAAAAGAAGAAAAAAACACTTTAGAAATAAATTGGAACCAGAGATAGAAAAGACAAGTGGCCAAAGCAGAATTGGTCTGAGTTAACTAGCTAAGAAAGAATCTAGGGCACAAATAAACATCATTTATTCCATTTTGGGAATTACATATATTTCTTGAAGTAGCAAAAGTTATACAAATTAAAGTTACACCATGCCATTATTCACTCAATTAATTTACAAGGAAAAAGGAAAAAATAGAAAATCTCTAATTTGATTATATTCCTTATTAATAAAACATTGAGGTTGACTTTGATGTCAAATAAGGTACTTCTGTTTAGAATGTCATGTCTCAGTGTTTGCCCATCTGTCCCTTCTTGTGGATAACCTCGATGTACTGATGTATTTTCAGTAAAATGCAGGCAGCTATAGTCAAGGTTTCTGTTTCAAATGCAGATTAGGAGATTTTTGTTAATCAACTGAAGGAACACAAGAAATGTGCATGCTAAAAATCATTTCCAAATACGCACTGTTATCCTGGGACTGAAACACCAGGCTAAATACTATAGTCAGAGATATGACTAGTGAGTATCAGGCTAAATAATAAGATTAGCTAGGAGAAAAATTCAATATTCAATCGATTTCCCACCCTAATCAGTCTTAGAAAACTCGAAATTCCAGATAACTAGGACATCACATTCCCGTTAACATCTGAATTCTAAAATCTTCCTCTGCAATTATATTCTCCATGAAACTGTTAAACAGATAACATATGTTGATTGTATTATGATTAAAAAGCATAAGCCATTTTTGGTTATAATAAAATCTTCTTTTTAAGAGAAAAATACATCAAAATGAATCCTCACCAAGATGAACATTTTCATTTTAACTTATCACCAAGGAAAAGTGTGTTGACCAGGACTGAAAATGACGAGAGACTTAAATCTTGTTTTAATGTTTCTTCTTAAATTGTTTAATGCCCGTGTGATTGAAACTGAGATGTGAACAAAATTGCATGGCTGAGCTAGAAAACGCTGGAGGATATGATGTGAATTTAGGCTTAAGGGTAGGATCCAGGAGAACATGTTGAATAATGAGAAAGCAGCTGGGATGAAAATCGGGGATTAGGACGTTAAGAATGGAGAGGCAACCTTGGGCAAATACATAGATAAGTTCAGGAGGATTTGGCTATATAGCTCGAGGCCCAGTGGAAGGAAGATAGAAAAAGTTTCTAATAGAACTCAGAGAGCCACTCAATATGGGACAAAGCAGACGGGGAGTTATGAATGAAAGAACAATCTGCTTTGGTAATTACTGAGACAAGGGTCTAAATTAAACAATGGTAACTAAACAATGGGGAATTTAAAGCAAGGAAAAATATTAACAGAATTTGCATGAATAGATGCGATTCAAGGGATAAACGGGAAAAAATGGAATCTAAAATGGTCAGCTCTGAGGTTGTGGAAATCCAACTAAGGATGAGATCTCAGAAGAAAGGGAAATTGGAAGTTTAGGCTCAAGGATTAGAGTGGGAATGTGTGTATGCCTATTTTAAATAAAGGGAGAGTATGGTGATTAGAGTGAAAACGTGCCCCAAAGGCTCATATATTTGAATGTTTAGACTCCAGAAGGTGGAACTATTTGGGAAAGATTAGGTAGTATGCCTTTGCTGGAGACAGTGTCAAAAGATCACAATGGTTTCAATTCTCTCTCTCTCTCTCTCTCTCTCTCTCTCTCTCTCTCTCTCTCTCTCTCTGTTTCTCCTCCCCATTCTCTCTCTCCCCATCCCCTTCCCGCTTTTCTTCTCCTCACTTTCCTTTCACTCATTTAATGAAATAACAAGGTAGATAGATATAATCCATTGAACTTTTTATGGCATTAAAGAAAGAACAAGGGAACTCTCTCAACTCTTCATATTTGATTTTCAGTACAGAGTAAAAAAAGGAAGATAGTGTCCCTTACAAAGTAGTCTGTAAGTAATATTCGAATCAAGTTGGTATACAATGTTAGAACCACTCCCCATTCTATTTGTTCTATCAACTGGCAAGACAGGACTTTTTAATAAAAAATAATTACAGTGGATTCAACATTTCACCTTTATTTCTAACATTTATATTTATCTAGAAAGCTTTTTTCAAATTTGTCTTTAAAGTAAAACAAGTAGAAATTTCCTCTTATAATAATCCCTTTTACATTTATGGTTAAAAGTGATCTTACTTTCAGCCCATTTTAATACAAATACAACTCAGTCAGCACTGTCATGAATATTGCTCTCCTTATATTTTGTCTACTCAGTTATTCCACATGTGTTTTAAATTTTGGTTATAATTATTCACAGGTAGTAGTCTGTCAGTGTGGTTTTAATTTATTTCTCTGCTAATTAGTGATGGTAAACTTTCATTTATTTTTTACTGCATTAAGGGTACAATATCTAATCAAAAAATTTTCAGTTTATTGGATTTTTTTGTGATCTAGTCTTCTTTACATTATTAAGTACACATTTAAAAATATGTTTCTCCAAGTCTGTAGCTTGATTTGTGTTGTGTCCCTTTCAAAGAACAAAATTACTGAATTTTGCTGGAATCTTATTCATTATTTCTCTTTTACAGATTGTGATTTTTCTAGTAATAAGTACTTGGCGAAAGCATTGGCAAGTAGATATTTTTATTATCTTCTAGTTGGTTTTCAGTTTTAGGTGTTACATGTAGGCCTATATTCATTTTTTTGTTATTTTTAGTAGGCATTACATAAGGATTTGGCTTTTTCTCTTGGATAAAAATAGTCCAGGATCATTTGTTGAAAGCTGACATTCTGTATGAACTGATTTTTCTTTGTAGTGACTCAGGTGCACTATGAATGTATTTCTGAACTGTCACCTCTACTTCACTATCCTATTTGTCTATCTGGAGAGCAACAGCATAACATCTCATGGTATATGCTTTACACAATGACTTGAAATCTGTTACTATTTATCCTACAACTCTGATCTTCTTCTCAAATTCATTTATCCACCCTATGCTCTTTGTATTTCCATTTTACTACAATTGTGTCAGATCAAATTGTCCATTATAATAAATCATTTTATCAATGATATTTTCATGGAACATACTATTGTTAGTGCAAGTAAAACATTCCCATTAAAACTCATGTTATTTATATTTTTTTATGTTATATTTGGGGATTTTATAACTTAAGATTTTACACTCAAGCAGTTTATCTATTCCAGGTTAATTATCAAAAAGAGTGTAAGATGCATTCATTTTCATAATGCTTTCAATATTTTCCCAGCAAGATTTTGAAGACTCCATTTTGTCTCATTATTCTATATAGGTGGGTATAACTCATGTATGATTACTCTGCTTTACACAGAAGCAAGTGTTACTTTTCATTTCAGAGAATACCAATCTGTGGAGGAAGGAGGAAACCCATAACCGCGTATGTGTAAACACACTGCTGCACAGACTTTGACATTTTATAGCTTTAAATCCTACCCCTAGTAATATAAGGATTAGAATATTTAAAATTCTTTGTGATACACTTGTATTAGATATAAAAGTCATGTGCGAGAGATCCTACTAGCTACTTCATTATGTGAACAAAATAAATGAATAAGTATATTTGAGGTTGTCAGAATGTCACATGTCTCATACAAACCATCAGTAAATGTCTTTAATGTAGCCTGAAAAACTAGCATGAGTTAGGTATGCTTGAAAGACTCTCAACTAAAACATTGCTCTTCAAGGTGGCTCTACTAGCATGTTGTAGGAAGAGCTTTGAATCTAGTGAGAAGTAGATAGACACTGGAAATTGCCTCTGAGAATATTTTGAACCTCTGTCCTTTTGTTCTGGGTTGAGCTAGTGCTGCTGTGTATTCAAATACTAAATACTGCATCCCAACATCCAGTTGCTTCAAGACCAATAGATCCTCACATATCAGCATTTATTGTGTAAATACCTTAATCTCTAAACTATCCCTGATTGGTTAATAAAGATGCTTACAGCCTGGACTAGGCAGAAAAGAGTGGGCAGGGCAAAGGAAGAAGTTTCACTGATGCAGATTTTTACAAGGACAGTTTTCTGAGACAGGTGGCAGAGAGAGCAACTTATACACAGGTGAAGACACCAAGGCAATGAATGTGAAGGAGCTGTAAGATTAGAACAGATTGCCAAAGTTAGTTTGAGGCCAAGCAGTGCAATCCAGTGAGAAATCAATGGAAACCAGATTGAATCAATCAGTTTGGAGAGGAGTTTGAGCCAGAACAGCTAAGTTGAACCAGCCAGCCAGAGTTCATAAAAAATTAAAATGAGTGAGCTTATTCAGCAGCAAACCTCTGAGATGACAATTACAGCTGGTGAATAAAAGTTACTTTTATATAACCTTCACATGCTAAATGAGTTAAACCATACACAATTAAACAGATATTCTATGATAATCTCACATGTAAAATCTAAAATTGTCAATCACAAAGAAATAGACACCAATGTTGGTTAATTGTCTTTATTAGAATATTGATATTAATAGAGGGTACAAGGCTTTAGGCTGACAAAGCATGGACCGTGAGGTTTGCTTTGCATCAGCTTATCTAAGGTGGAACTCTGTTTCCTAAAATTCATATTCATCAGGCACTGGAAATGTGTGCTATGCAAAGGAAGAGATGGCATCTTGTTTCATGCAAGTCTCGTGCAGATGCAGGAATTGCTGAAAATAGTGCAGTGATGTTAAGTGTTGGCTCTTCCTGTGGAGCAGAGTCACCTTCAGCAACTTCCGACCATCACAGTTTCCTCTGAGATTCACTAGTTCTTAGTTCACATATGAGTTTTGCAAGGAGATGTGGCATTGTCTAGCAAACCAGTCATACAAACCTTTATGAGAGTAATAGGTTGATTTACAGAATTCATTTTTTAAAAATTTCCAAGGCATTTAAAAAGATTCAATGCATTTGTTGTTTTTATTTTTAATAAGCATAAGAATATGACTGTATCTCTGTGCACATTGCTTATAGACTGTCAGTGTCTGTGTGTTTCCTTAGTTACTGAATGAAATTTTAATCTAAAACATTTTGTAATTTTATTTACCAAATGGGTAGTTTTCAACACAAAATAAAAAAGTTCTGTTTGCTTTGAAGTGGTGACTGGTGCTGGGTCTCTATTGTATGCTTCTGATTTTCTGTCGGTTTGATTTTTGTTTCTCTGCCCATTGCTATTAAACATGCGCTGATAGTTTTTCTATATTTTGGACAGAAAAATGTTATTTTTTATCTTTATTATTCTTCTGAATAATATTTTACTGTTAATTCTCTCTAGTTTTTTATTAATATTACTACTTTTTTTTTTTTACAATCCAGTCGTTACCCCCTCCTGGTCTCTGGTCTACCCTCCCACAGTTCCACATTTCATCCCCCTCCCCAGTCTCCAAGAAATTGTGCTACCCCCCTACCCCAACCTCCTGCCATCCCTCCCCACTCCCTGGGGCCTCAAAGGGGTTAGGTGCATCTTCTCTCACTGAGGCCATACCAGGCAGTCCAGTGCTGTGTATGTGTCGGGGCCTCATATCAGCTGGTGCATGCTGGTTGGTGGCTCAGTGTCTGAGAGAACTTAGGGGTCCTGGCGGGTTGAGACTGCTGGTCTCCCTATGGGGTCACTCTCCTAGTCAGCTTCTTAAGTAACTTGATAATTTTGAAAAACATCATATTTTCTTATTATAAACCTATTTTTCTTTACATCTAATCATATCAAATTCATCCAAATTTTCTTTATCCGTTTAGTGATAACCAAGGATCTGTATCCATAGTCTTGAATTCTAGAATTGAATTCTAGAAACGTAGCCTCTTTCCTAAGGCAACAGCAATATTTGGTACTATGCTACAGATGTGGTACAGAGGTCACAGCTCTATGGTATACCTCTCAGCAGACATACATTCTCTTAAATGACTTTTGGTAATTAAAGGAAACTTTTATTAAATCTTGACTACTTTCTAATTTTGTTTACTGACTCTAGAAGCTATTCTTAGTATCACTTCTAAATTATTTTGAATAATTATTCAGTTTTATCAACAGCTACTTCCAAGATTTTATACAGAGTATTTAATGTAAGCTCCATGTAACAACAAAAGCTTGGATTTTTTTAATATCTTGTTAATATTATTGTATACATAAAGCTTGAAAAGACTAAGAAATTTCAAAACAATTCTTACAAGTTATATGCAAATATAAACTCTAAATTTAAAATGGACATAAAAGCAGCTGTAAAGCAAGTTCAAGTTAGCCTGGGCTACATTCTGAGTATGTGGGTAGCTAGTGAGATACAACAGGACTCATCTAAACCAACCCAAACAATGTAAACTTGCAATGAGTTTTTCATGTGATTATTCTGAAACCTAGAGCTCTGTATTGGTTTTTGAGTTTAGGGCATTTTTCCAATAAATGATTTTTCTTGTCAGTTAACATATGATATTTATTATAACTTTTATTGAGTTCATGTTAATGAAATAGCATGGCAAGGGATGACTTTACCTGGTGGTTTTGCTGTCGTGGGTAGTAAACAGAGTTGATTTTGTCAGCCAGATTGGATGCATACCTTTCATTGCCACAATGCTCTCACATTTTAATGTTTTCTCAAGTCTACAGGGAAAATGAAATATGAGACCCTACATGAATTTTATCTTGGAAAATAACAGTAGTACGTAAATAAAAATAACCTGACATTTATACAGAACCCTGCCCCCTTTATTTATGCTTTTTGGCTGGAGTTCAGAAAACACATGGCTCCCTCCTCCTGGGAGGCTGCTGATCCCTGTAACCTGCAGCCCTTATCACTTTTTACCTGATATGAGTGGAATTTCTGCGCTTCAACTCATTGCAAACTGTGTATCTTTCTCCCAGTAGCATCTGTTTGAATCACATCTTTCCCTACTGTTTATCAGGATTGCCTGGCACATTTCTGAGATGAGATGTGTTTGCCTCTTGTTTACTACAGTAAGTGGATTTCGTTATCAACAACTGTAAGGCAAGAAAAATCTTTCAAAATTTTCTCCTTAAACAACAACAACAAAAAAGGTAACTCTGGTGATATTTTCATTCTGACGTTTATTGCTTCCTTAGTTATAGTAACAGCCTAGGTGGAGAGCAATAGAAGGGTGGATAGAGAAAACACAAAACATGGTTTATACACACAAAAGAAAATTGTTCTCAGCTAAAAAGAAGATTAAAATTATACTACTTGCTGGAAAATGCTTAAAACTATCAATAGGTAATCCTATTAATTGAACAAACATTGCAGCTTTTCTCTCATTTTTGGGTTCTAGACTTTTCCAGTTACATGAAGTCATAGTATACTGATTATATGGTAGTAGAATCAAATGTATGGGGAACAAGAGGAATGCTAGGAGAATAGCGTGTTGTGAATGTGAAGGTCATGAGGTATTAAGGGATAAGCTCAAAGTATATCATATAGTTACAAAAATTGTCTTATGTAGCCCTGCATAACAGAAATGAATCATTGTAGAGGAAACATTCTTACCTCTTGGCATAGTCAGGATATAATTGCCATGAATTCAGTATTTTCCCTTTCCAAAATTCTTAAATTGACATTCCAGTCCCTGGTGTAAAAGTATCATGAAATGGCCGTTGGTAAAGGCGTAATGACGAGTCCTCACGGATGGGATCAGTATCTTTGTAAACGATTCATTATTTCTTAAGGTGAAGAAAGCAAACGTTGAGAGACAACATGTGTCATTAAAAAGAAAATCTTTCTGTTATTATTGTTGCCATTGAAGACCAGTCTTAAACCGTAGTGATCTGATAGGAGGCATGGGATTATTTCAATCATCTTGTATCTATGGAGGTTTGTCTTGTGACCGATTATGTGATCAATTTTGGAAAAGGTACCATGA
>CM052712.1:55980303-56000332 GCA_028551405.1 Uromys caudimaculatus | reverse complement strand
GGGGGTGGGAGGTGGAATTCCCTCCTAGAGGCGGGTTGGGGAGGGGATGGGGGATATACAAAGTGGAGACTCAGAAAAGGGGAAACATTGGAAATGTATATAAAGTATCAAAAATAAAAAAGGAGGAAAAAAAAAAGGAAGATTTTCTTGAAAAAAAAAATAAATAAAAAATAAAAAATAAAAAGAAAATCTTTGAGTGCATTTCCGTGGCCATGCCGAGGTGCGAGGGCACAGAAGTTGGCACAACGATGTTGCTTATGAATCAGAGGATGAGAGGAATGCTGTGTGCACCAGATAAGGCTGATTTCCACAAGGCAGATGGTCTGGTAGATGTCAGCTGCTTTAAGGTTTCTGAATTTGAGCCATGAAATAGGCATCTGGGAGATAGAGATGGAATAGAAATATCTAGAGCATGGTGCTGGAGCCACTAGGTAAGTTAAACGGGGTTTGTAATATCCTGATTAAGAAGATACATGCAAATAAAAAGACTTGCATCTGTCAGTTCACATTTACAAAATGTGTTATTTGGCTCCTCATGAGAAGTCATTAAGAACTGCCTAACTCTGAGACAGGCAGAGGGCCTCAAGGTAGAACGCAGGTGTAATAATTAAGCATCATCCAAACAAAGACATGGTTAATCTGTTCTCATACCTGAAATCAAACACAGAACATCAACAATAAAATTAATTACCTTTGAAAGTTCTGCTTATATGATCTAAATAAATAATTTGCTTTATTTCTACCATAACTTCAAAAACTTACTTTGATAAAAATTTTTAAATGGGACAGGGCTTCAAGTAAAGGGATGGAATTGCTATCCAATAGTCAAGAACTCTGGCCCAGAATTGTTCCTGTCTGAAAGAACTGCAAAAATGGAGATGAGACTGAGGGAAAGGAGGTCCAGTGACAGGCCCAAATTGAGATGCACCTCTAAGGGAGGCTTCAGGGCCTGTCACTATTATTGATGTTATCTCATGTGCTTACAGATAGACGCCTAGCATGGCTGTCTTCTGAGAGGCCCAACAACCAGATGTACTGAGACAGAAGTATGTACTTACACCCAACCAACAGACAGAAGTCAGGGACCCCTGTGGTTAAAGGAAAAGCTGGAAGAAGCTGAGCAGGAGGCCGACCCCATAGGAAGACCAGCAGTCTCAACTAGCCTAGACCCCCAAGATCTTTCAGATATTGAGCCACCAACCAGGCATCATGATGATCCGAGGCTCCCGACACAGCAGGGGACTGCCGGGTCTGGCCTCAGTGAGAGAAGATGCACCTAACCCTTGAGAGACTTGAGGCCCTAGGGAGTGGGGAGGCCTGGATGGAATGGGTGGGACATCCTCTTAGATACAGGAGAGGAAGAATAGGATGAGGAACTGTTGGAATGCAGACTTGGAGGGGGATAATGAGTGAACTATAAGAAAATATTAAAGATAATTAAAAGCAAAACAAAACAAAATAAAAAAGACCTAAAAATCAAAAACAAAAACAAAACCAGTAGTGCACTAAGGTTTTTTTCTCCTAAAGACACTTTTCTTTCTGTTGAGTGTTTTTTAAACTATTTTATTGTTATAATTTTTTATTATAAGCCTTAATCAGCACTAGAGCTGGGCAGATATCTACTGCCATGCTATTAAAAACTATTTTGTATCGAGAACTCCAAATTATTACATACTATGTTTTATCTAGACTTCTCTTAAATCCAAATTGACCAGCACTCAGGGCCTTGCTTTCTTGACTTCTAACCCACAGTGTCTTCCTCCTTTTTCTTCTTTTCTTCTTCCTCTTCTCATGGTTTCCCCTGAAGCCCAGGCAAGGGACAGCAAGCACCACCTATCTCAATTCTTCCCGTTTGTAAGCTATAGGCATCAACTTGTTGAGTGTTATAAATGAAGTCTGCCCTTTACATGAACTAGACGGAAATGCTTGTGTCCAACCTATACCTTTGAAAGTTTATATGTTTAGAAAAAGGAATATGAGAGAATTCAGAAACTTTCTCACCAGCGTGTGAAGGCTTGGCCTTGTCAGACTTCTGAACTTCCATTTCTTGAGACTGATAAGGATCTTTCTGCCTTGTCTCATAAACAGCATAATTCCTATAAAAAGTCTTAGAAAGCAATATAGTATTTAAATTTCAATACTACAAAAAGTAATGAATTAAGTCCCCAGCAGCATACTTTATGGGAATCTTAGGCAGTCTCTAGGATCAGGCCTATTCGCTTAGGGTAAGTTATTTTATTGACCATGCCTATGTATCTTTGTTCAGGTCACCAAACTTGGAAACATGTATTTATTTTTAAGCATTTATTTATTTTTATTTTACATGTATAGGTGGTTTTATCTGTCTGTATGTATACATACCACTCATATGCATGGTGACCGCATGTACCAGAAGAGGGCATTAGATTCCCTAAAACCAAAGTTACACATGCTGTGATTGCCTTGTTGGTGCTGGGGATCAAACGCTTGTCCTTTGTAAAAAGTCACCCGTGTTAATTCTTAAAACTACTCTCTAGGTCTTGGTACCACAGTTTTATTATTCATAAAAAAACTGAACAATAGCATTAAACCACATAGGGAAGTTTAGTAGGCTTCAGTGACTATGCGTCTGGGATAACTGGATAGACACTTTATGGAGATGAACTCCCCACATTACATACCTATAACTGGAGGGAAGTGATTCTACACATCAGAAGGAATTATCAGGTTATTTTCTTTGTGTTCTTATATCTGGCATCTTCTTGAATTCATCTATGTCTTCTCTATTTTCTGATAAACTTTTATGTATCCAAACATTACAGAAGCAGAATATATTTGGTACCTAGTCTCTTAAAAACATTGTCTTTTTTAAAAAGAAAAGATGTATTAATGCATTCTGAGATATATCTTCATCTTTGAAATAACAGTTATATATTGTTACCTAAGTGACAGTCAACACCATGAAGGGGCTATTATGTGCCACTCACAATAACCTGGCTAACTAAATCATGGTATATTTTAGTATCTTTTTAATTCATTGATTTTTAATTGGCACCGAATTACTGCCAGAATCAATGAATGCAGAATTAAATATGATGTAACATCTTATAAAACAGAAATCTTGCTTAAGCCACTAGTTTTAATAATGATACCAAAGACATGTGCTTAATTTATTAGAATTTTAAGGCATTTTATATTTAATTCTGGTATTTTTTCCAAAAATTGAATAAAATGTAATATTCTTGGGGTTGAATCTACTATCTTAGGTATCTCCGAATTAGAGTGTTCACTGAATGATTAAAATGTTCCATAATGCCTCTGTAGACTGATGGATTTATTTTTACCATTTGCTTTGGAGGAGAAGCAAACCATGGGATTTGGTACTTTGCTCAGCTTTAATTAGCCTCATGAGACTGCTACATCAATCTTACCTCTTCCTTGCTTTTGAGGCAATACTGTCCAGCTGATTGGTTTATAAGCATTTTAAGGATTTTGTTTTTCGAGCTTTATTAATAATTTAGAGCAGTAAAATTGAAACAACTTTCTCTTGTGTTTTATTCAGAGAAAATTAGATGCTTCTCATGAATAGTAGACAGCACTGAGCTTGAAAAATATGGATTTTATGGTTTAAAAACGCTTAGCAGCTCAATTTCCACCTCATGTTATACATATGTTAAGACTTTTACATAAAGATTTAAAGTTGAAACTAAACTTATAAGACCTTTGGTTACATTATTGCTTTGAGGTTTAATTTTTCACTGTTTTCCCCCTAAATCAATCTAAGATTCGTATTCACGTAATATAAGCACACAACTTCCCTTGTACATGTGAGCCAGAGATGATGCCAAGATAAAAGGCGAGCAAGCTGACTCTTTTACATCATTTCAGAATGAGAACCTGAATCAAAACTATTTAAAATGGAAGTTTATGTGTTTCTTTTTTAATCAACAAACATACTGGAGTTACGAAGCTTTGTTCTCAGTTCATCTGAACTTAACATTGTGGGCATAATGGTATCCCAGCAAGCTGTCCATTATGGTCACCTTCTCTTATGTTGGCCACACTCACCTGAATCCTGACCGATACCGTGAATAGACCGTGTGAGTGGCCAGTATTAGATGGAAGCTATGGGAAAAGCAATGCCCACTGCTTACTAGTAACTTGCAAAGCTATATAGTCAGCGATGAATAACTCAGCTGTAAGATATACATTTCAGTTGAAATCTAGGAACCAGTGGGTACTCCTGTCTGATTTTGTCCACAAGTCATTTCAAGCCCTGACATACCTCCCCTTATCTTGAACATTTTTTATATAACCAATATTTGTTTTCTCACAATTTATCTTTCTTAAAACCAAAAACTTTCATTACATGCAAGTTCCAAAATGAAGAAGCCATTCCACATACAGTATCAATTTCTAAGACTATGAAAAAGATTGTTTCTACATAGGAATTATTTTTCTTTTAACAGTCATGGGAAGCTTGTTTTAAAAGTAAGAAATCCAAAATAAATCAACATAACAAAAAACAATGATAATTGTCTATGGCATTATGTACATTTATGTACAATGATTAAAATAATCACAATACCAATAAATAGTTTATAGACACTAATTTTTAAAATAAGCCTTTTTATAAATGAGTTATGTTTAGGATATATTTAGTGTATTTTGTGTTATGTACCTATGAAAATTATTAAATGCAATATTAACATAATGTTTTAATACATTATTAGGAAATGTTTTATGATAAAGTAAATAATGCACACATATTTACAAGGAATTTTGAAATAGAGATATTTAGTGATCATGTAGAGTTGGGTAAAATATTATTTTGTAATCTGTATATTATTATTATGAATATAAAATTTCATGATAAATGATTTTTATACCAAAAACAGAATAATGGAGAAAATGCATGTGATTTTTTTTCCAAATAAGTTAGAAATTTAATAAGATTTTTATCCAAGGCCTCCAACTGGCAATCACAGAAGAAAGCAAAGGCTGCAATTGGCACTCATTCCATAAGCAAATGTTGAAAGCCTCCAGCAAATTATCTTTATTCATTATATTTCATTCATGAGGAGTCTCCAGGTTCTGGCCAAAACGACTTGTTTCCACATCTATGGTAACCAACTTGTTGTATTACTGTGACGATCTTATTTTAAGTTTTCCTGGTTTGAATTAAGCATGAGAATTTCTTTATGCCTTGAGGCTGTGAATTTGTACTAATATGTAAATAACTCATACTTGAAATAATGACGCAGGAACAAGGCCATTTTGTTGCTTTCTGCCTTCTCTGTGGCTCCAACTGACATGTGTAAGATGTTGCTTTTGTTATTTCATGTTTCACAGAATCATGTGATAAGTTCATTCTACAGTTACCTGTCTCTTTAAACTGAATTAATTTTCAAATCTCTAACCATCTAAATAAATTTTATTTAACTGCTCAAGGAAACAACTTTATCCAAAAATAAATTTTGAAGTAAAACTAGGCTAAAGGGAAAACTGATTTTTAAAAGCCATGAATTTATTAAACAAGTATTTTTACTTAAATTTTCCTTTATTTCTTTTTTTATTTCTGTAGCATATTGATTAATTATTGGAAAATGGAATAGGGAAGCAAGATTTTTGCATTCTCTCTATCTCCCTTTCCTTCCCTTCCCTCTCAAATAATTGTCTTTAATTTGTCGTCTTCTATACCATTATTGACAAATTTACCTTAAGCATTAAGTAATAACTGCCTTAATACACAGCAGATAGTGGATTTAAGTCCTATGTACGTTCTTGCTTGATTTATAAATTGTGATGTGTATATATATGTGTGTGTGTGTGTGTGTGTGTGTGTGTGTGTAATTTCTCTCTTTCTTGAGACACCTCAGTGCTAGATATATGCCTAGATGTGCAGACAGAAGAGTGAAATGTAAGATTCCTGAATAGACAGAGTTTAAAACTCTGGCAAAAGGCCTTTATTTACAGCTCATGTAGATTCTAATTGGATTAAAGATAAAATAGAATGATAATATAGTACAATAAGCACAAATGGAAAACCAATCCCTATTTTAAGAGGAGTGCAAAGGACCTCATATGAAGGTTAGCAAGCAGACTCCAAACACATCCTTGTCTGCATCAGAATGTATTGTTTCTCTAAGGGTACTGTTGTTATCAGCATCCAAAATATCACTAAGTGCTGAGGAGATAACGGCTTCCCATCTGTCTTTGCCCTTAGAAAATTTCTTCATGTGAAGTGACCATCAAAAATCAACTAGCTTCTCATTTCAAGTCTGACATATAATTAAGTTTACAAGTGGGAATTTAAACACGTTGAAAATTAAACAATCTATTTTGTATACATACAAGAAGGAAAGTTACAGGATAAGTGGCCCTTGCAATTTCAGTGCTTACATAAAACAGAGAGAACACATGTAGTTGGGAAGGAAGGGTGGTAGGTGGGAATAAGGGCAGACTTGCAGAGGAGACAGAGGGCGGACTTGATCAAAAAATATTATATGCATATGTAAAATTCTAAAACAATAAAAAGAAAGACAAAGAAGAAAAATCACAGTCATAGCAACATATTCAAAATTAAGTATTTGATAAAATTCAATAGCCAATCACAATAAAGGTTTATATTAAAGTAAGAATGGGAAGGGGCTTCCTCAACTTGGTAAAAAAATCGAGAAAACATATAGATAAAATTATCCATATTGGTGAGAAATTAGAGACATTTCCAATAATGTCTAGAACAAGGCAGTGATGGTCTTCCTGAGCATTTGTTTTCCACTGTGATTTTAAGGTATATATGGACAGGCAAATAACTCAGAAGAGTTGGCATTGCATGGATGTGAAATAAGTTTGTAGGAAACCACTATCTGATTTAAGATCTGCTGTGACATTACAAATATTATATTGACTGTAGATCATTGAACTATAAAAGTTATCTCAAGCGGGGCAGTGGTGGTGCACGCCTTTAATCCCAGCACTTGGGAGGCAGAGGCAGGCAGATTTCTGAGTTTGAGACCAGCCTGGTCTACAGAGTGAGTTCCAGGACAGCCAGGGCTACACAGAGAAACCCTGTCTCGAAAAACCAAAAAAAAAAAAGAAAAGTTATCTCAAAATTACCTACATTCCAATACCTTTATATAAATACATATATATGTAGTATTTATCATTTATTGTTTATAACACTTATATATTAATACATGATAGAGAAATATTACAATATATAAGCTAATTTTGTCAACTATAAAAGATCTCAATATACAAGAAATGAAAAGATTCACATTTAACATTTTTTATTGAATGTTTCAGAGACAACTATTTCTTCACATGGTAAAGAAAATTATGCTAAATAAAATCCTCTTTTTCCAATAATTTAAAAAAGAACACTCTCTTAGAAGATAACACTGAAAAGGAAGATATGTATCACCTGGAGATTGGCAATGACTTTAGATACAAAAGCAAAAAGTGCAATCAATTAAAGAAATAATTGGGAGGGAAAATTAAAACCTAAGCATGCAAAAATATACTGTTCTTATATGCAGTGGCAGAAATTTTCTGCAAAATATATAGCTAGTTCGAAATATACAAAATTATTTAAAAATCAAAAGCAAGGAAAGGAACAAAATTTTAAAACTAATGAAATTTGCAGGCAAATGGATGGAACTTGAAAATATCATCCTGAGCGAGGTAACTCAGTCACAAAAGAACGAACATGGTATGTGCTCACTGATAAGTGGATATTAGCCCAAAAGTTCAGAATACCCAAGTTTCACTTTACAGTAACCACTGGACTGAGAGTGAGGTCTCAGATGGAGGAGTTGGAGAAAGGTTTGAAGGAGCTGAGGGAGTTTGCAGCCCGATGGAGGGAGCAACAGTGTCAACTGGCCTGACTCTCCCCACCCCTGGTCCTCCTGGAGGCTGGACCACCAACCAAAGAATACACATCGAGGGACGCATGGTTTGGACCACATATGTGGCAGAGGATGGCCTCGTTGGCCATCAGGGGGAGGAGAGGCCCTTGGGCCTGAGGGTGTTAGAGGCCCCAGTACAGAAGAATGTCAAGGTGGGAATACAGGAGCGGGTGGGCGGGTGGGTGGGAGGTGGAATTCCCTCATAGAGGCGGGGGGAGGGGGAGGAGATAGGGGGTTTCCAAAGAGGAGACCTAGAAAGGGGGAAACATTGGAAATGTAAATAAAGTATCAAAAACTAAAAATAAAAAACAAAATTTAAAACTAGGCAACAGTTGCTCGAAAAAACATCTCACCAAGGATAGTAACGGTAAGTAAGTAACACTGCTCTGTACTTTGTGCTGTAGAGATGTGGATCACATTAGTGGCTGCCACTCTATTCCCACTCAAGGGATGCAATAGTAATGCTTGTGAGAATGTGGAGCAGGCACTGCCACTCAGTTCACTCTGTGAGATGCAAACACAGAAACCCTGTGGTAAGTCGAGATACTGAATGTAGAAAATGATCAGATCAGTGAAGACATGGAGTCATGTTAGAATCTGAAATGTGTATTACCTCAAGAAAGAAGTGTGAGCAGCAAGGGTGCTCAGGACATGGTCCAGCTCTACTGCAAGGCTGTATGTTAGAGACAATCACAGATCAGAGGAAAAGGAGTGGACCTAAAAGAAGAGTACAGTCAGACAGTGATAATACGTTCCTCTGTAGATCATACGTGAAAATGAAGAACTGAATATGCAACATTGCACATTTTTCCCAAGCCTTTGGGATATCTGTACACAAAATGGCACATTAACATAAAAATGGCCTCTGGATGGTGGTGATGAACAAGCACAGCAGCGTTCCTTATGCTTGCTGCTTTTGGAGAGGACTAAGAACATGGTGTGGGTAGAGAATGTCGGAGGAATTCCTACAGCTTAAAATCGGTTAGCCCGCAATCCAAAGCGGCAAAATAAGGCTAGCTTAAGAAATTAAAAATAAAGCATGTTATTCCATAACATAATACTACATCTCTCATGTTAGATTCTCAGTAATAAATATCCATAAGTGATAGACTATTTTTCTTAATACATAAACTTAATTTCAAGTTTGCACTTCTCGAGAATGTTCATCATTAGCCAAGATGATGTTGGATCATTTAGATATAAACAAGGTGAAGCAGTTTTTGTCCAGAAAGTTTAGCTTTTCTATAGAGACGAGCCTGGAATGCAGGGGTTAAAATCATAACTTCACATACCTTCATATCAGAAATAAGATGATATGGCAATGTGCAATTGTACCAATACATATGGATTTTACAACCAAGTGTGCTAAAATACTCTGCATTTAGTGTGTGATGTACAAGTATGTACAAGTATATAAATACTGTTCCCTCCACTAATTGCAACTAAAAAGTGTGAATAAGTGTCACAACTTTAATTGTTTGCAATACAGTTATGTGATCCAAACTGAGCAATTTAATACTTTCTACCTTCAATTTTGGCTATTGAACAGTTTAACCAGTAGATTTACTTATACAGTACAAAGTCACTTAGACTTCATTTGAATCATATTGTCTACTTTGAAACCTTAATATAATTTTTACTTTATTATTAAGTGAAATACTGGTCCCGCTTATATTTGATTAGATTTTTTAAGTCACTTTTGGATCTTTGAACTGAGTTTGTTATGTTTTAAACAGTTTATTAAGAAAGTAATATTTGACTGTGTACATAGATAACACAACTGCTTAGCTGATAATACTTCAATGAAGTCGATCAGAGCTCTGAACAGCCCTTATTTTTATTGCTTCTGATTTATTTGTTGTTTCTTCATTGTGTGGTGAGTTTTGATATATTTTCTTTTTTCATTTTTACGCAAATGTCTCTCTGGAGACAGCTTAGGCTGGGATGTACTCCACCTTTGCAGAACTCATTTCAACTCCTTGTTGAAACTACGAAGAGAGATCAATAAGTGAAACTGTAACTTTTACAAGGAAGAGATTTTTATGATTCATCTCTCTCCTTTCTTTTAGAGGAGGCTATTCTAAAAAGCTATTTGGGGAATTTCTATTCTTGGTACACCACAGTAAAGTAAACTTCTGGAAAGTCCCAAAACCACTGATAGCTATTACTTCCTCAGGATCAATAACTCAAGTGGTACTTCTATGATTCAGTGACAGAGATGATGCTGACATTCCGCAAAGCTGGTATCTTGTGACCTCACTGCCCCATTCAGAGAAGCTCATAAGGTCAGGGTATCTGCACTCACGGATTTCTGCAGGAAGCTGGTGAGGAATTAGGTAGACTGAGAGGCATTGTTGTTTTGTCAACTGGATGGGGAAATATACCTATTTAATTAATCTGATCACTGCAATATGAGTAGCACAGGGCTATACATGACCAAGCAATTAAGGGCTTTGGATTGTTTCAAAAAGGCAGGTTAAATGAGTATTGCGCTTTCTGCATCCCAAACTTAAAACAAGAAATAAGATGAATTTCAAAGAAACATTTTAGTTCAGGTCCACTAGCAGCTGAGAGTGGTAAGGGAACCAGACAAGGACTCATTGCTTGGAAACAAACAAGCAAATGATGCCATAGAAGAAGAAAATATAATTAGTTAGGTGCTTCAATATGTATATCTGATTAAAAAACATAGTAAGAAAAACAACCAGTTAGAGAGTTCAAAAGGAAAATAATTTATAAATGAAATTATTGCTTGAAAATTATTCTAAACATGGAGGAATTACTACGACGTTTAAGATGGTACTATCTTACAAGAATCAGGAAATAGATTTTGCTATGGTGCTGCTGGCTACTCTGAAAGTGTTTGGCTCCCAGGAAAAAATTCTCAAAAACTTTAAATCCTCATATCTACCAGTGTCCAGCCATTGTTTGATGCTGTCTGAAGAAAATCTGCAGCTTTTTTTCTTTCTTCCACTATGCACTTGAGCCCTTTCATAATCGAACACCAATGAGTATCTTTCAAAAAAAAATAAAATAATTTCAAAATGTACTTTTCCATATGTATCCTTATAATGCAGAATAATGCCAAGAAGTTGAAGGACTAGGATGTAACTTGCCAAGCACATGTTGTTTTAAGCAGTTCAATTAAAAACTATTGCTTAGAATTCTATAATTTTATTATAACAACTTATGATGACCACTGAATCACTGGATAGATATCTCTTTGAAGGAAAACATTAGCAAGAAAATGTTATTCTTTTTCTGCACATGTCTGCTTACTATGCCCATCATAATTTATGTCATTGGTTTAAAAATACTGCTTTAAAATCCATTACTAATATTGTATATGTACACTTTGTTGCTTTTTCTACAAATTAATCATTAAAATAAGAAGATAATACTAATTAGTGTAGGATTCTAGTGTTAATATATTAACATATAGGAAGTAAGCATACTTTAATCTCTCCTTCTACTGGTCTGAATGGAATTTGCTGAGATTAGTGAAAATTTACAGATTGAGAGGTGGGAAAACATAAAGTTTGCTGACATGTATAAATCCAAGAGCCATACGAAATCTGAATGATTTGCAAAGAAGGGACATATGGACTCAGTCTGCACTTGAAGTGAGAAACAAGAATAGAACGTCTTCAACTCTGAAGGATTTTCTGAAGCCTTTCAATACTTCTAATTCAGAAGTACTCACAATGCCAGAGCATCATGCTGGGAGTTATGGATTTCTAAGATTTAACAGCAAAACGTAATGAAAAGTACAGAGTTCCTCCATCTACAGCCTGTCGGCCTGGCACAGCCTCCTCCTCAACAGCCTCCTGTGCCAGAGAGGCACATTTGTCACCCGTGATGATCTCACTATGGCACATCACCTTTGCTCGGAACACAAAGTTCATTTGCTGTTGTAATTTCTATATGTTTTGATGAATGTATAATGACTTTGTGCACCATTATAGTATCATATAGAATAGTTTCACTGCTCTTAAAATGCCCCAAACTCCACCTAGCAATCCATTATGTCCTAATCCCTGGCAACCAACAAACTCCTTACTGATTTCTCAGGTTTATATTTTCCAAACCATCACATAGTTCAAATCATACAGTACGTATGCTGTTTTTACATATCTATGTCTTTTACCTAATACCATGCATCTAAATTCATTTCTGCACTTGCTTACAGCTCAAGAACTTGCATCTTTTAGCATTTACAAAATTACTCTATCTCGGCAAAACACAATTTGTTTTTTCCAATTAATTACCGAAATTCAACTTGACTGCTTCCAAGTTAGCACAGCTGTAAATGGTTCTTCTTTAAATAGCTGTGAATAGTTTTCTACATGAATATAGATTCATATATATTTCACTTGTATGTGTAAATATTAAAGTGTAGAATTACTAGATGACATGATAAGAACTGGTCATATGTTTATCTCATAGGCTGTATTTTAGTCTAGCTGTCCTAGAGCTGTATCCCAGATTGCCACAAATGCAATTCCTTCTTTCCACATGCTTGCTAGTATTTGTTGCTGTCAGTCTTTGATGTTTAGTCACTCTAATAAGAAGATAATAGTGATTCATTAGTATTTTAATTCTGATTAACCTATTTGCTAAAGTTTTACTGAATTTAATTTCAGCCGCACATATTTTTTTTAACTTACATTTTAAATGTTGTCCCCCTTCCCAGTCTCCCCTCCACAATACCCCATCCCATCCCCCTCCCCTTTGCCTCTAAGAAGGTACTCCCCCCACCCACCCACCTTCTCCTGCCTCATCCCTCTAGCATCCCCTTCTCTGGGGCAATAAGCCTCCACAGGACCAAGTGCCTCCCCTTTCATTGATTCCATACAAGGTAGTCCTCTGTTACATACATAGCAGGAGCCCTGGACCAGCCCATGTATACTTTTTGGTTGGTAATTTCATCGCTGGGAGCTCTAAGGGGTCTATTAGTTGATATTGTTGTTCTTTCTATGGGGTTGCAATCTCCTTCAGCTCCTTCAGTCCTTCCCTATCTCTTCCATTGGGGTGCCCCAGCTCAGTCCAAGGATTTGCTGTGAGTGTCTGCATCTGTTTTAATCAGGTGATGGCAGAGCCTCTCAGAGGACAGCTCTACTGGGCTCCTATCTGTAAGAAGTTCTTGGCATCAGCAATAGTGTCAGGGTTTGGTGTCTGTGAATAAGATATATCCCAAGGTGGGGTGGTCTCTGGATGACCTGTCCTTCAATCTCTAGCTAATTTCAGATAGTCAAACATTTAGAATATAGCTTGTATATTTTTATTTCTGTTCTGATGTTAAACTGAATCCCAGGCACTGAAAATAGGTAAGAGTATTTTTTTTTAATTAATTAATTTATTTTTTAAAGATAAACTTTTTTTTGGATACTTTGCTTACATTTCCAATTTTTACCCCTTTCTAGGTCTCCTCTTTGGAGACCACCTAGCCCCTCCCCCTCCCCCATCTCTATGAGGGAATTCCACCTCCCACCCACACGCCTGCCCACTCCCATATTCCCACCTTGACATTCCCCTTTACTGGGGCCTCTCCTCCCCCTGATGGCCAACAAGGCCCTCCTCTGCCACATATGTGGTCCGAACCATGGGTCCCTCCATGTGTATTCTTTGGTTGGTGGTCCAGCCTCCAGGAAGACTGGGGTGGGGGGGGGGGGGTCAGGCCCATTGACTCTGTTGCTCCCTCCATGGGACTGCAAACTCCCTCAGCTCCTTCAGTCCCTTCTCCAACTCCTCCATCTGGGACCTCACTCTCAGTCCAGCTGTTACTGTAAAGTGAAACTTGGGTAAAATGTTTGGTAAGAGTATTTTAAAAGGTTTAATGGATTGTGTATGAAAACAGCGACACTGTACTCATAAAAAAAAAAAAATCTCTTTTAAAAAAAGGTCTAATGGAACAAACAGTAATTGTAATAGAGTTTGTTTAATAAGGGCTTAGTTGGGCAGCAATATAATCATCACTTTACAACATTCAACTTCCAAGTATTTGATCCTGTTCTCTTAGCCAGGTAAGTAGTTAAGAGGAGCACTTAATCTGTGTCATTTGCTCTAATATTCTGGGTTTTTAAAGTTAATTATATGACTGTTATTTGCTGGACTGAAGTGACATATTGAATTTCTGACCCCTGGAACCCATGAGCTGATCTAATTTATACAAAGAATTGTAAAGATATCGATTTTCAGGTGATGTCATTATGTTGTGACCTAATCTAGTATATCTGCTCTCTTTTTTAGAAACCAAATCACCATGAGGAATTAGACATAGCTAATAAGCTACAAACATGTGTAATGATTGTACACTTGTGTGATATATGTTAAATGATTGCAGCTAATGATTTTCACTATTAAATTTTAAAAGTTATGGTGTAAACACTTAAGAAATGCTTGTGTTTGCACAAGGAAAGTTAATATGAATGAAACTATTGACAATATTTCCATTATTATTATTACAGATGTGTTTCTTTTTTCCTAAGTTAGTCTTGAATTTCCCAGTAGCCTATCTTCTATTGAGATGGTTTGTCTCATGTGTTTAAAAATCTGCTTTGTGGGGGAGGAGGCTTGTGAGTAGACAGACATTATTTCTCTTTTCTTCTACTTTTAAAGCAAACAAAAGTTTTACAAAGCTCCCTTTGTTCTTCTATAACCCAGATCAAAGCTGTAGCATGTTAATGATGTAATCTTATAGGTAGGAGTACAATCTGCAGTGAGGCTGAATGTATTATAGTTACAGATTGACTTTCCTTGTCTATTTCATATATATGATAAGTATAAAGTACTGTGTTAAGAGTGAAAGTTGACGCCTGTAGTCTGTGCAATGCAGCTTCATACCCAATAGCACAGGGAAAGAGCTACCCTCCCAGGAGTGTGGACAAGCCTGTGAGCAGGGTAAGGCCAGCACCTCTGCTCCACCCAGAACACTCAGGACACAGGAACTGAGGAGTGGCCTTCTGGTTTCCCTCTGTGTCCAGGGAGCTGATCCTGTGACACAGGGCTACATACTCAAATAGTGCTAAGAGAGAGCTGGTCTCCCAGGAGCACCGACACACCTTTGAGCACAGGAAGACCACCAGTACTGTTCAAATTCCTTGATCAAGAGGGACCCTCACAGAGCCATCAGGACACAGAAACCAAGGAACAGTTGGGGACAGGATCCTTCTGGTTTCTGTCTGTACCCCAGAGCTGACCCTGTAATGCAGATCTCCAAACCCAAATACATCTGAGAGAGCTGGCATCCAAGGAGTACTGATACAAAGTCTTGCAGGAGGGCAAACCACAGTCAGAGAGAGCAAGACCAGCTAACACCAGAGATAACCAGATGGAGAAAGGCAAGGGCAAGAACATAAGAAACAGAAACCAAGACAACTTGGCATCATCAGAATTCAGTTCACCTACCACAGTGAGCCCTGGATACCCCAACACACCAGAAAAGCAAGACTCAGATTTAAAATCACTTCTCATGATGTTGATAGAAAACTTTAAGAAGGAAATAAATAACTCCCTTAAAGAAATACAAGTGAACACAGGTAAACAGCTAGAAGCCCTTAAAGAGGAAATACAGGAAAACACAACCAAATAGGTGAAGGAAATGTACAAAACCATCCTAGATCTAAAAATGGAAATATAAACAATAAAGAAATCACAAAGGGAGACAACCCTGGAGATAGAAACACTATGAAAGAGATCAGGAGTCATAGATGCAAGCATCACCAACAGAATACAAGAAATAGAAGAGAGAATCTCAGGCGCAGAAAATAACATAGAAAACATTGACACAACAGTCAAAGAAAATGCAAAATTCAAAAAGCTCCTAACCCAAAACATCCAGGAAATCCAGGACACAATGAGAAGACAAAACCTAAGGATAATAGGTATAGAAGAGAGTGAAGATTCCCAACATAAAGGGCCAGTAAATGTCTTCAACAAAATTATAGAAGAAAACTTGCCTAACCTAAAGAAAAAAATGAACATAAACATTAAAGAAGCCTATAGAACTCAAAATAGATTGGACCAGAAAAGAAAGTCCCCCCTGTCATATAATACTCAAAACATCAAATGCACAAACCAAGAAAAGAATTTTAAAGGTAGTAAGGGAAAAAGATCAAGTAGCATATAAAGTCAGACCTATCAGAATTACACCAGACTTCTCACCAGAGACTATGAAAGCTAGAAGATCCTGGACAGACCTCATACAGATCCTAAGAG
Organism: Uromys caudimaculatus; assembly: GCA_028551405.1. Taxonomy (NCBI): domain Eukaryota; kingdom Metazoa; phylum Chordata; class Mammalia; order Rodentia; family Muridae; genus Uromys; species Uromys caudimaculatus. The sequence continues at coordinate 55,984,226 of CM052712.1, read as the reverse complement.
AACACAACTGCCAGTCAAGGCTGCTATACCCAGCAAAACTCTCAATTACCATAGATTGTGAAACCAAAATATTTCATGACAAAACCAAATGTACACAATATCTTTCCACAAACCCAGCCCTACAAAGGATAATAGATGGAAAATGCCAACACAAGGAGGGAAACTACACCCTAGAAAGAGCAAGAAGGTAATCTTTCAACAAACCCAAAAGAAGATAGCCAGACAAACATAAAAATAACATCGAAAATAACAGGAAGCAACAATCACTATTCCTTAATATCTCTTAACATCAATGGACTCAATTCCCCAGTAAAAAGACATAGGATAACAGACTGAATACATAAACAGGACCCAGCATTTGTTGCATTCAGGAAAGGCATCTCAGCGTTAAAGACAAACACTACTTCAGATTAAAAGGCTGGAAAATGATTTTATAGGCAAATGGCACCAAGAAACAGTCAGGAGTAGCCATTCTGATATCGTATACACTCCACATTCAACCAAAAGTCATCAAAAAAGATAAGGAAGGACACTTCATCCTCATCAAAGGAAAAATCTACCAAGAAGAACTCTCAATTCTAAATATCTATGCTCCAAATTCAAGGACACCCACAGTTATAAAAGAAACTTTACTGAATCTCAAAGCACACATTGTGCCTCACACAATAATAGTGGGAGGCTTCAACACCCCACTCTCATCAATGGACAGATCTTGGAAACACAAACTAAACAGAGACATAGTGAAACTAACAGAAGCTATTGACCAAATGGACTTAACAGATAACTATAGAACATTTGATCCTAAGTCAAAAGAATATACCTTCTTCTCAGCACCTCATGGTCCTTTCTCCACAATTGACCATGTAATTGGTCACAAAACAAATCACAACAGATATAAGAAGATTGAAATAATAACTTGTCTCCTATCAGATCACTACAGATTAAGGCTGGTCTTCAATGGCGACAAAAACAACAGAAAGACCACCTACACATGGAAGATGAATAATGCTCTACTCAATAATAACTTGGTCAAGAAAGAAATAAAGAAAGAAATTGAAGACTTCCTAGAATTTAATGAAATGAAAGTACAATATATCCAAACTTATGGGACACAATGAAAGCAGTATTAAGAGGAGAGCTTATAGCTCTGAGTGCCGCAAAAAAGAAACTGGAGAGAGCATACACTAGCAGCTTAACAGCACACCTGAAAGCCCTAGAACAAAATGAAGCTAATATACACAACAGGAGTAGAAGGCAAGAAATAATCAAACTCAGGGCTGAAATGAAACAAGTAGAAACAAAAAGATCTATACAAAGAATCAACAAAACCAGGAGCTGGTTCTTTGAGAAAATCAAGAAGATAAATAAACCCTTAGCCAGACTAACCAGAGGGCACAGAGACAGTATCCAAATTAACAAAATCAGAAATGAAAAGGGAGATATAACAACACAATCTGAGGAAATCAGAAAAATCATCAGACTCTACTACAAAAGCTTATACTCAACAAAATTGGAAAGTCTGGATGAGATGGACAATTTTCTAGACAGATACAAAATACCAAAGTTAAGTCAGGATCAGATAAACCATCTAAACAGTCTCATAACCGCTAAAGAAATAGAAGTAGTCATTAAAGTCTCCCAACCAAAAAAAGCCCAGGACCAGATGAGTTCACTGCAGAATTCTATCAGACCTTCAAAGAAGACTTAATACCAATACTCTTCAATCTATTCCACAAAATAGAAACAGAAGGAACACTACCCAATTCCTTCTATGAGGCCACAGTTACACTGATAGCAAAACCTCACAAAGACCCAACAAAGAAAGAAAACTTAAGGCCAATTTCCCTTATGAATATAGATGCAAAAATTCTCAATAAAATTCTCACAAACTGAATCCAAGAACACATCAAAATGATAATTCATCACTATCAAGTAGGCTTCATCCCAGGGATGCAGGCATGGTTCAATACCTGGAAATCCATCAATGTAATCCACTACATAAACAAACTCAAAGAAAGGACCACGTAGTCATTTCATTAGATGCTGAAAAAACATTTGACAAAATTCAACATCCATTCATGATAAAAGTCTTGTAAAGATCAGGAATTCAAGGCCCATATCTAAACATAGTAAAAGTAATATACAGCAAACCAGTAGCCAACATCAAACTAAATGGTGAGAAACTTGAAGCATTCCCACTAAAATCAGGGACTAGACCAGGCTGTCCATTCTCTCCCTATCTATTCAATATAGAAATTGAAGTTCTAGCTAGAGCAATTAGACAACAAAAGGAGGTCAAAGGGATACAAATTGAAAAGGAAGAAATCAAAATATCACTATTTGTAGATGATATGATGGTATACTTAAGTTATCCAAAAAACTCCACCAGAGAACTGCTGCAGATGATAAACAACTTCAGCAACGAGGCTGGATATAAAATTAACTCAAACAAATCAGTAGCCTTCCTATACTCGAAGGATAAACAGGCTGAGAAAAAATTAGGGAAATGACACCCTTCAAAATAGTCACAAACAATATGAAGTATCTTGGTATGACTCTAACCAAACAATTGAAAGATCTGTATGAAAAATCTTCAAGTCTCTGAAGAAAGAAATTGAAGAAAACCTCAAAAGATGGAAAGATCTCCCACTCTCATGGATTGGCAGGAATAATTATAATAAAATGGCCACCTTGCCGGAAGCAATCTACAGATTCAATGCAATCCCCATCAAATTTCCAACTCAATTCTTCATAGACTTAGAAAGAGCAATTCTCAAATTCATTTGGAATAACAAAAAACCAAGGATGGCAAAAACTATTCTCAACAATAAAAGAACTTCTGGGGGAATCAGCATCCCTGACCTCAAGCTGTACTACAGAGCAGAAATGATAAAAACTGCATGGTATTGGTACATTGTCAGGCAGGTAAATCAATGGAATAGAACTGAAGACCCAGAAATGAACCCACACATTTATGGTCACTTGATCTTTGACAAAGGAGCTAAAACCATCCAGTGGATAAAAGACAGCATTTTGAACAAATGGTGCTGGCTCAACTGGTGGTCAACATGTAGAAAAATGAAAATTGATCCATTCCTATCTCCTTGCACAAAGCTCAAGAACAAGTGGAACAAGGGCCTCTATATAAAACCAGATACATTGAATCTAAAAGAAGAGAAAGTGGGGAAAAGTTTGGAACACAAGGGCACAGGGGGAATATTCCTGAAGAGAACACCAATGGCTTATGCTCTAAGATCAAGAATCGACAATTGGGACCTCATGAAATTGCAAAGCTTCTGTAAGGCAAAGGACACTGTCAATAGGACAAAACGGCAACCAGCAGATTGGAAAAAGATCTTTATCAATCCTACATCTGAAAGAGGGCTAATATACAATATATACACTTTCTCTTCTATTAGATTCAGTGTAGCTGGTTTTATGTGGAGGTCCTTGATCCACTTGGACTTGAGCTTTGTACAAGGAGATAGGAATGGATCAATTTGCATTCTTCTACATGTAGACTGCCAGTTGAACCAGCACCATTTGTTGAAGATGCTCTTTTTTCCACTGAGTGGTTTTAGCTTCTTTGTCGAAAATCAAGTGACCATATGTGTGTGGGTTCATTTCTGGGTCCTCAATTCTATTCCATTGATCTACCTGCCTGTCACTGTACCAATACCATGCAGTTTTTATCACTATTGCTCTGTCGTACAGCTTGAGATCAGGGATGCTGAATCCCCCAGAAGTTCTTTTGTTGTTAAGGATAGCTTTTGCTATCCTGGGTTTTTTGTTGTTCCAAATGAATTTGAGAATTGCTCTTTCTAAGTCTATGAAGAATTGAGTTGGAATTTTGATGGGGATTGCGTTGAATTTGTAGATTGCTTTTGGCAGGATGGCCATTTTTACTATATTAATCCTTCCGA
>CM052712.1:55949137-55980203 GCA_028551405.1 Uromys caudimaculatus | reverse complement strand
CTTGGTTAGAGTCACACCAAGTTACTTTATATTGTTTGTGACAATTGTGAAAGGTGTCATTTCCCTAATTTCTCTCTCAGCCTGTTTATCCTTTGAGTATAGGAAGGCTACTGATTTGTTTGAGTTAATTTTATATCTGGCCACTTTGCTGAAGTTGTTTATCAGCTGCAGGAGTTCTCTGGTGGAGTTTTTCGATATATATACAAAGAACTCAAGAAGTTAGACTCCAGAGAACCAAATACCTCTATCAAAAAAAAAAAAAAATGGGGAACATAGATAAACAGAGAATTCTTAACTGAGGAAACTCGAAGGACTGAGAAGAACCTAAAGAAATGTTCAACATCCTTAGTCGTCAGGGGAATGCAAATCAAAACAACCCTGAGATTCCACCTCATACCAGTCAGAATGGCTAAGATTAAAAACTCAGGTGACAGCAGATGCTGGCAAGGATGTGGAGAAAGAGGAGTACTCCTTCATGGCTGGTGAGATTGCAAGCTGGTACAACCACACCGGAAATCAGTTTGGCGGACCCTCAGAAAATTGGACATAACACTACCTGAGGACCCAACTATACCACTCCTAGGCATATACCCAAAAGATTCTCCAACATGTAATAAAGACACATGCTCCACTATGTTCATAGCAGCCATATTTATAATATCCAGGAGCTGAAAACAACCCAGATGTCCCTCAACAGAGGAATGGATACAGAAAATGTGGCACATTTACACAATGGAATACTACTCAGCTATTAAAAACAATGGCATCATGAAATTTGCAGGCAAATGGATGGAACTTGAAAATATCATCTTTTGTGAGGTAACTCAGTCACAAAAAACAAACATGGTATGTATTCACTGATAAGCGGATATTAACCCATATGTTTGGAATACCCATGATTCAATTCTTCGCAACTGTTGGACTAAGCGTATGGTCCCAGATTGAGGAGTTGGAGAAGGAACTGAAGGAGCTGAGGGAGTTTGCAGCCCCATGGGGAGGGATCAACAGGTCAACTGTTCAGGCTCCCAGGTGCTCACAGAGACTGGACCACCAACCAAAGAATGAATATGGGTGGACCCATGGTGCTGGCCACATATGTGGCAGAGGAGGGCCTTGTTGGCCATCAGTGGGAGGGGAGGCCCTTGGGTCTGAGAGTGTTAGATGCCCCATTATAGGGGAATGCCAGTGAGGGAAGATGAGAATTGGTTGGTGGGTGGGGAAATACCCTCATAGAGGCTATGGAAAGGGGGATAGAATAGGGGGTTTCCAAAGGGGAGACCTGGAAAGGGGAAAACATTTGAAATGTTAATAAATTATCAAAAGAAGAGCTGAATGTTAATTTGATGATTATTATGGTATATTTATTATTTTAATTATTGCCACCTGTGATTGTTTTGTCAACTTAAATTTCTAGTATTTGGTCCATGTCCTGTCTAGTCTCAGACTCTTGTCCACATGAGAACTATTGGACATGCAGTCCCTCTCATGGAGTGGGCCTTAAGTCCAGTAAGATATTGTTTGGTACCTTCCCCATCTTCTGTGCCTCTATTGCTCCCATGTATCTTGCAGGCAGGCTACCTTAGAGATAGAGCTAAGGGCTTTAGCTGGATTGGTGTTTACTTTTCTCCTTTGGTAGCATGCAGGGTTTCATCCAGTACCATTAGCACTAACCCATAAGGGTGGAGTCTCTAGATAGGCACCAGCTCAACTTCTCTACAGTTCAGTAAGTTGTGTAGGTATTGTGTTGAGCAGCATAGATTTATCATTAGTTTGTGGAAAGAAACCAACAGCTTCAAAATAACGTTGTTGTCTGGAGAATCCTATGGGGCCCTTTGGCTGACAACTCAATTAGATATAACCCATTCCTGGCACTGGAGGTTTTATGTGCTGATGAAAAATGTCTGGCTGTGTCTTTTTCTCTTCATTATTTGCTGATTCCATTTAGACTTCTTAATATATGTATGTATTTTTAGAAGGTTCTATTAATAGTAGGTTTCCATTTACCGTTATAATAGTCACTAGTTTAGTTGTCCCTTCCAATATTTTCTCCTTTAGCAATACATCATTCCTCCTGCACATTTGATCCTCTAATTCCATTCAATACCAACGTCTATCCCTAAGTATGCATTATATTTGCCCTTTCTAAGGAGATCAACACCTCAAGTCCTTCACTTTCTTCCTGACCTCTGTTGTGATAAGGACTGGAACCTGATCATGGAGTACTAAACAGTTAAACCACACACATAAGTGAATGCATACCATAAGTGTCTTTTTGAGTCAGGCCAACATCACTCGGGTTGATTTTTTTTTCTGATTTCTTCCATTTAGCTGTGAAAGTAATGTTTGAACAAGATTCCATTGTGAAATACGCCATATTTTCTTGATCCATTCATCTGTTGATGGAAGATTTAAGCTGTTTCCAACTTCTATTATGAATAATGTGGCAACAAATATGGATGAACAAATGTCTCTGTAGTAGGATATAGAGTAATTTGGGGATATGCAGAAAAGGAATATAATTGAATCCTGAGATAAGTCTATCCCCAGATTCCTGAAGAACTGTCACACTGATTTTCATCATAGTAGCTGTATGATTGCATTCTCACCAGCAGTAGATGAGTGTTCCCCTTAGTTCATCCCCTTACCAGCATGAGCTGTCATTGCTTTACTTGATCTTAGCTACTCTGATTCATGAAGTCGAGGAGTGTTTTGTGGATGAAGCAGAATGATAGGTCCTCTTTTCAAATCCAATCTGTTAGCTTGTGTCATTTTATTGTTGAACCAAGACCATTAATGTTGAGAGTTATTAATGAGAAATATTTGTTAATTTCTTTTATTTTGTTGTTATAATGTTGGATTGCCCCTATTTTTGGATTTGCTGGTCTGAGACTGTTTATTACTTATGTTTTATCAGTGTAGTTAACTTCTTAAAGTTGAAGTTCTTTTCTATCACCTTCTGTACAGCTAGATTTATAAATGGTACTTCTGAAACTCGTTTTTATTGTGGTGTGTTTTTCTTTCTCCATATACTGTGATTGAAAGTTTTTTTGAGTATAGTAGTCTGGGTTGGCACCTATGATTTCTCAGAATTTGTATAACATTCATTCAGGTACTTCTGAATTTTTGGGTCTCCACTGAGAATTTCATAGGTCTGGTTTTATATATTATTGATCTTTTTCCTTTTCAACTTTTAATAATCTTTCCTGTTCTATATGTTTAGTGTTTTATTTATTATGTGCCATGATGAATTTCTTTTCTGATCAAATCTAGTTGATGTACTGTATGCTGCTTGGATATTGACAGGCACATCCTTTGATAGGTTAAGGAAGTTTTCTGATTTTGCCGAAAATATTTTCTGAGCTTCAACACATTCCTCCATTATCTTAATTATTAATTATCTTATTATTCTTACCTATTTATCTTAGATTTGAATTTTTCATAGTGTCCCAGATTTTCTTGATGTTTTAATCCTGTATAATTTTTTTAACTTTTAAAATTATGTATAATTTTTATATTTAACTTTTTGTTTGACTAAGGAATCCATGTCTTCTGTCTTGTTGTTAGCACCTAAGATTCACTTGTACTAAACGATAATGCTTACACATGATGTTTTAGTTTGACTTTCTAAATTTTTCATTTCCAGTTTTACATCAGTTTGAGTTTTCTTTTGTGATCTTAATTTTACTTTCATGTCTTGAACCATTTTCATCATTTTATTTCACATTCTGTTAGTGTTTTTATAGGTTTTGTTATTGAATTGTTGGCTAAAGGTGCTTTACAGATATTCCCCGAATACTCAGGTTGTCACCAAGGATTTTGGTTGGTCTCCACAGACTGACAATAAGGACTCATGGCTGAAGACAACACCTAAATTGAACACAAAGGCCTACATAGAGTTCTCACACTATGTTCTAGAATCTTTGATACAGGAAGATACTCTGCATGCTATCTCAAGTGTAATGTAAACACCAAGGTAATCATAGAGTCTTTATCTACAAGGGTGTACTGCCTAAAAGAAATGCCAGGGCAATGCTAGCACAAAGTTTGTGTAACTAGACAATACTCACTTCACAAGATGTAAACCATACCCAACACTGCCTTTGTGATTAAGAATCTGAGACTAAATAGCCCAGAGACCTAGAGGAAAGACAAATGATACTGGTCTGAAATATAGCAAAATATAATAATTAAATGACTCCTAATGAAATTCTGATATAGTTAATGATCATTGCCTTCTTCATCTACCATTAGAGAAGCTTCCTCCTGCAGCAGATAGGAACAACACTGAGACCCACAGACAGGCATTACACAGAGAGTCAAAGACCTTAGAATACTTAGCCATAAAGGTAATGTCTCCACCAAATCCCTTTCCTCAAAGCTTAGGGAAGCCCATGGAAGAGGAGACCAAGATTGTAAAATCCAGAGGAGGTGAAGGGTACTAAAAAACCCAAGTCCCTCTAAATCAACATGAGTAAAGCTTATATGAACTCACAAAGAGTGACAAATCATGCAAGGAACTTAGATGGGTCTACACTGACATTCTCTGTATATATTACGGCTTCCACTTTAGTGATTTTTATGGGATTCCTGAGTGTATAAATGAGTGGTTTTCTGATTTTTGTGCTTTCTCTTGGGCCCTTTTCCTTCTGTTGCTTTGTCTTGCCCAAATCCGAAATGGTATCTTTTGTTTTATCTTATTACATTTTATCTTGATATATTTTTAAACAATAAGTCAATTAATGAAAACATGGCTATGTCTTTACTTCTTCCTACCAGGAGAGGGAAAAGCAGATTTTTTCAATTGAGGCGTACTGAGTGTTTCAACCATTCCAGACAAAGCCTCATGTTCAGAAGTTCAATGACATGTTCAGAAGTAGTTGAACAACATATAATGAATTCAACATTGTGTGTGTGTGTGTGTGTGTGTGTGTGTGTGTGTGTGCGCACGTGCGCACGCGTGCATGTGTGTGCATAGTTGGTTGTATTTTGGGAGGCATGGCATTTTGTTTTCTTGGTTTTGGGAAATTTGTCATTGTACTGGGTTTCTGGTTTTGGTTTTTTGTTTTTGTTTGTTTTTAGAAAGAACTTAAAGTTGGGTGGGTAGGAAAAAAATAGAGGATCTGAAATGAATTGGGGAAAAGGGAAGGAAATATGTTCAAAATATACTAAATTTAAAAACATTTTAAATAATAGGGAGTTTCAGAAGGGGATTTGCAGAAAGGGGAAAACATTTGAAATGCAAATAAAGAAAATATTCAATAAAAAAGGAAAAAATTTAAGTAATAAAATATAATGTAATAAAATACATAAAATAAACATAAAGAAATGTAGGAAAGTGAACATTGCCTACCTGATTCCTAGGCTGCTGTGTAAATTGATTTTCCATGAAGAAATTGCTTCCAGGTGTTAAAGGCTGACACAAAGGAATGGGGTAAAAGACAAAGACTTGATCTGCCTGGAGGATCTATGATCAACTTGACATACTAAAATTAACTAAAAGATGGCTTCTGGGCAAGTCTGGATGATTATCTTGGCTTATGTGAAAGGACTCACTTACTATAGGCAGTACAAGTCCCAGGCTGGGTTCCTAGACTGTGGAAGGTATGGGGAAGTCTCCACTCACTCCACTTTGCTGCCTGATCTGAGATAAAATATATGTATTCATCCTTCTCTGTTTACTCACTGAAGATGCAATGTGACTAACTGGCTCTTGCTTCTGTCTCTATGTATTCCCTATCATTCTGCAACTGTAAGCCAAATAAATACTTTCTTTGTTGAAGCACTTATGCCAGGGTATTTTATGAAAGCAACAGAAAAAGCATCTAAGACAACACCTATTTCTAACGCAAAATATTATATTGCTCTCTGTTTTGAAATACTGGTATCCTATGCAACATATTTCATTATTAATAATCATAGAAGAAGCTGTGAAATGATCTTCTACATATGTGAAGTCAAGTGACTTGCTCTTGTTTTATTGATGAGACCACACATAATTCTGGTTTTGAGTCATAACATGTGCTTTCATGTTCATGAAAAAGCATACAAGTTTGAAGTTTAGGTTTGCAACTCACCAAAATACTAATTGTGCAGTTGGTTTGGTGGCAGAAAGACTGAAGGTATTCATTTTTATGGCTTTTAGTGTTTCTACCCTAAGATGTCACTATGGAAAGAAAAACCTTTTTATTTCTTTGTCCTTTATTAATATTACTTCCAGTGAAATGTGTTTTGAGCTATGTCTTTGATGTGTGAGATGGAATGTTAATAATGAGGACTCTGATAATCACAACCTTACTGATTCTCATCAAGACTATGACATATAATTTAAGTGCCCCCCAAGGCCACATCCCTCTTAGATCTTAAATCTAGAAAGATCCTTTCCATTTCTCCATGGTTCAATTAACTTATTTTAATTTACAATACTTGAGACAATGATGAAAAAATAGATTAGTTTCTTAATTATAATCTATACATTGTATTTCATAAAAATAATTTACTGTATTTTCACAGAGGTTGCAGAGTTTGTACATGATATGTACATATATACATAATATTCTAAATATACTTAAGACAACTTGAAAACACATATTATCTTGTGAAGTAAAATTAAACCAACACTGAAATTCAGATAAATTATAGGGGAAGTGGATGTTAAAATAAGTTTAAGGGATGTTTTGGATCCCTTGTTTGAATATTTCACGGAGATGAGTCAACACGCATGGTAAAACTCCTTTCTCCACATTTCTCTATTAACTGGTATGCAGTTAGTTGTATTTATTCTTAGTCCTTCAAAGTACGACCTCAAGGACGAAATCTCAATAAAGAAGTGGGAGAACTGAGGTGTTTCAGTTTCAAATATGACCCTAAAATACTACTTCCATGTGCTCATCTTTCTTCCCTTGTTGACTATGTGTTCATCACAAAGAAACCTTGAAAATTAAGATTTAAAAAAATTCTTTTGGCTCAATGGCCATTTACTGAAAGAGAATTGTGCAACAACAGTGCTGGCTTTGCCCAGGACAACTAGAGTAAACTTACAGCATATTGAAGTAGTTATTGAGGGTGGGACATACACATTCAGACAGCCTGACTATTTAGTAAATGACACATTTCGGAATACCCATAATTTGTAATGGAAAAACAAAATTTCTGGCAATATCCAGAAGAGCTATTTCTCCACCTCATCTTTTGTTGACTGTTGGAAGTAGGAGATTTTATCTTTTTATCCTTGATAGGTCCCTGAATTCCCTGAATACAGATATTCTAGGCTTCCTTATTAGATCTTCTCATGAAGTTGATGATCCTAACGAGATAGGCCCAATGTGAGATGCAAATAAGACAAGGGAAGTCATGGGCTGGTAGAAAAAAATTTTTTTCTGCAGAGGATCATTTTACAAATTTTATACCAGAATGAGAAAGTTGTAAACTGGGAATTGTATGATATATTAGGTTTTATGCTTGTAACCGATTCCCCAACATTACTAGGGTGATTAACACTCGTTTATTAGCTCGAGGTACCATAGGTCAGAAATTCTGTGCAGCATGACTGTGTTCGGTACAGGGGAATTACAAACTTAAAGTAAGAAGTGAGATATGGAAGCCTGTGTTCTGACTGAATGTAGTGTATGCTTCCAAGCTTATACACGAACTCTTTTCCTTCTAGCCGCACATTTAGTCTGCATTTGCTCCCCGAATGGCTACCATCATCCCTTTCAGCTCTCATAGATATGTCTGTTCTTCTTGCTGTATGGTTTATCAAGATCAAATATGTTTTATGTTGAGATCATCACCGAAGTTTGGCCTCTGAATGGTAATACAACTCATAAACGGCTCCTATGATCAGTTCTCTCCCACCACAACAATCCCTGCCCTTCATAGTTAACAGATTCAGCACCCTAACTCACTCATGAAATCTCTTTACAGCAACACTGAGGCTAATATATGACTTATAACTGAAAATATTTGTGAGCAAAGAAGATCCCAAAAATTTTGAAACCTGCTTTAGAAGTTTACTTATTACATAATGTAGAGATGATCTGCCTGGTTAAAAAAAAAAAAAAAAAAAAAAACAATAAAAAATATCAAGTTCAAATGACAAGTTGTGAAATGCTAAGTACATTTATGACCAAATGATAGCCATTGTCAGGGGTCACCTGGTGTGGATTATTCCATTGTTTATGATAACTTGAGTCTCAGCTTTGTCAATTGTACTAAATATCATACCATGTGATATTTATGGGTAGATGGTTGTGGGAAAATCTGGTAAATAAAGAATTCAATTCTATAATTCTACTTTTGAGACTGTATAAAACTCTAGTCTCAATTATAGAACAGGAAATGAAACATCTTTCCTCCATTGTTGAAGGGATTGCAAGCTGGCACAACCACTGTGGAAATCAGTCTGGCAGATTCTCATAAATTTGGACATAGGACTACCTGAGGACCCAGCTATACCACTCCTGGGCATACACCCAAAAGATGCTCCAATATATAAAAAGGACACGTTTCACTATGTTCATCACAGCCTAATTTATAATAGCCAGGAGCTAGAAAGAACCCAGATGTCCTTTAACAGAGGAATGGATACAGAAAATGTGGTACATTTACACAATGGAGTAGTACTCAGCTATTAAAAACAATGACATCATGACAAATGGATAGAACTAGAAAATATCCTGAGTGAGGAAACCCAGTCACAAAAGAACACACATGGTATGCACTCACTGATAAGTGGATATTAGCCCCAAAACTCAGAATATCCAAGATACAATTCACAGACCATATTCACAGATTCAAGAAGGAGCCCAAAATGTGGATGCTTCAGTCCTTCTTAGAAAGGGGAACAAAATATGCATCGGAGGTAGAGGGTGGAAGGGACTTAGGAGGAAGAGAGGAGGGGGGGGGGAAAGAGAGGCAGAGTCAGGTATGAGAGGAGACAGGGGTAATATACAGAGAGTAAGGAATTTGAACAGAGGTGTGTAGCAATGGGGGATGGGGAGCTAGGGGAAGCTACCAGTGAGTCCCAGATGCCAGGAAAGCAAGAAGCTCACAGGACCCAACAGGGATGAGATTATCTGAAATACTCAACAACCGGGAAGCAGAACCTGTAGAGATAATATCTAGAGGTTAGGCATGGCCCCGAGTTGAAAGATGGGGCTACCCACTCATTTCCAAATTCTTAACCCAGAAGGGCTCCTGTCTAAAGGAAATACAGCGACAAAGTGTGGAGCAGAGACTGCCCCACCTGGGGATCCATCCCATATAGAGACACAAAACCCAGACACTATTGAGGATGGCAAAAATTGCTTGCTGACAGGAGCTTGTTATTGATGTCTCCTGAGAAGCTCTACCTGAGCCAGTCAAATACACAGGCAAATGCTCACAGCCAACCATTGGACTTAGCACGGGGTTGCCAATGCAGGAGTTAGAGAAAGGACTGAAGGAGCTGAAGGGATTTGCAACCCCATAGGAAGAACAACATTGATATCATACAGCCAGACCCCCAGAGCTTCCAGAGACTAAACAACCAACCAAAGAGTACACATGGAAGGACCCATGGCTCCAGCCACATATGTAGCCGAGGATGGCATTGTCTGGCATCAGTAGGAGGAGAAGCTCTTGGTACAGTGAAGTCTTGATTCCCCAGTGTATGAGCATGCCAGGATGGTCAGATGAGAGTAGATGGGTGGGAGGGGAGCATCCTCATAGAAACAGGGGGAGGGGGAGGGCAGAGTGTTGTTCTGGAGTGGAATCTAGGAAAGGGGATAGCACCTGAAATGTAAATACATAAAACATCCGATAAAAGAAAAGCTAGAAAGAAGAATTATATAGCCTCTCTTGAAGAATAAACAAAGCAAAACATGAAGCAAAAATCCAGACAGCACTTTGGTTTCAATGCCCATTGAAAGTAAGATAAATAATTACTAAAGCTTTTAACTTTAGTTATTTTAACTCTGGATCACAATGAGGGAAGAAGATTGCATAGAGAAATCATTCTTAAAATTCTATTAGTGTAATCATTGTACATATAGTAAGCTCTATAGTAATTATAGTAAAATACAAAATTAAAATTTTGGAAGTTCATAGGCAATGATTTTATAACATTTTGAAATGCAGATAGTATAATAGATTGATAATTAAATATAAGATTTTTAATAAAATTATTTGGTGTGCTATTCCTATTTGAATTTCAGGAAATTGTAAATTATACTGTTCTTTGAGCCCTTGATCTGTTTAACTGAAGAAAACTCAAAGCTATATTTCTTCTTAATGTGTCTAATATCTTTACAATTTAAAAATCACAAAACTCCATACCTTGATCTGTTGAAATCAGATGCTCTGGAAGTTTCCAGACAAGTGAGAATTTGTGATTGATTCCCTAACACTGTCCTTCTTTGTTCAGGAGCAGAAATATTTTATCAAGGACTAGGCTCTTTTGGTGACTGTAGAAAAAGCAAAACTGCAACTGAACTGAGGATCATAAACAGGTCTTACACTCAGAAATATAAATACTGCAGAAAATCTACTAGGTTTTATGTTCTCTTTAAGCAGAGGAAATACATTTTTAATGGTGTGTATGTGTGTGTGTGTGTGTGTGTGTGTGTGTGTGTGTGTGTGCTTGCGTGATGTCTGTGTGTGCCTATGTGTGTTTTGGGAGAAGTGGGAAGAAATAAAGAAATATGCTAAGCATTTGTATGCATGTTTATAAATGAAGTGAGTAGTTACGGGATACTCCAGATGTGTTTCTTTTGGTTTAGTGATTTGTCAAAATGAAAGTCTTCTTGTGTTTGATGTATTGCTTTAAGATAGACTTCATTATTGAGAAAACTACAGTTTTAGTTTTTGACATGCTAGGAAGCAGTTGTTTTGGATCTTTCTCCAAGTTAAGTAAGCCAAAATAAAAATATCAATTCTCATAAAAAACTATGCTTTTAAAATCTCCTTCAGAAATTCAAATGTAAAAAAATTAATTTTGTTGTGAATCTCTGCATCTGTTTCCATCAGCTGCTGGATGAAGCCTCTCAAAGGACAGATATGCTCTTCTCCTGTCTGCAAGCTTAGCAGAGTATCATTAATAGTGTAAGTGTTGGCTCTCAGCCATGGGACGGGTCTCCCTTTGGAACCCTCAATCTTTGCTACATAGTTATC
Organism: Uromys caudimaculatus; assembly: GCA_028551405.1. NCBI lineage: Eukaryota > Metazoa > Chordata > Mammalia > Rodentia > Muridae > Uromys > Uromys caudimaculatus. The sequence continues at coordinate 55,969,055 of CM052712.1, read as the reverse complement.
CCTGCACATCTTGTAAACGGGACAGATTTTGAGTCAAAGATTTTGTGGGTGGTTTGGTTTCCACCTTCCCTCCACAGGAAGTCCCTCCTGGCTACAGGAGGTGGTCACATCACTTCAGGAGTCTTGAGGAAGAGTAGAGGGGCCCAGAAGAGTTAAGAAAACCACAAGACTATCTAGAGTCACCTAATGTGGACCCATGGGGGCTCACAGAGTCTGAATCATCAACCAAACAACATTAGTGGGCTGCACCTAGGCCTCCTACACATATTTAGCAGATATGTAGCATCTATCATGGGCTAACTCTGACTCTGTTGCCTCTTGTCATGTCCCTTTTCCTTAGCTGGGCTGCCTTGTCTGGCCTCAGTGGGAGAGGATGTACCTCACTCCTACTGAGACTTGATGGACATAAGAGGGATCTTCCCTTCTCAGAGGAAAAAACAAGGGAAGAATGGGACTAAAGAGTGTGTGAGGGTGGGACTAGAAGGAGAGGAGGGTGGGAGTGGATGTGGTTGGGATGTAGAGTGAATAAATGAATAAATAAATAAATAAATAAATAAATAAATAAATAAATAAATAAATAAATGAATAAATGAATGAATGAATGAAAATAGAAGATTAATTTTGAGGAAAGCCTTTTTGAGAAACATAACATCTTTAAAAATTATTCTTTACTTCTATTTAATTTGTAATCCCTGACATTGGGATTTTCTCAAAGTACTGATAGAGAAAACTTTAAAATCATGGGCATAGAGATAGAGATAGAGATAGAGATAGAGATAGAGATAGAGATAGAGATAGAGATAGAGATAGAGATAGAGAGATACAGATACACATACAGCTATATGTCAAGTTTTATTGATTGTTAATTATATCAATTAATCCTAAAATGTAGAATGAGCATTCTGAAATACATGTGATGGTTTGCATATGCTCTGCCCAGGGTTGGCACTATTAGAAGGTGTGGCCCTGTTGGAATAAGTGTGTGGGATATAAGTCTCTCATTCTAGCTGCCTAGAAGTGAGTATTCTACTAGCAGCCTTCAGATGAAGATGTAGAACTCTCAACTCTGCCAGCACCATTGCCTGCCTAGATGCTGCATGCTCCTGCCTTGATGATAATGGACTGAACCTTTGAACATGTAAGCCAGTCCCAATGAAATGTTGTCCTTTATAAGACTTGTATTGGTCATAGTGTCTGTTCACAGCAGTAAAACCCTACCTTAGAGAATACTCTTATTTTAAGTACTTACAATATTCATTTTAAAATCTATAGGCAGCAAAATCTATTGATGTAGGCTTCAGGAATCACAAGCCTGATCATTCTGTAAACTCTCATCGACTGTAGAATGTTTAATCAAGACATTAGACATATTTAATTCCAGGGCTCACATAAGTTAAGTAAAGCAAACATTGCCTTATGCTTAAGGATTTTATGACAAATCCCTTCGTAAAGCCAAAATGTAATTTAGATAGCAACTGACTCAAGGACTTGAGCAACATAGTGAAACAGAATATGGGAAGCAGGTTAATCCCCCATCTTTTAACATCCATGATCTAGTATAGTAATTTAAAAGCTCTTTCTATGATGTCTGGCATGTTCTAGCGACCTACTAAGTGAAAATTATGCTTAAGTGATACAAAGAGTTTGCTTGTATGTTTCCTATCCAAGAAAAACACTACTGCTCTTCAAAATTGTGAAAAAATTATTCTATAAAGACTTAAAAGACATTCATTTTTTTTTTTGTACAGGTAGAGAAAACATTAGTATTCAGTTCCTAATGCTAGCAGGGTTCACTTGCATATCACCAAGGCATAAGCTCCTCCATCCTCTTCAACTGCGTTTGTTTCCTTAAACCTCCCCCTCCCCCGTGGCAGATAAGGAGGATAGCAGATCTGTTCCATGTTCTCTGAGTTAAAAAGTATTTTGAGGTCTTTGTAAAAAACTCAAGGAAATATCTCTTTAGTTTATACATTAAAAAAAATAAAAACAGGGCAGAGGAGCAGGTGTCCATTTTGTTTTTTATTAACTTATTAATTTATTTGCTTTACTTTTTGATCACAGCTTCCTCCTCCCAGCCAACCTCCAGATCCTTCTACTCCCCTTCTCCTCTCAGAAAGTGGAGCCGCTCCTGTGTGTCAATCCATCCTAGCAAATCATCTCATTGCAGGGAGTGTCCATTTGCTAGGACAAGAAAAGTAAGTTGGGTATAATTCTTCTAACATATCTTAAGTTTTATTTTCTTATGTCACTGGTGTTAATGATTTATCTCTGGATTCCATATAGAAGCTGAGATGTTCTTTACACCAGCAAATGAGAGCATCCAATTAGGGGGCTTAGTGGCAAAATCAGCGAATCTATTAGACTTTGGGGTCCCAGTGACTTCTGAGTTTTCTTTAGGCACAATCCCCATTGATCACCATGGCCCACTTCATTACCTCTCTACCTTTTGCTATGAACATAGCCACCCTGTTTTCCTATCCATTTAGCTAAAATTTTCTTCTGCCAACCGATGATGAGGCTCATACTTACTAATTAGCTCAACTAACATTTCCTGCAAAGTGCTCTTCTTGTCAGAAGCTTGATGCATACCACCCATTCTATGATTACCTTCTGAGAAATTATTTAGAATAACAGAGTATAATTATTCATCATTATTAATTAGTATTCCTGATAACATTAATCAAAGTGGGATAACATAAATACTCAATATAACTGTAAATGTGATATTTAAAGCAAGTGGCACTTCATGCTTATTCAAATTAGGAAAGTCCATTTGAAATATGAGATGCAATATACATATAAACTTATTAGATATTTTTAAATGAGTGAAGAAAAAAATATTTATTCCGTACCAAAAGCTGTAGAGATAAAACAGAATTAATATTTGAGAGAACACAGCAAATACTTTGTTTAGTATGCTTGGGTCAATAATAAAAATAATGACAATCACGCCTACACTAAAGATAGCTCAACAAATCCATAAGAATGTCTACTGACTAAGCTAGATCACAGTATCACACCTTGTACTAAAGTATAGGTATGACCAAGCACTTACAGACAGCAAAGGATGATGGGGTTTGGGGAATTTGGTGTGTTGATGAAGGTCTTTAAGTTAGGCCTTCCTGAAAGTTTGCTATGTGGTTACAGCGCTCACAGGTATTAGCAGGGATAGTCAGATAAGCTCTGGCATAATGCAAGGCTATGTGCTCCTCATTGAAAATAGCCTCCACTGCTAGGAATTTGAGGCAAGCATCACTTTAATTCTTTACAAAACAATTTTTAATTCTTTCTTAATATTAGTAAAAACTAGAATACTTTAATAGGATAGTTCTGAAACAAAATAGAGATTCATGTGTACAAGTATGTCTTTTTTTTAAATCAACACTGTGTTCAGTGTTCAGTCCAGTGGCAAATAGAGTGACACTGGGAATACACTTATTAATAAATGAATGAAAATACATAAAGTAATTGTTAATAATCACTAATGTTTTAAAATTAATTGGTATGTGCCAGGCATTGTAAAAACAAATGATAACAAAATCTTTATCAATAGGACATAAGTCCCCTTTTAAAAATGAAGACTTAATAGTTGAAAATAATTATAGCTTTCAAATTCTAAATACCATCTAGAAGTACAATTGAAATTCAAATCGAGCTGGTGTTGCCCCAGATTATATATTCCTAACCTCTGTATGTAATATATGTTAAATTTATAAGTATTAATTCATTATAATAATTTTCTACTCTGTTTTTCCACCTAATATTCCATAAGCTTTATCATGCTCTTCAGAAGTATTTTTTATGGTGTACTTCTTTTCTGCTTTAGAATATCACACTAAGTGATCATCAACTCTACAATTTCCACATCCACTGACTGCATGCATGATATTTTATAGATTATGTCTTTGCTATCTCAAACCCAATAACATGGAAAATGTACTGGTGTTTTTCTCAATAAATGATATCAACATGTCTTAAATAATCTGAAATTTATCTAAAGTGCTGTATCTTCTCCTTAGATAATCTATCACTAAATTCCCTGAATTATTCTTCCTAAATGCTCTCCAGCATCCTTCTTTTCCCCATCCTAACAAAAACTCCCATTGTCTCTCTTAACCATTCTAAAAGGCCCTCTTCAAGTCATTTCAGGGGGATTTTCTTTTTCTTTCCCTGCTTTTTTTTTTTTTTTTTTTGATTCTTCCAACATTTATAGCATCACTGAGTTGACTTTTAGCAAAGAAAGCAAACACTGAAATTGAGTTAAATTTTTTTATTTTAAAATTTTTGATGTCCCTCAAAGTACTTCAAATGAGGTAAACCACACTGTGAGCTCAGCTCTCAACCTCCTTACGTCTCACTAATCCCTTAAGGTATACTGAATAATTTCTGGTTCTTCAAATGTGCTGAGCTTGTTACTGACCTTCAAATTTTTCCATATGTACTTCCTCATGACCATAATTATTGTGGTCCCCCTTTGAACTTGACTCCACAGATGCCTACTCATTCCTTTTGTCATTAGTTACATTTTATTGCAAAAACTAACGTGACATGCAAAACAAAAACAAACAAACAAACAAAAACCAATGACATGATTCTTAATGATATTTTGCTATACTCATAAGTCATTGTCTTGTCATCCTCATTTTGAAATATTCCTCTGGCAGCAGATGGAAGTAGGTACAGTGACCCATAGAGGACCCACAGCAAGATGTAATGCAGAGAGAGTCTAAATTGGAGATCTCCATTGCATCCCTCCCCTCAGGGCTCAGGGGACTTCTTAGAAGAGGAGAAGGGATGATTGCAGAAGGGAATAAGGACACCAAGAGAATCACAGAGAACGAAACTTCAAGTGCTGAGCCTGCTTGGGTCTGTACCATGGCTGTTCTGGCTGTGTGTTCTGGCTGTTAGTTTGCTGGTTTTGTGGGACTCCGAACAGTAGGAGCTGGTATATAGTTGACTCTTATGCTCTTAGGAGTAAAATTCCTTTGAGTTGCCTTGTCCAGCCTTGATATGAGGTCTTTCGCCTTGTCTTATTGTATCTTTTGGTTGCTGTCTCTTGGAGTCTTGCTGTTTTCTGATGGGAAATGGAGGGAACATGGATCTGGGGCAGAAGAGAGGTAAGGGGGAGCTGAGAGGATTGAAGAAAGGAAAACTGTGATCAGCGTGTATTGTATGAGATGGGGATCAATGTTAATAAAAACGATCTCCATATAAATTCTAATTTAATTTATGTCACATCATTGTATATGTTATTACATCATGTTACTTCATTAGTCTTCTTTTTACATATTCAAAATAATATTTTTCTTTGATATTTTCATATAGTATATTTCATCATATTCTTTTCTTTCCTTCAGTTACTCCCAGGTCTTGTCTCACTTCCAAAGTCAATCAATTTCTTGTTTTCCTAACTTAAAATTAATTAAGTAAATAAATAACAAAGAAATAAGTCATACTGTCCATTTTCTGTGTCCCAACTACTCCTGAGCTTGGGGCCTGCCACTCAGTGGCGTTGATATGCCCAATGTCACTTCATTAAAGAATATCGTTTTTCTCTCCTCGGAAGCTACCATATGTGTGTTACTTCTAGGCTATGAATGGGACTTTATTCCCATCTCCTCTCCTCTCCTCTCTGCTGAAATTTTGTCTGGCTTGAATTATTCACGCCTTGTGCTATCATGGGCTCACACGTATACTTGCCCAGTTGTGCCTGGAAAACACCAATATCTTCTTTCCTGGGATGCCTGTAGTGTGAGTGCTCCCTGGTCCAAGGTGCTTTCTGGTCCATGGCTTTCTAGTGATGGGACTGGTGAACAAAAATGCCCCAATATGTGTTCCATTACAGTCTGTGAACACAAAAGGAGACAGTGAGTACATTTATAAGAAATTACTGAAGAAAAGTTCCTGAATTAACTTTGTTGGTGTTTAGATCATTTATACTGATTAACAAAAGCATGTCCTTCTAAAACACACTCACACACACACACACACACACACATACACACACACACACACACGCACACACACAAAGATAAAAATAATAAGATAAAATGGATGCTTCCAGTTCTCTACCATCATTGGTAGATAGTATTTCTCTTTAGCTCTTTACCAGAAAGGAAATTAAAGGGGGCTTTTAAAAACTGTTTTAAAATAAAAGCACTTCCATGTAGATCAAGGAAGCATCATCTCAATGCCCAAACCCACAACAAATATTACCTACATCTTAGTGTTTCACATTAAGCTTTCAGGACAATCATATGATTGTGTGTGTGTATATGTGTGTATGTGTGTGTGTGTATGCGTGTGTATGTATGTGTGTGTGTATGTGTATGTGTGTATATGTGTGTGTATGTGTGTGTATGTGTGTGTATTTGTGTGTGTGTATGTGTGTGTGTATTTGTGTGTGTGTATGTGTGTGTGTATTTGTGTGTGTGTGTATATTTGTGTGTGCGTATGTGTGCGTGTATTTGTGTGTGTGTGTATGTGTGTGTATGTGTGTGTATGTGTGTGTGTATGTGTGTGTGTATGTGTGTGTGTGTGTGTATGTGTGTGTGTATGTGTGTGTATGTGTGTGTGTGTATGTGTGTGTATGTATGTGTGTGTGTATGTGTATGTGTGTATATGTGTGTGTATGTGTGTGTATGTGTGTGTGTATGTGTGTATGTGTGTGTGTATGTGTATGTGTGTATGTGTGTGTGTATGTGTATGTGTGTATGTGTGTGTATGTGTGTGTGTGTGTGTGTGTGTGTGTGTGTGTGTGTAAGTATATATGTGCATTGTGTGTATGTGTGCATGGGAGCATGCACCTGAAAGTGTGAAGCAACTTTCAGAAGACTGGGTTCTCTTCTTTCACCATGTAGGTTTCAGGCATCAAACTGAAGTCCTCATGCTGCGCACACATCTTTACTCTGAGACATCTCTCTGCTCTCATGATTACTCTTATTTTGACACTAAACAACACAAGTTTACTCTCTTAAACATTATATTAGTACAAGGAACTTTGCAGTCAGAAGAAAGAAATGTGAAGTTGTGGCAATATTTTTTTACATATAATTCCTGGTGGCAAGTTTGCTACCCACCTCAATGCTTAGCATTCCTGAGTGAAACACACACAGACACAGCCTTTATATTTTGATACACCTTAAACAGTAACAGCTGGCCACTTCCTAACTTCCACGTGGTTAATCCACCTCCTGCCAATAACCCCAAATTATTACTATTAAATTCTATATTCTACCTTGGCTGCCCTGGACCCAGGGGCCTGCCCAACTGGGCCACACTGTCCCAGCTACTTCACATGCTGGCTATGTCTCCCTGTCCTCCAATCTTTTCAAGCATGGCATCTCCTCTGTTCCACCTCTCCTGGTGTGGCAAATCTCTCCTTCCTCCTTCCTTTCTCTCCCAAGTCCCAGAATAATAAAAGTCCAGCCTCTGTCTGCTCTACCCAACCATTAGCTGCTATTTACCAATTAGAAACAACTGGGGACAGCAGTTTTGAGGGACCAAAATTAACATTATAATACAAGCAGCATTAGGCCAAACCACTACATTAAGTAAATATTTTATTTTATTAATGACTAAGATTCAGGGTAACTTAGCATTCACATAGCTGTTAACTGGCCAAATTGGAAGCAGAACCTAGTCAGCATTTGTTATTTTCCCCTCTAGTAGACTCTGCTCAAGCTTTCTTCTTGAGATTAAGATTTTAAGATGCCCTAATCAGGCCAAGTAGCTTACAGATCAAGCTCGGATGGCACACACCGAATGGTAAACAGGTTGCCATAGCACTGCTTTTTGTAAAAGTGTATATAAGTCCTGCCAGATTCTGCATCACAACAATGGAAGGTGATTTCACATTTTGTTGACCAAAATTATTAAATAGCTTTATTGAATTTTACATCTTTAAGTAGTGCCATTAAGCTAAATTTGTTTGTGATTGGTACTTTTATGAAGAGTTAAGTTTAATTTTTGGTTAGGTTGATTATAGGCAAAATCATTTAAAGTTTATTAATATCTAGGAAAGGATTTCTTATAATGTCATGCAAGTATCATGGTAAACTTGTCATCACTTCCAATTATCTAGAAGTCATGTAAAATGTAACTCATGCTTTATAGGTTTACAAACAAGCTGTTTGTAATTTGGACTAACATATTAATAGGTTCTTATGTTGTGACTTTCTATTTTAATTTAAACCATCTACACATTGACATTATATTTTGGTTTACTATATCCAGAGAATGACAGTATTTTGATATGTAAAAATTTGATATAAATAGAAGTATGTTTTAATTTTTATTATTTAATTAAAACAACTGAGATTTAGTGATTTTAAGATCAAAGGAAATAATTCAGTTTTGAATTTATTCTCATTGCTGTAAAATACATAGCTCATGGAGGCTAACCTTTACTTCTAACCTATTCACAATTGTCATATTCTAGGAAAGAGAAATCACTGTTTTTAACTGTGTACCCACAACTGAGAGTCTGACTGACACCTCCAGACCAGTAATCATACATATGGACCTGGTTAACCTCAGTGGTAACAAAATAAATAATATAGAAAGAAGTATAAGAGATTTCTGGTCAACAGAATAGATGTGTATAGAGAGGTACTGTTTGCCCACCTGTGATAATCTGTTTAATAACATATTTAGTGGCGGAAAAAGAATAATCTTTCTTCCTTTCAAGCCCCATGCTCACTATAAAATTTGTGGTATATTTTCCTTGTTTTACACACACACACACACACACACACACACACACACACACACACACACAGAGCTTTCTACAGATTTTATGCTATTTCTGTCATATTTTATTTATATCACCTTCTTGCCATGTGATATTGCACAGGGGTAGAGCCAAAAGTATTAAAAGGATTATCAAGAATAAAAATTAAGCCGGGCAGTGGTGGCGCACGCCTTTAATCCCAGCACTTGGGAGGCAGAGGCAGGTGGAATTCTGCGTTCAAGGCCAGCCTGGACTACAGAATGAGTTCCAGGACAGCCAGGGCTACACAGAGAAACCCTGTCTCAAAAAAAAAAAAAAAAAAAAAAAAAAAAAAGGAATAAAAATTAAAGAAAAAGATATGATCCTTACAAAAATAATAAAAAATACTTCAAATCTAGTTCCTAGCTACTGTTAGGTTTCCCACAGGTCAGTGGAAAACAAAGACAAATGGTCGTGATTTCCATCTTAAGATCTCAAGGTAGACTACAAATATGTCATAAAACAAACATGTTGAAGAATCAGTATTAAAATTCAAGCTTAATGTTCAATGTTACAAATGAAGACTATTTCATATCTACGATTCCAGATAGAACTGCAGTGAAAGACCTGAAAGGCAGGAATGAGAATAAATTTTTATATTGTCATGGGGAATATTTTAGGAAATATTGAAATAGTGACTTGAAATTTTCAGAGGGTCATGTCTTCAGGGAATGCTCTCGATTGGGTGCTGTTGTACAAAGAGGAATAAATATTATGCGGATGTTCTGGACAGTGTTCAGCCAGGATCATTAAAGAGTTCAAGTAAAGATCATGCAGGCATAGTTTGGAAAATATCTAGCTCTTTCAGTACTTACAATTGCTTCTTTATAATTATTTGCTAACCAGTAAAATTGGTATTTGAATTTTCTACTTCTCATAGAAATGCTTGATCCTTTGAGTTAGAGTAATTCAAGGAATTAATTTGAAAGTATTACTAGATTTATTTATCATATATGGTGCAGGTTTAATAAAATAAAAATTATGTTTTTAGTTGGACAAAAATTGTCCTCAAATGTTGTAACTATTGTCCAAGTAAAATGTTTATTAAATCAATGGAATTCCATTATATCCAGTCTTCATTTAATGTACATGGAGACTTAATTTTTAAGGTATTCTCATGTGGAAAGGTGAGTAATAGGCACAATTATAATTTTTATGAAGAGTCTTTAATTTTTAATTTTTTTTATTATCTACATAAAATTTCACTTCCCTTCTGGAGCAGAAGACAGATTTTTTAAACTTAGGTCACATAACGTGAATTCTTTATTATAAACTGTTCAATTTGATATGTCTCTAGCTGACTAGACAACTATTGAAAGAACATACTTTTTGAAATAAATGCATAATAATGAAATTTGTATCCTGGCTTCTGAATTCTCCAAGAAGTAAAATTAAACCCAAATCAACATTAATTTTACAAGTAATCAGCACTGTTTAACTGAAGTAAGCTAAAAATACACTTGAACATGAATTGATTTTGAAGAAAATGTTTTTATTTGAAACATGATGACAACCTAATATCAAGAATCCTAAAATCCATTGTTAGAGTACTTGAATAAATAAATCAATCAGAAATTAAAGAAAATGAATCCGTAAATTTGAACAGAGCAAGAATTGTATTGGAAAAGAATTCTGGGGAAAATAGAATTTTATTATATTTTAATTAAAATGTATTATCAATTTAAAAATGTATTCATGTTCCCATTCATCAATGGTTCTTCCATCAAAAAATATACAATTACTCTATTTGATTAAAATTTAATTCTACAACGACAATAATATTTAACTTGTTTAGATATTAATATACAACTATTTCCTTTAAATATTAATTTAATTAATAAGGTCAAATATCCAGTAATTGTTTTGTACAAAGATTTGTGCTACATAAATAAGAACTCTTTGAATAATATGCAAAGAAATTACATTCAGGATCCTAATGTATCTATATGAGTGCAGAGGTTATGTTGAAATTACCTATCTTTCTGTTCAGTGACTTAAAGTACTACTCCAGTAGGGAAGCACAGATGAGATGGTAAGACAAGGCTTCCAGTGTTAAAGAATTCCACTGTAGAAGAACTGAAATATTCTTCAAATACCAACTTGGTGCTGTTTGCCAAGAAGAAAAAAATGTAGCTATTATCTATTTTATATCTTACAAATCTATATTTAAATTTTTTGCCTGTAAATCTAGTAATGAACTTTTAGTAGTAAAGTCTATGTTAGCATAATTTTGCCACAGTTTTCAACAAATACACAAAATAATTGGACACTGTACTTCAAGAGGATATCTGAAAATTTATGCACACACATAGAATTTAAAGTATAAATCGGTACTATAGCCATGAAGAGAAGACAACCACACAGCATCAAGTGTAGTAAAGATGTGAGGGGATTGCTTGGCATTATTTGTGAATCTGGATGAAGAGCTTTACACTTACTACAAAGCAAAAATTATAACTGGGTTAAAAGTGCCACCTGGTCACAAATGTTTAGAATTATAAGGATCTGCTTCAGATTGAAATGTTTCTGTTGAGTTAATAGAATCATGAAGAGAGTTATGAGAACTCTGTGCATAGCTGGAGGAAAAAGAAGAATCTTATATAGTGATAGTCATTCAGAAAGTTTGGCCTGGGATATCTCCTCACTTCTAGGTGTCTGCCCCACACTTCTCAAACGGTTAGAAGGTTCTTTGGACTGATACGTTACTTTCACCATCCCTCCTTAAGACAAATTTATTTTTATTTGTTATAATTTATACATCATTTTCATGTGCTGTCTCTAAAAACATCCCCCATTTCTCCAAAGTTCCCAACCATATATTAAAATTTTCATGTAATTCTATCTTTCCTTGGAAATAAGCTTTTTACATTTGGCTGAATTAGTATGGTAAAATAAAAGATGCATTCTTATCTATTTAACACTGTAGAGTTGTAATTGAGAGGGTTTTTAACTCCTCTGTAGAATGCTTGTAGACTCTGAACTCAGTACAAACACCTTATGGGAGGGGGAAAAAAAGAGATATTTAATCCCACCATCATTAGCTCATCTAAATAAAATGTCAGAGTCAAAGATGACAACCCCAACCCCGTGTGTGTGTGTGTGTGTGTGTGTGTGTGTGTGTGTGTGTGTCTGTATGTGTGTGTGTGTCTGTATGTGTGTGCGTGTGTGTGTGTGATTTATTTGAGAGGGAGTGTGAGACCAAACCTGGGAAGAGTTGCAGTGGGTAGAGACAGCAGTAAAAATGATGTAAAATGAATTCTCATGTATGAAATTCTCAAAATGTGGAACATTTCATCTAAGGGAAAAAAAAGAAAACATTACGAAGTGTAATAAAGTGAAGGATGTTTTTTATTTTGTTTATTCCTTCAGAATAATGACCTTGGAAATTGTGTTAATTACTGATTTCTAATAGTGGTATTTTCTATTATATGGTGGAGATGTACCTCGCGAATGCTCCACGCACTATTACATAGACAGATGCCCTCCAGTGACTAGAAACACTGCAGAAGGAAGAGCATAAAATCTGACTGTCCTGCTAGTGAGGGGCACCATGTATGTATCTCAGCCATACTTTATCTACAGGATGAGATGAATTACATGTCCTTTCTTATGATTCTAAAGTAATCATTTTTTTCAATATCTTGACAATGAGTTCATTATGAGTACTTTTTTCTGATGGATAACAGTATTAGACATTTTAAAAAATACTTCTTATTCATTTGCATTTCTGTCTGTTTAGTTGCATGTTCCTACGTTTAACTGGGTTCCTTCTTTGCTGAAGTTTAGGGTTTGTTTTTCATGAGTTCTAGATATGAATGTTGTTTGATATATACATATATATACACATATATATACTACATGTATGTGTGTGTGTGTGTGTGTGTGTGTGTGTGATTTTTATTGTTTTTGTTTTTGTATTAAAACAAATTATCTCTTTTGGGGCTGCCGGGATGTGGGAATCCCATAGACCCCCAAATATTCCAGGCTATTGTGATTGCTATAATTCCTCTCCAGGACATGATGGTAGGACCTAGTGCTGAGATATCACATGGTTGAGCTGTAGAACACTGAGAAATCAAGTTTGTGCCGATCTGAATGCTTCATCATTACTGGCTAGCTTTCATTTTGCTGGGTAGTGGGATGCACATCGCCAGAGGAGAAAAATAATCAGTCTTATGCAGCTTTGAAACCTTCGCGCAACAGCAACCAGCCTGGCAAGTCATTTTTATTGGTTCTATAATTGCATGAATGTTATAGGAGCAAACCCCCTATTTCCTGGTTGGATTCAAGTCCTGATACTTGCAGCAGACCCTGTGCCTGGCACGATTATCAGGGCAAACAGTCTCTGGTTAGATATGCTTCTATAGGGCTTAGGAGAAGAAATCACTGCTATTATCTTGCTAAATAGACATATATTTAGACTCACTCCTAATGACTCATCATTATGCCTGTAGATTAGTGTATCTCTCGATCCTCATCAGGATGAATTTCTTTTTCTGTAGACAACAGGAGAACACAGAAATAGTGACCATGCAGAGAATAACTGTGCAGTGACCAGTCCAAAATGGGACATACATATCATAACACCTTCTCTAAAGTCTCAGGGATCATTGTGGAATAAAGAAAATAAGATCTAGAGGTGGTGAATAACTACAATAAAGCAGTGTTTCCTGGACACATCTGGGTACCTGTACATATGTACTCACTGGGCAGCATGTACATGGCCCACACAAGATCAAATCAAACAAGAATTCCAGCACAGAGTGAGAAGGTAGCTACTAGGTTCTATTCTTATCTGAGAAACTATTGATAACTGATAGTTGCTGAGAGATGCCGGGTTGGTGTTCTTTAAGGGTGTGTAACCATGTCTAAGATACATACTGACAAAACTCTTTAGACTCAGTGAGTTTATTTTTAAAAATCAAAAATAAAGATGAATGCATGAAATTGGAAGAGAATAGTGACAAGGGTTGGAGAGGATTAGGAGAAAATGTCTAGCACGATTTTCCCTGTCCAATTAATTTAAATATTAGTGCATCAGGAGGCCTATGATTAGACAGGGAAAAGGGAGGCAGCACTAAGAGTTGCAAGGACAGAGAGCAACTTGGGAGAGAGGAGAAGGAAGTAAGATGAACTGCAAACAGGATGATTCAAATTCAATGTGGCTTTAAATAGTCACAGGTAGATATAATTTCATATAGGAATAGAATCATTGGGGTAACTTGTCTAATCTAGGTGGGTAACTTGTATCATTATCAATTGGCCCTGAAATTATCATGTGGGCATCTTGTGAATTGAGAATTTATTGTTATATAAGTCTGACTGATTAATTATAAGCTTCTAGAGTTTGTTTCTACTGGTTTGCTGGGTGTTGTGGCGGCTGACTGCAGGGTAGGTGGTCGTCGCATGGGGCTGGTGTGGCAAAGACCCTCCAAGGGAACTTAAGGAGTTTGGTACAGACATTTTGGGGGCTCTGGGCCAGAGACCATGGAGTTGAGAACACCCCACTGGAGCTATGTGGCCTGACAGTGCCAGGTGTAGTTCGGGATACAAATAATTATTATTTAATATTTCCCACAAGAAAAATGAATGAGGGATGGGCTTGATCAGATTATAATACATGAAAGTATTAAATTCTCAAACAATAAAAAAATTAAAGGATGAATGGATGGCCCCACATCCCTTCAACTATGGTAAACATTAATTGAACTTAATGGGTTATTAAAAGAAAAAGGAAGAGACCATGAATTTGGGAAAGGATATTCAGATATGGTATAGTTGATATGAAAAGAGGTGGCATGAGGAAACAGTAACTGGAAGAAATTATATTAGGTAGATACAGTTATTAAATTTCCCCAGACTACATTTTTATAATAAATAGAATGCCTACACGATATTATAGTATTTTTAGGATCCATGACCTTACTAGCCCTGGGTAGCTATCTAGGTTTTCAGGCATGATTTTCTTTCTTTGGAGCAGGCTTCATGTCCAGTTAGAGAGCTGTTGATTACTACCAAGAAATGAATGCTGCTACTGTACCCTTAGGGTTATCATGTCATAATGCTCATTGTTATGGTTCAAAACTTTACAGCTAGCAAGAGCAATTGGTTATTTTCTCTATCAGAAGTGTGTATATCACTTTTCAGCATTGTGAGAGTGATTTCCCCATTTAGAGAGCTTCCAATTCAAAGCTACCTCAGGTCCTCCTGGAAGCATATGGTGTCTGTAGAATATGGTGTCTGTAGTATATGGTATGTATAATACCAAGTAGCCAGCCCTGGAATTCTATTAATACAAGTAACATTAAATGGACTGACCAAGTTGTATTTTAAACTTGGATATATATTACATACTACATATATTACACATAATTATGTACAAATAACAATAAAAATAAGAAAGACCATAGTTCTCAGAAAATTGGGAATTAATCTAGCTCTATACCCAGCTATACCACTCCTGGCTATATACTCAAAGGATGCTCTAATCTACCACAAAGACGCTTGTTCAATTATGTTCATAGCAGCTTTATTCATAGCCAGAAACAGAAAACAACCTAGATGTCTCTCAACTGAATAATGTAACATAAATGTGATACATTTACACAACAGAATATTACTCAGTTAAATAAATCACATCATGAAATTTGCAGGCAAATGGGTAGAACTAGAAAAATCATACTGAGTGAAGTAACACAGTCCCAAAAAGAGAAACATGTTATTTACTCACTTATATTGGGTATTATCTGTAAAATAAAGGATAAACTTACTACAATCTACAGACTCAGAGAAGCTAGCTAACTAGGTAGACTTAAGGAGACATTCATGGCTCTTCATGGGAAGGAGAAATATAATAGATTTATAGGTGGACTTGGGGTCAGTTAGGACAAGAACAAAGTGGGAGTGGCCAACCACTGAGTTGTTCAACTTGAAATTCTTACCAAGAGAGACAGCCCATTCCTGATACTGCCTGAAGGGATAGGACCCAAAGGCTGGATAGCCCAGAGACCTTGGATAGAACCAAACATGACTGGCACACACACACACACACACACAGAGAGAGAGAGAGAGAGAGAGAGAGAGAGAGAGAGAGAGAGATTATTCTTAATGACATTCTTCTATACTCATAGATTGGTGCCTAGCTGAATTGTCATCAGAGAGGCTTTATCCAGCAACTGGTGGTAGATGAAGAGACCCACAGCAAAAGGTAAAGTGGAGCTTAGGGTATCACACAGCAGAGGGAGAGAAAGGACTATAGCAACAAGAGGTGTCAAAGATACCCCATGAAAACCCACAAAATCAACTAACCTGAGCTCATAGGGGCTCACAGAGACTGAATTACACACCAGGAAACCTACATGTGACTGACGAAGACCCTCTCCATATATGTGTAACATAGTCTTCCTGTGGTAATCTTAGCAGTAGCTGGGAGAGGGGAAGTAGGGAGAGAGGACAAAGGAAAACTGATTGCTGTTGGGTTGTAATATATGAGAAAGAATACATAAAAAGTTAAAAATAAAACAGAGGCCATGATTTTGAGAGGGACAAGCAGGTATGTGGAGGAATTAGAGGAAGGAAAGGAAGAAGAAAAATTATGTAATGTTTAATTTAAAATATATCTATATATACTTAAAATCTAATATATATATATATATATATATATATATATATATATATACACACACACACACACACACACACTTAAATGCAGTTTTATTATTTAGTATTCATCTCATGTAGTAGGAATGTTGATGGCAAATTTATTGCTTGTTTTCTGTACAAATTCATCAAAATAAATTTTCATAAAATTCCTACTAATAGAACTACATGTCTTTAATATTAAAAATAAACAACAGATACATCTTTTGGCTTTGACATCTTTAATTATTTTCCATATAAATTCATTGTGCTGTAAGCAGGATAAACAATATCAGATGGATTTACGGGATTCAAGATTATGGCTGTAAATTATTTTAGGTATGATGCAAGTACAATTAATTTAGTAAAATTTCCAATCTTCTGATCTCTTATAAAATAATGTAGATGAAATGACATAGTAGTTAGTAATTATCTTAAATTAATTGGAGGCAAACAAGAACTACCAGATATATTTAGACAAAGCAAATCATACATCTGTTAAAATGGAGGCTAGATGGATGATATATGGAATTTAGTATATGATTCTGTGCTATTGCTGCAATCTTGAAAGTTTTTTAATAAAAATTTAAAAAGAAATAATAGATAGAATTTTTGTTTTCTGAATATTTACATTTCTCAGTAGAACTACCTGGAAAAATGGTGTCTTTTGTGAACACAAGCATTATTTTAAAAATGTTTTACATGGAAACTCAGTGGAAGGTGGATCCATGGTACATGCCAGCACTACCAGATTATCAAATTTTTGTCCAGAAACTGAGAAGCTACAGATTTCATAGAAGATAAAATACAAGTAATAAGCAAATTGCATCAGCAGGGAGAAGCAGATCAGGACTTAGACAGCCACAACCGAGCAACCACAGGACCTAACTCACACCCAAAGGGAACTTGCCCATCTGCTGCATTGTACAAAAGAAAATACTTACAAAGGAAGGGCACACAGAGACACAGATATGAAGCGATGATTTAAAGATCATCACATGTAATTTAAGAAACTTTTTGAAAACATAACTTTTCTCTGTGGCTTAGAGATGCTTCAAAAACTAGAAGACAGAAGAAATGCATTCACTTTCACCTTGGCTTTCAAACATGGAAATGTAATATACTAGTGGGTCGGAGATATCAAGACTCTTCAAAATAGGTTCATGTCCATCTATTTGCTTAGGAGTAGTTTTGAAGTGCTATATACCAAATGTAGTTTCATGAATTTAAAATTATTTTCTTAATATTGTATATTCAGTAATGTACTTTTCTAATTAAAGAGAATAGACATCTGCTTAGCTCTCTGAGATCATATTGGTATTTCTTTTAAGCAATGAAACTAGAGTTAATCTTAGGTGGTTACTGTATATACCAGCTCTCACTTAGGATATAATGGTAAGTAGGTTCAGAAACCTATTTTTTTTTTAATTATCAAAACAGAAAAACAAAATCTGTTGAAATATTTTATTATTTTTGATAATTTCATACAATAGCTTTTGATCATATTCAACCTCCACAATACTTCCCAGAGATTTCTTGATCACCCCAATCAGTTCATTTGTGTGTACACATTTTTTTCTATTAAGCCATGGAGAACAGTAGTATTGTCCAAATATTCCTCATTGTGTAGCTTTAAAATGGTTATTCAGGATCTCCCTCCCTCTCTCTCTCTCCCTCCCTCCCTCCCTCTCTCCCTCCCTCCCTTCCTCCCTCCCTCTCTCCCTCCCTCCCTTCCTCCCTCCCTCTCTCCCTCCCTCCCTTCCTCCCTCCCTCTCTCCCTCCCTCCCTCCCTCCTCCCCTCTCTCTCACATCACCTAACAGTTACCAATAGAGGCTGTGCTAAGGGTGGGATTTCATGTCTGACTCCTTTCTCCATGCTAGGGTTGTGATGACTTAAACTTGCACAGGTCTTGTGCATGTTCTCACAAATGCTGAGTTCATAAAGCAGGCACCCTGCTGTTTCAAGATGATATTCATTTATTGTAGCTACCCATAGCTTCTGGCTTTTATGCTCTTTCTGTTCCATTTGACAATTTTTAATATCTTGGTCATTTGTATGCCTCTCTACTCATTAAAAATTAGTTCAAACATCACACACACAAACAGGGGTTGGGGTGGTGATTACAATAAACTCCTCAAAAGAATTAAAGAGAGAAAAAGACTTTAAAAATTACGTTGTATGAATATAAATACATATTAAAAACTTTTAACATATCTCTGAATTTTGTGACATGTACAAAATTAATTTGGGTAAGGTTATTAGACTTAAGTATAATGGTTAAATATGGAAATATCACAAAGAAAATATATGTAACAAACTTCTTCTGTTTGGTGAAGAGTAAGACTGTTTCAAAGTACTCTAAGCAGGATTTGGGTAGTCTTTCTAATCTATGAGTGACTAATGACAGGCTCAGGCTGCTGCAGATACAGCACTGGCAAACATGGTGACCCTGAGACCATGACTGTAGTCACATGCCCAGAAGGTGGCATTTCTTTATCTTTTGTATAATGATCTTTGCAAGCTAATGAAGTAGAGTTTCTATTCACTGCTAATGGAAAGATAAAAGTACCCAATTTTATCTTAAAAGATCCTTGAAGGTTACGAGGAAAATAAATATATTCTTTCTACTACCAAATTAGTACTTTCTTAGGTATTAACCAAGAAATTAAATATCTATACCCACAAAAAAGATTTCTAAAGTTTCCATTGCAAGCTAATAATTAGCCTAAAGCTCAAAATAAGGTAAATGTCTCAGCATCAGAATATTGGATTTACAAACTCTGTAGTATTATTAATTGTGATGCTATTCATCAGTGCACAGAGAATAATGCACAGACACACAACAAAAAATGAAGTTGAGAAACATGTCAAGCCAAAGAAACCATCAGAAAAAAATATATACCATGTGATTCATATTCATAAAGTTCTAAACCAAGCAACACTCAGTTTATGGTGTGGGAAATCAGAAGAACAGAAAAGCATGAGTGTAGAGGTTTGTGTAGAAGGAAAGACTGGAGAGGGATACATGCAACTCTTCCATCCAGTGGTAAGGATTTCGGGGTTGTAACGTACACACAAGCACTGGTACATTTTCTCATTCTAAATACCTAACCTGTATGCATGTTTTGCTTCATTGCTGTTGTTTGTTTGTCTTTTGTTTTAAATGACAGGGTTTCTTCTGTGAGCCTGCGAATGTCCTACCTAACTGTAGACCTGGCCTTGAACCCACAGATATCTGCCTGCCTAAGCCTTCCAAGTGTTAATATTAAATACGTGCTCTACCACACCTGGATTTAATTATTTAATTATCCTTTCAAGATTTAAATCTATAATATCTTCCCTGCTGATTCCATAATTTAGTTAGCAACAGTGTCAATGTACATATTTTTCAAAGAACACCTACAATTTTAATGATAATACTAGAATTACATTATTTGAGAAACAGAGGGTGGCTGAGAATTTCTAATCCCAGTGCCATAATGAGTTAAAAATGGCCTGTAGAAAGCAAA
>CM052712.1:55906637-55946637 GCA_028551405.1 Uromys caudimaculatus | reverse complement strand
TACAGAATGAGTTCCACAACAGCTGGGGCTATACAGAGAAACCCTGTCTCAAAAAAAAAAAAAAAAAAAGAAGTGGGAGGGATTCACAACGCCTTAAGCCTCCCTGTGGTACTGTTGATAGTTAATGTTTGCTGATGGAGAAGGTGTCCTTTTTTTCTGTGATGTAGTAACTGAAAAGTTTTACTACAGTAAAAATCCTCCCACCTATGCTTTGGTAAAACAAAAACAACCAACCAAACCAAAAAACCCACAAACCTCTATTTAAACTCAATGGGACAAATAAGAAAAGAAGAAATTAAATTAGAAAGAGTTGTTTGGCATTGCTTCAACAGAAGGGAAATGGAGATGAGAAAAGACAATAGGGGTGTGCAAAAATGACCAAGTAGCATATACATGAATATACACATGGCACTGTCAATGAATAAAACAACGAGGAAATAGTAAAGTTAATTAAGCACAAATTTTTATTTATTTATTTATTCTTTAATCTTTTTTACAGTCTAGACTTTATCCCCATCCTGGTCCACCCTCCGACTATTCCACATCCCACACCTGCTCCCTAAGCCCTATCTCCAAGAGGATGTCCCCACCTCTCCCCACCCCACCAGACCTCCCCACACCCTGGGGCCCCAAGTTTCTTGAGGGTTAGGTACATCTTCTCTGACCAGACACAGGAGTCCTCTGCTGTATATGTGTTGGGGGTCTCATATCAGCTGGTGCATGCTGCCTGGCTGGTAGACCAAAGTCAGAGATCCCAGGGGTCCAGGTTAGGTGAGACTGCTGGTCTTTTCCTCAGCTTCTTCCAGCTTTTCCCTAATCCAACCACAGGGGTCACCAGTTTCTGTCCATTTGTTGGGTGTAAATATCTGCATCTGACTCTTTCAGCTGCTTGTTGGGCCTTTCAGAGGGCAACCATGCTAGGCCCCTGTTTGTGAGCACACCATAACATCAGTAATAGTATCAGGCCTTGGGCCTCCCCCTGAGCTGGACCCCAATTTGAGCCTGTCACTGGACCTCCTTTTCCTCAGGCTCTTCTCCATGTTTGTTCCTGCAGTTCTTTCAGACAGAAACAATTCTGGGTCAGAGTTTTTGGCTGTGGGATGGTAACCTACAGTGGGGAAAGGGAACTTGTAGAGTCCACCCCCAGTAGAAAGACATCAAGTGGAGGGATGGGGTTGTCCTCACACAAATATTTTCTTTACTTACAAAACTATAGATTAGTCTCTACTACTCCTTATGATGCTGAAGCCCAGTTTCTATTCACTTTGTCCCAATTATTTACAGTTTCTTCAGTCTGTTTCATGTTCTGTCTCCTTTTAAAATAAATGATTATCACTTATTAGTCAATTAATAAACTTTATCATGTGTTTAATATACATTCTATTAATCTTTCAATTCCAGTGTCTTAACTACATTCTAGGATTCTTTGGGCATAAACTTTACTTTTTTTATTTCCCTAACATCTTTTAATTACCCCATATTGAATGTACATATGCACTTTATTTTATCTTCCTCAGCAATTATTCATTACTTTTAAAGATATTGTTCACAATAAGGAGAGTTTAACTCTAGAGCAATGCTTCCCTTCATGAATGTCTCAATAAATCTATAGTTTGATCCTTTTTTCCTATAGTCCATTCATTGACCTTACTACAGCCCAGTTGACACTCATATATATTTTATTGATAGTACTGGCCTTTGAATTTATTATATCATTTCTACTTACACTGGATGTATTTCTTTGATCAGTACTTAGAAGAAAAATAGGATTTAAATACAATTAAGTTAAAGTTAATATTTTAAGACCTCATTGTGACATTCATATTTTAATAATAACTCTAAAGGCAGGGAAGGGAAATTAATTGTTATTAGTTATGGTCACATTTATAGAAGATGCTCTGAAGTTAGAAAAAGTTCAATTTATGGTCACAAATCGTGATAGCAAGACCTGCAGACTGATTGCTTATGGTGATTAGGTGAAGGAAGCCACCACAGATAAGTTTTCTTCTATATGTGATTGGTGAATGGTTGGAATCAATATTAACCCTAAGACTAAATGACAAAGGTGTAAAAATATCAGTTTTAAAAATTAAATAGACAATGCCTCAATTTTTCAATTATTTGTGAAAATTCTACACTCATTGCTTTTTAAACCATATAATAATAATAATTTATTAAAACAGTCTGTGATTTGAAAGAAGGGTATATAGAAGGATTTGTAAAGAGAAAAGAAAAGGAAGAAAATTTCTAATTATATTACAATTCCAAAAAGTAAAAAAAAAGTAATATATATTTAAAACACAAACACAGAAAAGCACACACACACACACATATGTATGTGTATATATATATAAAATTTCACTAAAAGCAATTTAATTGTTGTAGTACTTTTTAACCACAAACAATCCTGCTGATATTCTATTGTTCAGAAAAAAATGGTGTGAGTGATACTCTAAGGGGAAATGTTTACTTGCTTTAAGTCAGATGTTCAAGGCCCAAGATCTAAACACACATGTGAATCAAGCAAAGCTGGACTCATTACTTATGGCACAAAACTTAGCAGTCTAAAAAGCATCTCAGAGTGTGCAGGGCAATGTTGACATTCCTGCAGTACCTGAAGATCTAGAAGAGGATGGGTTTCTCTATTCACAAACAGCAGAGGGAATGGGTGGTAACTTGAGTAACTTTTCACAAGGCTTATAAAATAATGTTCTGTGATTACTGGAAACACAAGGTGAATGTATGAAAGCCAAGGGAATGATTCTTGACTATAAACTATCCTGGTAGCCCTTTATTGGGGCTAATGCAATTTTCAGAACTTTCTACAGTTTAGCAATATTTCTTTTCCTAGGCCATGCTGTCCTGGAAAAGTAAGCTTTTCTACTAGAATCACTTTTATGTGGACCACAAGCATTCCTGCTATTAATATGCTTTCCCTGTTATTAGTAAAAATATATAACAATCACTAGGTATTAGCCCATCCTTTTGAGCAAATCTCCGAAGAACATTGAATATGCAATGTCTTGTAGTGATGCTATATAGACAAATTGATGATTTCTTAATCTTTAATGTTGATCCTGTAAGAATTCCTAAAATAATATTAGTAATTATAAAGCTCTTTTATAGTGGGGCTGCTATTAGGTTCTCTCTGTTAATCAAAACTACATTGAGACCTCTAACATTCTGTAGTTTCATGAGTTAATTGCTTCTGAGATAGCAAGCAGGCATCTACTACTCAGAGCATATTCCAAGAGATTGTAAAAACTTTAACCAAAGGTAATTAAAAAGGGACTAATGATTTGCTATAGATGCTAGGACAGAAAATAACATATTGACTGGGTTTATTGATACAAAACTTCATTAATACTTAGTCACAAAAGTTATGTTTTTTAACCCTCACTCTGTTGATCTTGAGACAGATGATGAATGTTTAGCCAAACAATTATTCCTAATGGATATGCATGTAAACATTCTCTGTTGTATACTTCTTATTGAATTTACGGTTTGAATTTATGTGTAAACTTGTGGTGAACATTTTACCATGTGATCGTGTGTTCTGAAAGCTGTATGAGGGCTGAGGACAAAGAGAGCATTCTCCTTGTTCTACTTTTCTTAATATTCTCCTTATCCCATTTTCCTTAGCTCATATCCCCTTAACCCCATTTTCTTACAAGCACTTTTCTCGTTTATTCTTAGAGAGCTTACATAGGAAACTTTTTAGAACTTAAGAATAAGTGCTAAAAATTGCAAACATATAATTGGCAAGAAACCAAGCACTCTAACCTGAGAAACCCATGACGCATTTCTTGCCTGAGAATTCTTTAAAATCCTTCTTATATAACAGAATGACATAAGGATTGTGTACTTGTGTACTTGTAAGGTTATTTGAGGATAGGCACCTATTTTACAAGAATTGACAGTGTGGGCTAGACATGAACAACATGAACTCTAAGTATAAGCCTACTTGGCTTTGAATGACGGTTCTGCCACATGCTAGCTGCATGACAGGAAAAAGTTCTTAAGTACTCTATATCTGGTTTTCACACTCCAAATATTGTTAATAATACTTTTGTCTCGAAGGATTTCTACAGTGGAGAGATAGTATATGGAGTTATTTTTATAGATCTGGACTAGAATAGTATGTCAGCATTTCTATTCATTGTTCCCTATTTATAGGGAACACTGTGGTATTTGGGATTCCTTCTTTATGCCCTATTATAGTAAAACATGTGACTTTTGGAATCTTTTCAGGTGTGAAAGACTCCAATAAGTGGACTGTATTTTCTACTCCTTGAACGTCAACCAGTTTTGTCATTTGCTTTAATGAATAAAAAATTTCAAACAAACAAAATGCTAAAATCATTTTTCAAACTCTCCCTTTTTCTTGCTGCCACTTCAACTAGCAGGCTGAAATTTAGAGCTTCACAGTTCTTAATCCCCTGTCCATTATGCTACAGGTGTTAATCACATAAAACAGCAGCTTTTAACCCTCAGAAAGAGCAAGAATGTTTTTAGGATCTTTAAGAAGCTATCATCAAACATTCAGTATAGTTAGAGATCTAGAACAGCTGGAGACCTTTAGTCTTTAAAGGTACACCTGAGTCTGACTCTGTGTCTCATCTCAACGCACTCCAGGCCAGGAAGCTCATGTCAGAAAATCTTCCTCAAGAGCCATTTTTCCTTCCATTTAGTATTGCAGAATGGGACAATAACAAGTAGAATAAAGCTACAGGAGATTCAGGGCAGGAACACTTGAACAGACAACTAGCCAAAGAGCTAAAGCTAAAGAGGCAAGGTAGTCAGTTCCTCTATGGTTGTCTAGGCAGCTGAGCTAGTCCCAAGAAAGGACTAGACAAGAACATGAGAGATCCATAAATAGAATGAATGCATAGCTAAGGGTGAGAAGGATAGAGGGACAAAGATCATCACTGGAAAGCTATCAAGACCTTAGAGTCATGGGTCTCAGATACCTCAGGCCCAGAAACTGTAGTAGAGGCCACAATTGAGGCAGAGATGAACCACAGTGGGCATGCTCAGATACTGTACTTCAATACATGCTATAGCCAATAGATAAGGAATTCCAACTGCCTCAGCCTAAGGTAAAATAATAACAGTGCAGATATAAGGATGCAAATACCAGAACCTGCATAGGGAATGTAACACTACAGGGTACCAATTGCTTCCATTCTCACTAGTAAACTACTACAGACACCTAGGAGATAGAAAATGCCAGAGACCAGATCTCGAAGCCTTCACTGTATATATCCATACTCATAATCTCATCTGGGAAGATGAAAAGAATGAATCACAACTTGGTAATTAAAAATAAAACCATGTTATGTTCACACTAAATTTTGACATCATAGTAACTTTAAAAAAATTAATGAATGGACCATGGCTTGAAACTCTCTTCTTAGCTAATTCTACTTTAGTTGTATATTATTTATACAAATAAATTTAACATTCCTATTTATCTACACAATGACTAAAAATGTGTGTTCTAAACACTATCTCGACTACAAGACTAAGGAACCTTGATATGCATTTAGTGCTTTTCATTCTAAACATCTTTAATTCAGTAATCCAAACACCTCTACAATGTAACCATTGTGAAACTCATTCCTAGACTTAGAGACTTAGAGAGAGGACTCAGGATTAAGAACTTTTACTGTTCTTCCAGAAGACATGGGCTCTGTTCCTAGCATCTACACAATGCCTTACAAACTCTTGTAACTTTATTTCCATGGGATCCAGTGCTGTCTTCTCACTTCCACGTTTTTTTCTTCTCTGAACATGGAAGGAGGAATGGATGCTCCACCTACGCTACAAGGCAACATTCCCCTAGAGAGGGAGAAAGGGGTTTTTTGTGGCCATTCCCTTCTCATCAGAAATCAGCACACTCGCAAAGAAAACAAAATACAGAAATTAAACATTTAAATATGAAAACCCAAAGGGAATTGGATGGAGAAACAAAAAGGAACTGGAGTTTCTAGGGGAAGGGTCTCCCTTGTTCCCCTGCCCATTAATGGGCTAAGAGTCTGGGTATGAGGCTCACACAGTGAGTTTGTAGTGACACAGTTCCTTATAGATCTGAGCTTGGGCATGTCCTGCTGGGTGAAGCTGAATGGCTGAGACAGGACCAGGTGCTTGCACCACAGTCACTGTCATTATTCTGCCTGGCCACATTCATTTTGAAGTAACCTTTCCAGCCCTCGTGGAAGTCCAGTTGGTCTTTTTTTTTTTTTTTTTTTTTAACTACCTCTGCCTGTAGATACTTGGCAATATGCTTAGGGCAACGGTGGTTTAGAATTCGCTGTGAGTCAAAATAGGTGATGGTATGTTACCTTACATCAACTGAGAAAAGGGACTGCTGCATCTCCAAATGGATGGGGATTAGCAGTAGTTCCTTACTGAAGATGTCCACATTTTTGGTTCACCCTTGGTACCGAGTTTATCATAGAAGAAACTGTTGAAGAAATGCACCTTTTCAGGGACTATGTCCATGACCAAGTATCCATACCTGACCTGGTCATTGAGCCAGTTCTGTCTATATAAGGTACCCAAGTTATCCATGGTGAGCACGTATCGCTTTAGGATACCCGGAAGCCCCTTACCATGGCATTGCCTGGCATCTGCTGGTAAGACTGGATCAGCTGTAGTACCAGACTCTTCCTGGAGGGCATAGAGAACACCTGCTGGAAAATGTCCTCCAACTTCTCTACAACTTCCTCAGTTCTGAGGGGGATGAGGCTACCATAAGTTTGAAAGAATTCATCTAAGATGCGCTGCACACAGGTCACATGTTCCTCTCGCAGAGGGCTATGCTGGCCAGCTTTCCCCCAAGGCCGATCTGCCTCTTCTGCAGTGCCCAAGTCAGAGCTCTGACAAAGTTCCCAAGCCATGTGGTCTCCAATGCTGCACACACTGCTGATGAGTATGCTGGCATCAGAGGGTGCCAGGCTGCGCTCCCCTTCTGGACCAGACAGTCCCCCAAAACCATTGGGTAGAGCACAAGAGTCTAGGCCCAAGTCAGGGTCCAGAGGAGACTTTGGGGTCTACCTTAGTCCATCTTCCTTCCTGAGGGGCCCAGAGGGCACTGGTGGAGACCCTCTCATCCCATCCTTTGCCATGAGAGCACCTAGCAGACCCAGCTGGGATTGCGACAGCCCAGGGAGGAAGACAAAACAACAGCAGGGTGATAGCACCTGTGGCATTGCACCCCCTTCCTGGGGTGAGAGATGGCTCGTGGGATGTGCGAGGTTCCACTGCTGGCCTCAGTGGCGTCCCCAAAGCTTCCAGTGGAGTGTCAACGAGTTGCTTTTTGAGTAGAGCAGCATCTGAAAGGCTCTCGTGGCTTGGGGCTAGGGCTGTGGCACTGTGGGGCTGTGAGCAGGTTTTTCTATGAGAGAGTCGGAGAGTGCAAGGATGAGGACGCTGGGAGGTCCCCAGTTGGCCCCATCTAGAGGGTAGCTTCCAAGCTGCTACTTCCTCCTCCTTTTCCTCCTCCTCTTCCTCTTCTTCACTAGCTGAGGCATCAAAAGATGGCCGAGGGGCAGGGAAGCGTCTAGTTGGCACTGTGGTCCCAGACCCGCCGGGGCTTAGAGGGTAGGGGCCAACGAAAATGCTTATGCCTGGGATTTGAGTAAGTGGTGCTGGGTCCCAGATGCTCAAGCCCCCAAGACCTGGTTCCCTGTATAGCCTCTTTCATCTTTCAGTATCCAGGAGCAAGGAAGCCTGGCACACGGGCCCCAAGGCGGGTGCCTCTGCCTCAGGCTTTCCAGCTCATCTTTTGGGCCACAGTGACACTGCCACTCGCAGCTTTGGCCTCCACCTCTACCTCCACCTCCACCACTGCCACCACCCCTGGCGGTGACAATTAGTGCCTTTTTTCTTTCATGAGGTGTAAAGAAACTTATGAAGCTACACAGGTACATATAAAATAAATAAATAAATAAATCTTAAAGAGAAATATTGAATTTAGAAGTTTAATTTATCCAATGTATTCCCAGCTATAAACAATGAAATCGAGATTAAAAATCCAGGAACTAGAGAAATAGATCAGTACTTAGGAACATGCATTGATTTTACAGACCAGCACGCATCTCAGGAGTCTCAGAACCTCAGGCTTCTGTGGACACCCATGCTTACATGTATACACACACACACACACACACACACACACACACACACACATACACACATACACACACACACACGTGTAATTTAAAATTAAATTATTTTTAAAAAGAAAATAATTACATAGTTTATGTCTTGTACTTTGTAAATCTAAATTATTTAAACAGTATTTTCATTTTTCTTAAGAAATAATGAATACATAGCGTGTTTAGTCTATGTACCCGAGATTGGGACAGATGCTTGGTAAGAACACACACATTTTTCTGATGTATCTGAATTAATACTTTCCCAAAGAATCAGAGATACAATATAATAATAATAAAAAAAACCCTCAGATGTCTAAAAATTTCATGAGACAGTGCTGCAGAATGTGCTGCTAGAATCTGAAAAAATATTAAATCGGTATAGTAATTAAGGTATTGCAGTATAGTGTGCTTGAATTATAGAGTTAACCAAACTAACACATAAGATAAACATTTGAATACTCTTTGTAGGGTAGGGCCCAATGCTAAATGTAACTCACAAACAACTTGTTAAGAAGGATGACAGATTGAAGACTCCCATCCTCAGAAATAAAGGAACAGAATAGAAAATGAGGCTTCCTTCTACCTACCTTCTCAAGCACTTTTGAAATGCTCATTGCTTGTCATTGATAACATTATTTGAGGTCTATGTCAGTTCCATATTACTGGAGAACAAATTTCTCTGAAATGCAGCAGCTTGAAACAACAATGTTTCTGCATGAAAAATATCTAAATTGAGGACCTGAGACATAAACCAGTGGTATATCCTGTACTGAGAATTCATGAAACTCATCTAATCTTCCATCCTATAAAGGGAAAACAAAATAATCTAGCAAGAGTAGAATTTAGTTTCAGAGTCTTTCATGATGCTCAATGGATGATGATGTACTTGAAAGTTTATAATTGGTTTATTGGCCAACATCGAATTTTATATGGTCTATTGACCAGAAACTTTCTTTTTTATCCCTAGTTACTATTTATCTAATAGGACATGTGTTTGATCCCACTGAAAGTGAAAGAGCCACAGAGAACAAAAAGGAAAGAGTACCATCCAGCAACATCAAATAAAATATTTTCATAGCTAACATAAAATAATTTCTACATATGCTATTGATCATATACAACAAATCTGTCATTTTATGGAATAGACTAATGTATGAATACAGGAGCATAAATCATTGGATTTTTTTTTTTTTTTGAAGATTGGCTAATGCAAGGTCCATGTTTAACCATATCAGAATCCTTTCTTCCATTTTCAGGTGAGAGTAATTACTTTAAGGTTTCTGACTGGTATCAGGTTTCTCTGTGGTTGAAACATTCCATCCTGAAGAGAAGCTCCTTAAATCATTAGGTAAACAATTCAACTTCAGGAGGCCTTTGGAAGTGGTGGTATACACTGAGGCTCCTCCCTGCCATTATAATCAATAAAAACTGCTGAGAGTCACTCTCAAACCAAATTGCAAAGAAGTCTCTGAGTCCAAACCAGCTTTGCTGCCTGGAAGAGTAATAGACCAAAGTCACTTGGAAAGTACATTTTCCAATGGTTGAGCTGCCTGAAGGCTGTGCAATGTGCTCCAGATTTCCAGCTTCAGTAGGCTGTCACCCATGCTGGGATGAATTTTGGTGATGCAGCTGTCTTTGAGTCATTTCGACTCCTGTAAGTAACTCACCACCCATTTTCCTGTAAGTTACCCCCAATAAAACACATTGTTTCGCTAAGTTGGTCTTTGGTTGGTATTGCTCTTTGGCCTCTCAAGAGCTCCCTATCTGGAGTGAATAGGCATGTGTTTTGTCCCCCTGGGAAGAGTTTTGTCTATGTTTTGACTATGGGTTTTGCCTGCTGCATTAGTTGTGCTTTCTGTTTCTATGACTAAATACTTGACAAGAAGTAACCTACGGAAGGAAAAGTTAATCTTGGCCTATGTCATGGGAAATGTGGTAGATCTTACCGGAAAGATGACTAGCAAAATGTGAGGTACCTATTTCTTACTGGGGAGCAGACAGCAGAGAAGGCTGACAATCATCTACTTGGTGAATTCCTATTCAGGCTGGACCTACAGCCCATAGGACGGTGTCACCAGGATTTAGGTGGGACTTCCTCTCCAGTTAAACTATTCTGCAAATGTGTTCATAGACTCATGCAAAAGTGTGTATACTTGGTGAATCTCTTAAACTGAATTAATAATGAAGACTAACAATTACAGCTTCTTTATTCCATAAAACCTATAACCACAAATTTTGAGTGTGGCAATTAGAAATGAAGATGACAGAGGAAAGAAGTATTGAGCATGTGCTACTCTTCAAAGGAACTCCATGGAAAGGATCAAAATGTAAGATCATGATGGCTTGCAGACAGAGGAAAATTAAAATGAATTTCTGATACTAAAGAGAACTAATAAATGCTTTTTATTTATCTCTGCTCAAAAATGAAACACAGGAAATAGAATCAAGCACGGCTATCTGTCAGGGTCAGTTTATTGCTCGAATGGGCTTAAGAAGACCAAAACAGTAGAAACCAAAGAAACACAATTCAGACAAATCCTAAATGTGATTTCAAGCAAATCCCACAAAGACACAGAAACTGCTCAAGATTATTTGATTATTGAACAGTTCAGGTATGAAAAATTCATACTTAATATTGTGATGCAAAAACACATTTGCCACATAATGACTACAGGCAAACAGAGGTTTTTTTTCTTTCTTAAAATATCTAAATATATTATATCCCATTCAAAATACAAAATATAAGATAGGAATATCATTAAGATTTATCCTTGGCAATAAATTATATTTATAGAACTGCTGTTGTTACTCACGAGGAGCCACATATAGTTTTCTTACTTTTCCCTGAGTGAGTTAGATTTAAGTAATTTTTAGTGGCTGAGATATTAGACAAGGCTAATTCTTGAAGGTGAAAATATTTAATATACAGAAAAGTAACAAGAAGAATAATGCTCAAAAATTAACAACACGGAGATATTTTCATTTAGTTTCCAAAACATCATAATATCAAATACATTAAGAGAAGGAGAGCTAAAGCTGAAGTTCTAAGTTCTGTAAAATTATACACAAAATATTTATTCAATTACCCTTCTAAGAAACACTGAAGCATCCACATTTTGGTCTTTCTTCTTCTTAGGCTTCATATAGTCTGTGAATTGAATCTTGGGGATTCCAAACTTTTGGACTAATATCCATTTATCAGTGAGTACATATCGTGTTTGTTCTTTTGTGACTGAGTTACCTCACTCAGGATAACATTTTCAAGTTCCATCCATTTGCCTAAGTATTTCATGAAGTTGTTTTTAATTGCTGAGTAGTATTCCATTGTGTAAATGTACCACATTTTCTGTATCCATTCCTCTTTTGAGGGACATCTGGGTTGTTTCCAGCTTCTGGATATTATAAGCATGACTGCTATGAACATAGTGGAGCATGTGTTCTTATTACATGTTGGAGCGTCTTCTGGGTATATGCCCAGGAGTGGTATAGCTGGGTTCTCAGGTAGTACTATGTCCAATTTTCTGAGGGTCCTCCAAACTGATTTCCAGAGTGGTTGTACCAGCTTGCAATCCCCCCACTGATGGAGGAGTGTTCCTCTTTCTCCACATCCTTGCCAGCATCTGCTCTCACCTGAGTTTTTGATCTTAGTCATTCTGATTGGTGTGAGGTGGAATCCCAGGGTTGTTTTGATTTGCATTTCCCTGATGAATACTCACAGGGGGAAATATTGAGACAAAGTGTGGAGCAGAGATTCAAGGAAAGGCCATCCAGAGACTGCCCCACCTGGGGATACATCCCATATACATCCACCAAACCCGGAGGTTCTTGTAGATGCTGGGAAGTGCTTGCTGGTGCAAGCATGATATGCTGTCTCCAGAGAGGCTCAGGCATAGCCTGACAAATACAGAGGCGAATGCTTGCAGCACACCATTGGACTGAGCATGAGGTCCCAGATGGAGGAGTTGGAGAAGGGTCTGAAGAAGCTGAGGGGGTTTGCAGTCTCATGGAGCTAGCAAGAGTGTCAAATGGCCAGACCTCCCAAAGCTCCCGGAGACAGGACCACCCACCAAAGAATACACATGGAGGGACCCATGGTGCTGGCCACATATGTGTCAGAGGAGGGCCTTGTTGGCCATCAGTGGAAGGAGAGGCCCTTGGGCCTGAGGGTGTTAGATGCCCCAGTATAGGGGAATGCCAAGGAGGAAAGAGGAGGGGTGGGGTGGGAGAGCACCCTCATAGAGGCAAGGGGATGAGATAGGGGGTTTCCAATGGAGAAAACATTTGAAATGTATATAAAGTAAATATTAAAAAAAAAAAACTAAATTATTTTTTTTTAAAAAAGAGGGCAGGAAAGAAGAGTTAACCAAAATTGGGGGATGTGAAAAAGTCATATGGAAACCTGCTACTTTGTAAGCCAATTAAAATTGTTGAGAGAGAGAGAGAGAGAGAGAGAGAGAGAGAAGAGAGAGAGGAGAGAGAGGATAAAAAATTTATCCAATTAAATATCAAATCCCACAGTAAAATGTAGCATTTTACTTAAAAGATAACAATAGTGTAATAATAGAGAAATAATACAACAATCTAATTTACTAAACAATACATGATTTTAGGTGATTGTAATGTAACTTTCTAACACTAGCAAAGTTACTTATTCTTTAAATATCATTATATTATCTTTATATTCTGTTTCCATAATAGGATTCTTACATCGAAGTAATTGTATGGGTAATAGATATTTTTTTATTTAAGCCCATAGTAAATTCCACTGCAAGAAAGCATTTGAAACCATGAAGTGGTGAATATATTTATTATTGAAATGTATGCATTTTAATACCATCTATTGATAAAGATGACAAATTAGATCCATTTAAATAACACATTCATAGTAATTCCCACTTATTAGTAGTATAAAATATAGTTCAAAGGTATACATTATCCTAGAATTACTTGATGAATGTAAGATACATTATTTCTTGATTGATAGGTCTTTAAAAGCACTGAATGGCTAAAGAAAATTATTTGGTATATAAGTATGTGTGTGTTTCATGTGTGTTCATTATTCTGTGTATGAATGACTGTGCAGGCATGTTATTTCACATGGGAGATACTCATCTTCACTTCCCATATTCACACAGGAATATCACAGTTACAATGATATCACATGCCAAGCTTACAAGCTTACAGAGGGTCTTCAGATCCAACTGCAGGTCACCACTGTAGCTTACCAGGCAATCCTTGGTGCATTTAATATTCTTTCTTTGTTCTGTAGATTTTATGTATTGGTCATGACATGGTGGGAGGATTTTCTTTTCTGATCCAGCCTACTTGGTATTCTATAAGCTTCTTGTATGTTTATAGGCATCTCTTTCTTTAGGTTGGGAAATTTTCCTTCTGTGATTTTGTTGAAAGTGTTTTCTGGGCCTTTGTCCTGGGACTCTTCTCCTTCTTCTATTCCTGCCATTCTTAGGTTAGTTATTTTCATGGTTAGGGAACAGTAACACTGCTCTACCTGTCTATCTAGGGTATCATTTAGCTCTTTAAACAGCCTTCTGGTCCAAGCAAGATCTGCATGAATGTCAAAAACAAAGAATTATTTCCAGAAATGGAAAGAGTATCCTCCCCCAACATCATTTGGGGCATCATTTCTTATGAGTCATTAGTGAGGAGGCATTTTTGTATTTGAAAGAAGATGTATCCCTGTGTGTGTGTGTGTGTGTGTGTGTGTGTGTGTGTGTGTGTGTGTGTTGTATGTAATCAGGTAAAACTCTAATATTATTTTTTAGATGCTATCTTTCCTGTCTATTTTTTTTCAATACACTGGAATGGCTGGACAGTGAGTTCCAGTGATCCTCCTGTCTCTGCTTTGTGGCACTGGAATTACAAGTATAATCGAAAATGCTTGAATTTTGTATATCAGTTTTAGGGATTAAATTCATGTCCTTATGCTTGCGTAGCTAGTATTTTACTATTTTCCAAGCTCCTAGGTGGGTTTAGTTATCTCTAAGTCATCTGCATTAACTCTAAGTCTCAGTGTACAAACAGGTAATAAATCTGACCCAGACACCAAGTCTTTGCAAATTTTCTAGAAATTAAAAGATTTTCTGAGGTCCTAAGTAGAGAAAATATACCTACCTTCTCTGTGCTCTGTAAAGATGGGAGTGTTCTCCAATCTCAACTTCTTTGCTCTCTGTCTCAGTCTCCATGTGGTGTGTGAGAGCTGACCATTGAGTACAGGAATGGCTCAGCCAAAATCCATGAACTATAGGAGTGTACTGAAGGACAGAGCCCGTATGTGGTTCTATGAAGACTCAGAGAGCTGTGCTCAATTTTCAGGATGATAGTTCTATGATCTTTTAGAATAAAAGCTTTGCTCTAATTGGACAACCTGGTGGTACTTTCAAACTATAAGAGGTTTGGCCCCCATGAGACAAGGCAAGAAGAGAACCAGGAATTGTTGCCCTACTCTGCAAGACAAAAGCCTAAAAACTGGAATTTCTGTGCCTGGGGTTTGGGCAATATGTAGAAGACAGTCCTGAAAAGTGTTGGGAAATTAACGAAACAAATGAAAAATGCCTGTAGAAGAACTTCCATGCATGACTTATGGAGTTTTGTGTACTTCTTTGTTTTCTAGGATTTGGTGTCTTATGCCCACTCTAGAACATATGATTCTACTCCTCCAGAGAAATGAACACTTCTATCTCCAAAAAGACTAACATTTTTGTAAGAATTCAAATCAACACAGTATCAAATGACAGGATCTCTCAGAACAGTTCATCAAGAACAAGGTATGGACTCTTGAACCATAACAAATAAAAAATAACACAATTTATACAGACAATAATATTAAATGACTATATAACATTTAATCTTCTTAAAAACCATCTCCTTCACATGTTTATACTGCTCCCCATATTTAATGTTGACACCGTTAAGTATATAGCTGGTCATATGCAAAGCTAAAATATAGATTAAATCTTTGTTTTTTCCCACATAAAAATTTTTTGTGTAAGGAGCACTCATTTATCAAAATCATGAATAAAAGACTCAACTGGTCTTATATAACAGAAGAATATTTTCTCTGTAAATGAATATTCATATAATTTTTTATTTATTAAAATTTATACATTTAAAAACTCAACATTTAGTGAAGATGACTGTCATTTCAATATGTATTACTGGGGTCAAATGTGTGTGCATGTATGTGTGTGTGTGTGTGTGTGTGTGTGTTATTCTGACAAAATCCATTTATGAAAAGTAGCATAAATATAGACATAAAGCATATATATATATATATATATATATATATATATATATATATATATATCACCGCTTCTCTCCTCCCATCCTTTCTCTTTCTCTCTTCCTCCCACCCTACCTCTGTCTCTTCATTCTTCTTACCCTCAGACTAATCCTACCTTTACCTCTGTTTCTCTGTACCTAATGGGATAAAATGAGTTTTGGGTTTGGAGGGATTGTTTTCTGAGGAACAGAATCCACTCACATCTGGTGACTAAATCTCCTGCAGATCAGCCCAAGTCAAATATGATAAATCCAGTAGAGTACATTCAGTTTCTTGTTTGATGTTATGAGGACATAGCATGATTTAAACAAGTAATTAGCTTTATATAACTGAAGAGGACATTACCAAAAATGGTGGAAGTAGAAGAGAGAAAGATGAATTATTGCATACAGGTAATATGCCTATTATATGACTATGACAATAATTAGCATAACAATCCATTTCCCAGTGACATTCTTGACATTTATCTCTTCTACGTTAAGATAAAATTACAAATACTGGCATTTTGACGATATGTATATGAATGTAGAGATAATATAGGTTTAATTGACTTTCACAGAAATAATTTACAACTCATAAATTGAAGCCCATATAGTATCTATGAGAGGGAAACTCAAAACCACAAAGCTAGAACTTCTTCATAAATGAACTATTATTCAACGTTCCATTTCTAAGGTGATAAATCCTTATTTCCATTCACAGAAGTATAGATCAGTAAATTATGGTATATGTATAAATCAGATTCTTAAGCTATAATTACAATTAGTGAATTTGTTACACAAATCAACATAGCTTTGTATGAAACAAAATGAGAAAAAGGATGGAGTATGCATACATACAACATCAACGAAGCAAGGGAACAAAAGTAAAAGTACAGATCTAAGTTTAACAAAAATTTCATTTACCATTTACATATTTGAGACATTTCACATATAAAATCACACACACACACACACACACACACACACACACACACACACACACACACTGCTAAGAGGAAGTTTGTTGGAGCAATAGTGATGTATCATAGAAACTACAGGACAAACAGTCTGTGTTGTGTTACAACACCTAACAGTTGGGCATGCAATTCTCTTAGGAATTTCTACCCAGGCCAACTCTAATATCAGACACAGCAGGAAGGCTGACATTCCTTAAAATGTGCATTGTATCTACATCTATATTTTCATAGTAAATGTGGTAAGGTGAATGAGAATGGCCCCAATGGACTCACATTTGAATACTTGCTCCCCAGTTGGCAGAACTGTTTTGTGAAAGATCAGAAGATGTAATCTTGTTTGGAGTTTGAAGACACTTGCCATCCAGTCTCCCCACACCTCTCTCTTGCTCTAATGTGCCTTATGGTTCTGAATCAGTATGTGACCTTTTTGCTGTTGCTTCACTCTGGCATCATAGACTCTAATCCTCTGAAACTATAAGCCAAATTAAATTGGTTTTTTGTTTACTTTTTGTTTTGTTTTTTTAACAAATTTTCTTAGTCATGGTGTTTTACCACATCGATAGAAAAGAACAGCTATAGTTAATATTGGCTATAACTACTAAGGAAAAATGATCTGGTTTTAAATTTTAGAGTAGGAATTATAATAGCAGCAAATATTCCTTATTCACAGTGTGTACATACCATGTCTCTTAGTAGAAATTAGAAGCTACACTAAAACATCCTGCGTACACTGTTTATATTTTTTCTATATGCATGAATAAATATAACTTTTAATTTATTAAGCATGGATAGTGAAATGAGGAAAGCTGGTATGGATCTCTGCTTTTTTCTTCAATGATTTCATGATTTGTTCCACCTGTAAAACTTAGCAAATTCAGCACATTTTCCTATAATTGTTAATGAAGAATTTTTATCTTTTCAAGTAAGTTGTATTATACTTTCTATTTGTCAATATCATTACTCTTATTTGTTAGAGTCATTTTAAAAGTAAAATAAGAGTTACTTGAAACATAATTGATCTGAAACCAAATCAGATCATCTGCTAACTGAGGTGGCTGTTAAGAGAGCAATGGGTACATAGCTACACATCCTGGATGTGCTGGGCAAAGAAGAGGTTCAGCTTTATGGTAGAATAGAATGAGATTTTAACCACACTGTTCTGAGAAGCATAACTCTAAAATTTACAGTTTGTTTGTTTGGGGGATTGTTTTTTAATTAATTTCATGAAGTCCATTATTAACCATAGGAAATAAAGCCACAGAAAGCAAGCCCATGAAAGGGTATTTTTGGATGTCACTACTAGCATGAAACTGATTGCATTTATAAACTTAGCTTTATTCACATTGGCGTTTACTATCATTTATATTGTTACAATGTTTATATAAGATCCAAATGACAGAGAAGTTTATCTCAACTATTGTAACAGACAGAGGTTACATGTTTTGTTTAATTGTGACTTCATTCCCCAATATTAAGGAGATTTGAACCATTCACAGAGTTAGCTAGTTCACTCATCCAACAATTATGCCTTGGACTTTTATGTAATTACGGAAGGGTGGTATTTCACAAGATACAGTTAACAATTAAGGATTTTACATTTGCATAGATAAAAATATTTAGTGTAACTATGTAGTTTAGCTATTTATTAACATGGATTAGTAGTTCATAAGATAGACTTTTCTACTTTCATAAATCTTCAAATCAAATACTTTATAAATTGTGGAGATACTGAACATATGGAGCTGCTACCCTCTATCTCTTTAAGAAGAGAGAGAGTCTATCTGGAAGAGAGATGGTCAGCAACATCCAATTATAGCACTTGTAAGATATTTCCTTTTTAAAAATTTTTTTATTTTTATTTTTTGATACTTTATTTACATTTCCAGTGTTTCCCTCTTTCTAGGTCTCCTCTTTGGAAACCCCCTATCCCCTCCCTCTCCCCCACCTCTATGAGGGTATTCCACCTCCCAACCACCTGCTCACTCCCTTATTCCCACCTTAACATTCCCCTTTACTGGGACCTCTAACACCCTCAGGCCCAAGGGCCTCTCCTCCCCCTGATGGCCAACAAGGCCCTCCTCTGCCACATATGTGGTCCAAGCCATGGGTCCCTCCATGTGTATTCTTTGGTTGGTGGTCCAACCTCCAGGAGGACTGGGGAGGGGGGGTCAGGCCAGTTGACACCGTTGCTCCCTCCATGGGCCTGCAAACTCCCTCAGCTCCTTCAGTCCCTTCTCCCATTCCTCCATCTGGGACCTCACTCTCAGTCCAGCGGATACTGTATAGTGAAACTTGGGTATTCCGAACTTTTGGGCTAATATCCACTTATCAGTGAGTAAGATATTTCTTATCTCTCCTATCCAGCTACACATTTCTTAGGATAGAGGGTAATGAAAAAGACTGGCTCCAGCCAATGCCTGAGTATAGCAGACCCTGGTGTGGTGGTTCTATTCAGAAGCGTTGCTGCAGATGTTGCTATTGCTTTGTCCAAGACTTTCTGGAAGGTTTTGCTGTTTTAGGATTGCACTGATAGACTGCTTCCTTTCCATTTCCTTTCACAGATATCTGTTGTGTCTTATGACCTGGAGGCTTTTACCATCCAATTCTGATTCTTGTCATCCATTTTAAATGTTTCATAAATTTTTTTATTAGCCACCCAGAGGTGATGTATGAGAACCAGTGACATACTCAATTCTCTTTATGATATGCAATCTGGGATTATCTCGTGTACCAAATTCTAAACAATCATCCTTAATTTACAAATTGCTATTTCACTGATCAACTTCTGTTGTGACTGTAAGCTTGTACTTTTATATGCAGCTTGGAGCATCACTTTTTTTCATTTTCTTTAAATCATATTTCAAATATCAATATGCCTTATATATCTGTCTAAACAGGTTATCCTTGGATCAAAGAGCTTTAACACTGTAATCTGACCTCATGCCCCAGTCACAGCTCACCTTTCATGCTTTGTAAACACCAGACTCATATTCCATTCAAGGACATCAGTAGGGATAAATTCTTCTTTCACACTTTCTTCTTTCTCTTTTATACTTTACTTTTAATTCAATCACAAAATTACATCTATAGACCTTAATTTGAAGGTTTGAAATGAAAATAACAGCCAAAACTTCCTAGTAACTTGTCAGACCTTATTTAATATGTACCTGAAATTTCCTCCCAATTACCTTAAGGGCATGTGAGTAACTAACGTTCTAGTAAGTTAGTAAGTTGCTTAATATCTGCCTTTTCAGTAGAACATAAATTCCCACTAGGGAAAATCCTATCTTTTGTTTTTGTCAATTCATCACCAATGTCTCTTCCTGAGCCCTTGAATAATTTGGTCAATGGTCTGAATATTCATGAATGCATAAAAAGAACCTTCATCATTTCTTAACAAAATACAATTTCTCTTTCTATTTCTGACATCATCCATAAAGTTTTTGGGAAAAGGAAAATTCTCTATATTACAAGATAGCACACTCAGACTGGGCGATTTGAAGAAAGGATGGTCAAAAGTTTTTGTTTTAAAAGCTGTAGGTAGAGAACTGGGAAATCAATTTAGGATAGTTCAATATCAGGAAAGCCATTGCAAATCCAAATGACAGAGAGATTAGGAATAATAATGGAGTAATTACACTTTGCAGTTGGTGGTGGTAGATTATTGTTGTGCTCAGATTGCTAAAACCCAAAGAGACCATCAGGAATCACAACTCCAATGCAACCACATGAGCTTTATTCAAGCTCGAACCTGGGCCACAAACCTTCTTGATGCAACAGGATAGGAGAGCAGCCCCAAGGTCTAGGGGAAGGAGAGTTTATAAAGAAAAAACCACAAGCGGGTGTTTCCAAGCCTTGCTATTACATAAGAGGGTAAAGGAATGAAGGCCTTTCAGCTAATTGGTTTACAGCACTTGGTTAAACCACAAGGAGGGAGCCTACATCAAAACAGGAGCATCTTGACCTAGGAACAACTTATGTTTTCTTAACCCACTCTGTTGTTGCCAGCTAGCTGCAGCTGCTGTGTGTATTTTGCAACTGCCAGGAATACTTTGTGATTTTTCTCAGACCTCAAGGGTGGTGGCCATGCCTCTCTAAGGGCAAGATAACTTAGAATGGAGCCTTAAAAACAAAATGGAATTTATTCTGCTACGCTAATCCCTACAGTACTCATAAGCCATTGTGATATAAGAGGGAATGAAGGTAGTAAGGACCATTGCTCACACCCTACTCCTCAGCACACATGCCATTAAAGCTCCCAAATGTCTCAACTTTTTGTATGATCCAGCTGGAAGGCAGAGGGCAAGAGAATGGGTATGAATTCAAAGGTAATGCAATCATAATAATCTCCCACTTCACGTCATGGAACAAGAGAAGGTAAAAAGTTGACTAAGGAGGCGAGATATGCTTACCACAAAATACAGTTAAAGATATTGTATGCAATGCATAATAGTGCATATATCTCTTTTCAAATTTAATATGTATTAGCTTTTGTAACTTTGATAATATTTACCTAACTAGTCCATTACAAAAATATTTATATTGAAATTTCCTTTTAATATTCCATGGTGGAAGCAGTTTAGGTTTTGTAAAATAAAGCATATCCTACATTTCTCTGCTTTCCACTTTGTAGAATATATTGTAACAGTAGAAGAAGAGATGGTTGGAGCATTATGTAAAATTTAGGATGCAGAGTAGTATCCAATGAACCGCTTGTTTCTGACCTGTGCTGGGTATAAAGTGACTTCAGTATACAGATGGGGGAAACAGCACAATACAAACTATAACATGTGAGAGTAATCTGGTATCTACAAGGGTTATGCAAAACCTAGTTTAGACCTCAGTGATACAAATTTGCAAATAAGTTTCTGTCCCTCTCCTGAATGATGCTTGTGACTGACTTGGGAGTTCAAGAGACTCAATGGAGGTAGAGATATGTAAGTTGGAAAGCACACCTATTGGGGAGAAAAGTGGCCAGAAGCCAGGTGTGTGTGGGTAGGTGGTTGTATGTATCTTTGTGCCTATATATATTCCATTGATGTTTTCATGCCCAGTCCTAATCCTGGTTGGAACTCACAGTACCAATCATCACTGTACATTATGCTCCTTCTTTCTTCTGCCTAGAATGAGACAGTCTCATCCATAGTCACCTGTTTTGATATGACATAGCAGCAACTCACAAAGAATTCTCTTCTAAATACATACATATCTCTCCTCTGAGATTTTTCAAATGTCCTTTATAATTTCTAATATATTTGCTTTCATAAATTATTTTATGATGTGAAACTATAGGCTCATAATTATTGAAAAATATTGTTTAAAATTTGTGTCTGTGTTGTAATTAAGAGGACTTGCCAACCATATGACAGGCTCAATTCCCACCATGCATATGTGTATATTCACCAAATGATACCAATTTAATGGAGTATATATCTGCTATCCCACCTAAATTATATTCCTGAGAGCGTTGAGTGTTTTATTGTTGACTGTGTACTCTCAACACTTAACTAATGCTCGATGTACAGATGTGTTACATATTCAGTCAACTGTTATGTGCTTCTAACTTTTTGCTCTGACATCTGCACATTTTCATGTCCACACAGCTAACTGACCTCAAAATCAAAGTGTGCCTGAGTACAAACACTTCATGGAATCATATTCAAATGCATATCTCAATCATGCATTTCTATTCTGGTATCTGATGTGTTTATGGATATATGTTTCAGGAATGGCACAAGGAATTTTAATGTTGCTGTGAATTGACTTGTCAGAAAGCCAGGTCATTGATCATCTTTATAATTCTTGTAATGAATGACTCTAACTTGTGCATAAAGGAAGTTACAGTTGCTGTCACAGAATATGATCAATCATTTAAGAATTAATTTCAGTTAAATGCTCACAGATAAATTAGATCACTTTTGCCATTTGAGTGTCTGCTTTGGCTCATCACTTTTATGACTTCCCTTATCTTTTTGTCAGGCCTGTAAGCTTGCTGCCTACAAATTTGACTCCGTAAAACAGACCATTTGAGACACTCAATTGTTCACATCTTACGGAAGAAAAATCATTAAACTACTCACCAATTGAATGTAATTTAGCACCCTACAAGCTTACTAGGCAAGACGTTTACTCAGCCTAATGCACTATGCTCGCATTTCAAGTAACAGAAATCAGCTACTTTTCACAGTCAATAACAATTTACAGATAAAAATCAATCTGTTTTACTGAACTGGATTGCAGACTGGATTGCAGAATACCTTTTGAGTATTTATGTTGTAAGTTGATTTTCCTTCAAAAGTATAATGTTTTTTTAAAAATTTCAATTTGTTAAAAACTTAAAAATTGTTTTCCTTTTCTATAATTCTTAACTAGGACTGCTATGCTAGAATTCTACATCCATGTCTCCTCCTTAATTTGCATGAAAAAAGAAAATATGTCTTTAAATATCCCAGGCCACCCAAACTCTCAATTCTCCTGCCATAGTCATCTCGTGCTGATCAAACTGGATGTCTGAATGTAGAACAATGCAAAGAGATACATATTTATCATCTGCAAAAAACTCAAGTCCAAGTGAATCATAGACTTCAACTTAAAACTTCTGATTTTGATAAAAGTGAAACTGGGGGATAGTTTTGCTCTCATTGGCACAGGAGACAACTTCCTGAACAGAACACCTGTAACACAGGCACTAATATCAAGAATTAGTATATGAGATCTCATGAGACTGAAAACCTTCTCTAAGGAAAGGGACACCATCACTTAGAACAGCAGCCTATAGAACAGGAGATTTTCACCAACTTCACATACAATAGAGAAGTAATTTCCAAAAATTAAAGGAACTAGATACCAAAACCCCAAACAATCCAATTTAAAAATGAGATACATATCTAAACAGATTTCTCAATAGAGAAATCTTAAATGACTGAGAAACATATAAACAAATGTTCAATACCCTTAGCCATCAGGAAAAGGCAAATCAAAAGTGCTATGAGATTGCATCTTAAACCTGGCAGAATGGCTAAGATCAATAGCACAAAACAGGGATATTCAGCAAGGGGAACACTCCTCCATTGCTCAGGAGAGTCCAAACTTGATAGGCAGTATAGAAATCAAACTGAGGTTTCTCAGAAAATTGGGAATTGATCTACCTCAAGACCCTACTCTTGGTCAT
Source organism: Uromys caudimaculatus (assembly GCA_028551405.1). Lineage (NCBI taxonomy): Eukaryota > Metazoa > Chordata > Mammalia > Rodentia > Muridae > Uromys > Uromys caudimaculatus. The sequence continues at coordinate 55,923,046 of CM052712.1, read as the reverse complement.
ATACACAAAGGCCACGCCATTATACCACAAGCATGCTTGTCTGACTAAGTCCACTGCAACTGTATTTATAATATGCAGAAATTGGAAAGTTAGATGTTCTTCACCCAACAACTGGATAAAGAAAATTTAGTACATATAACATTATGGAGTATTATTGCTCAGCTGTTTATAAAATGACATCATGAAATTTACAGGTAAGTAGGTACAACTAGAAAATATCCTGAGCAAAGTATCCCAGACCCTAAAAGACAAGTATGGTATGTGTTTACTTTATTATTAGCTGTTGTATAAAATATGAACAAGCTACAATCTATACATCCAGAAAAATTAGGTAAAAAGGGAGCGGGAATAGGGACAGATTTTCCTCTGAAGGGGAAATAGGTTTTGCCCGTGAACTGGTGGAGGGTGTATGTTGATGGAGCAGGAGAAATCAGTTAGAGACAGGATGGAGAAAGAGTATGTAAGGAGAGATGCCTGTAATAGGGAGGGTTTGGGGGTTGGTGTAAAGTTCCTAGTGGTAAGCCTAGTGAAGACTTCAAAAAATAGGGCATATGGAGTGTGAACTTGTCATGTCTTGCATCTAGACAAGGCTTCCAATGGTGGGATTGGTTTACAATTTGTTGAGTTGTTGGCTGAGGGGGTCTCATGGAACTCTTCAAACAACTCAGGTTGAGGACAGAGGATTGCTCTGTGTAAATAAACCGCAAAGCCCCATCACCTAGACCAACATCCACACAGCTCATTGCGCATGGAGAGGTCAATTTGGTGTCTTCCTGGATCCTGCAACCCTTTGATATAGTTCTTTGATGTGGGAAGGAAATCTGCAGGCTATCCTAAGAAAAACTGGACAGCAAACTAGCCACAAAACCCTCCACCTACGATCTGTCCTGCCTGCAAGATGTGCTGGGGTAATGGTGGCACAGAATTTGTGGGAGTGGCCAACCAATTCTGATTTCAGTTGATTCCTAAGCTACAAGACAGAATAGACGTTCTACACTGCCTGGATAGTCAGGAACAGGAGGCTCAATCACCAAGAGATCTAGGGTAGAACCAAAATAAATAATCCCTAATGATATCCTGGTATACTCATAGAATTGTGTCCTGTCTACCTCTTGTCATCAGACAAGCTTCCTCTAGCAGCAGATGAGATCAATGCAGAAACACACAGGCAAACATTGTGCAGAGAGGAAGTCTAGATGAAGGTATACGTTAGCCTCCACCCCAGTTCCATGGCTAGGAAATCCAACTGAAGACATGAAGAACTCGTAGGAGTCAGAGGGGATAGACAATACCCAGAGAACATTGCCCACCTAAGCAACTAAGCAGCAAGCATGGGACCTGCAGGAACTGTGCCAGGTCATGTGTATACATTATGGGTGTTAGCTTTGTGGTTTTGTGGGACTCCTGTGGGAGTGGGTATGTCTTTGATCACTTTGCCTGCTCTTGGGATTCTTTCTCTTATTGGCTTGTCTTATCTAGTCTTGGTGTGAGGGTTTCTACCTTGTTTTTATTTTGTGCTTTGTTCTGTTGTGTTTGGTTGTCCCTTAGAGGCCTACTCTTTTCTGAAAGGAGACAGAGGGGAAGTGTATCTGAGGGAGATGGGAAGTTGTAGGGAGCTGGGAGGAGTAGAGGGAAGGAAAAAATATGTTTGGAATATACTGAACTATAGAAAAACCAATTTTCAGTTAAACTTACTCCAGTACCAAAAATAAAAAAGGGAAAAATTAAAAGCACTCCTAAATTATAAGTCAAAAACAATTTAAATAAAATTACATAAAACTAAATCTAAAAATAAACCTTTAAAAAGTCTGAAAAATTGATAATCTAAAAACAAAAAATAAGGCAAAACCAGAACCTAAATGTTTAAACAATAGCCTAAGTTTTCACAACAGCAATGGAGTATAAATCAGACAGTCAACACTGGTGGTAGTAAGCATAATATATTTTTTTATAAAATACAGCTCCCAGCTGTTCTCCCTAGCCTCTCCTGGGTCTTCACAGTCCCACATGATTTTGTCATTTTAGTTTGTGTGTATGTATTTTTTCAATAGTGTATTGAGTCCTATTCACGCTTAATGTAGGTACATGAATGTAGGGTCAAAAACGAGTACACAGTCAGCCTAACAATGTGCCACATTCCTAAGCCAAACGGGCATCTCACTCAACAGCTATGGCTCCTCAGCTATTCATCTGGCCTCCTGAGCCCTTGCTCCACTACGTTGCCCAGATGAATCTTGCTCTGGGAACCACAACTGCTCTAAGTTCATAAGTGAAAATTTTTGCCATATGCAGATAACAGCTTCTCTCAGCTGTTCCCCCCACCTCTGGCTCTTACAATCTTTCCGCCTCCTCTTCCGCGATGTTCCCTGAGCCTTTGGGGAGAGGAATTGTGATATGGATGTCCCATTTCTTGCTGAGCACTGCATAGACACTTATTCTCTTGTACTTTGTCACTGAATTAACTACAGAACACTGGAGAAAGAACTTTTCCAGATGAGGACAATTTCTCCAGTATCAAAGATTCTGCCAGCTTCAATCTGCCCCTAAAGAGAAAGGAACCTATCAATACATTTATACTAATTTTATACTACATTTACACTAATCAGTGATCTGTTGTCTTAATTTATGGTCTTCTATGTTATCCTATCTCTGTTTTATGATATATACTCTGTTGCTCTTTACCCCTACTGTTGTTCTTCTTTTAGGGAGTCACATCTCCACTTCTGTTTTGAGTTTTCTACCTTGACTGTTAACTTGGGGTAGCTCAGGCAAACTCTACTCAACCCTGGAGATTCTGCTATGTAGTTTCTGACACCTCTTCAGAGCTTGTACTTAATCCCGTTTTCCCATTACTGTCACAGTGCATATGGCAGTCTCTGCAGCAATCACTGCATACTTCTGTAAACTCCCTATTAGAGCAGCTTCTTTAGATTCCCTGATGGAGGTCTTTTAGCCTGCCACATTATGCATTATGGTGTTGGTGACAGTCCCAGCCAAGTCCAGTCCATGGTAGAGGAAGTTGGTTGGGGCTTGATCAGTGGATTCTGAGGACTATACAAGAAACTGATGAAGTAATGTAACATTTCTGTTCCTTTTGTTTCCATAACTAGTTACTGTTTCCAACATGGCTTTTAGGCAGTCATCTTATTCACAAGTTGATACCTTCTTTTTTACATTTTTCTATAGATGAGATACTGAAAAGAAAAAAATCATAAAAATCTTAGTAAGTACTTGATTTCTTTTAGCTTTGATAGTTCTAAGCATATCTTAAAATATATTTCTTTACAAAATCGGTTAAGTTTGGGCAGAAACTGAATATGATATCATGTTAAAATCATATGTTTTTGATGAGTTTACTGTATCAGAGGTGAATGCTTAAAACTGAATGCAATTTCAAAGGTATGCAATGGCTAACCTAGTTTACAAACTTAGTCTCAGCCTAATATTTTACAAAGATTCTTAATGAGCTATTTCTTACCTTTGCTCTTTGTGTTGGTGGTAATATACAGCATTTCTGCATCACAGAGATTCTACAAGACCATAGCTGCTGGCAAGGGAATTAAGCAGAGAATTTATTTCAAGCCTGAGACTCAGCAACAAAGATAGGAGGACCCAAGTTGGGTGCAAAGCTGTGAGTTCTCAAGAGGTGCTCAAGAGTCTGCTCATTTTTTTTCAATGAAATTAAACTAATGTACTTGTGTACTGGGTCTTCTTGGTGCTCAGGAGTCAAATGAACATGACCAGAGAGCCACTTGAATTAGGTTGTTGAAATACTTCCTGATGCAGCTTCTATATAAGACCTGGAGAACTACATACCACACATTAGAGAATGAGTTCATAAGTCCTGGTTAAAACTAAAAGACATTGGTGACTTTGGAAAATATGAGAACCAAATTATCTTTAGTAAGTTTTAAGATTAAGCATATCTGATAATGGGAAAATTATAAAATAATTATTATTTTATAACTTGCTTGGTCATATGAGTTACATATAGTCATTCTAATATAAAGGAAATCACCAAAATATAGGTTATGTTAGAAGATTTATATCTATATCTATATATATTCTTAGGTATTTGTAGCAGGTCCATGGAGTCCAGGGCTTGCAGCTGATAGGTAATATCTGCCACAGAATTACATATTCATGCACAATATGTTTATTCACAGAGGGTAAAGTAAAATGGACAAAATAGTACACTTCAGACATACAACTAAATATTGGGCCAAATTCAGTTAACCTGGGTAAGTTTGAAATGTAGCAGAGGTTTCAATAGTCAGTTCCCACTGGACTCAGATACTTAAGGTACCGTAAATCCTTATTCTCAAACATAAAAGCTGAGGACTATCATGGATTAGAAATCAATTTTCTCCTTCACTCTGTGTCACAGTGGGTTATTATGCCATTAGTTATACAAGAGAACTTTTATATTTTATTTCAAATTATTTTTGACTAAAATGAGACTCAGTCACAGGCACTGTTGGCCAGCTGTGCTGTGTTTTCGTCAGGAAGTTGTTCTCATGCTTCGTAAAATTTAAAATGAAGAGGAGACAGCAGGCTGCAGCTCTGTGCCTGGTTTCTCTAGTTGAGAGAACTTCCAGTCTCAGTATAAGATCCTGAAAACATAGGTCACGGGTGCAATGCAAGGTAAAGCTGGCCCAATACTACCTGACAGGCTCCGGAGTGTCTGTGAAGGTGCTGACTAAGCAGCCGTAGCACCACCCAGTTATAACAGAGCTGTACATCATGATAATATTGAATCTCCCTCCAATTCCTAAGGGAGTAATCTATGCAGTCTATTGAGTGGATTCAGAATCTACCTTTTCATGAAGCTACTTGAGGAAGAAGAGTTACTGCCTCTCATCTATGGGCAGTGACCCAGAGAGAATGGGATCAGAGGTATTTTCCAACAAGTATCAGGCAGGTCACAGCATAGTTCACCTAGACTTAAAGCCAGGTAAGATCATCATAGATTTATAGAATTAAAATAATAAACTTTGGCCTAGGAACAAAATTCACCATTAGGTCAAAGCTTGTCAGCCACTGTGGGTATTACTAATTTGGTTTTCAGAACTTTTTGTAAACATATGATACAGGTATCTCAAATATGAGTACATGAACTTTGGATGTCTTCCCATACTTTATGGTTATGGAGAGCCTATTGTTCAAAGCAGCCATCTTTAGACAACTCCAGGAGTAAACTGAGGGACCTAAAAATCCCAAATGCCTTAGAGAAGACCTCCGGAGCATGCTCAGCTGCTTATTAACTGTGAACCCTAAACATAGGCCAATATTGAATAAAATCATTAGGTATTCATATAATGCAAGGCCATGGGAAGTTACCCATTCATTAGATGAGGCAGTCCCTACCAGAACCTGTAAACTGGCATTGGCTTTGATGAACATGATATCCAAGACTCTTTACTAAACAGGAAATGTAATTAAACAAAGGCATCTTACTATCTATTCGAATGCCAACTACAGAGGGGTATAGCTGTAGGACACAACTAATAGACCCATCCTTCTGGAGTGACACTTTTCTCCAAGCTTTGAAGATTCTATAAGATTCATGCTACGCATAAAGAGGACCAGAAATAAACCTAACATTACAGACCTTACTACCTTTAGGCAAGATGATGCGTCTGCCAAAGGGCTTCTCTACCTGCCATCCATCTGTGCTGCCCACAGAAGACCACACCCACTCTACACATCCTTCCACAGGCTTTTGCCTGCTCCCGGTATCATCTCAAGGAGAAGCAGTGGGAAGAGGGCCCAGAAGACACTGTGTCTGAGGTGAAGCCCCTCCTCACTGGTCATACATTTGGGCCTGAAGCCTCTTCCCAGGCCGAGTTCAGTGGCTGGAAAACAAAGTGGCCTAATTAAGAACTCTCTTTTTGAATCTATTGTCTACCATCTCGGAAGTAATTTCGTCAATTTCAGAACAAACTTTTTCCTCCATTGAAGATCCTGTAGCCTTCTCTCTTCCTGAAAGAAAGAACGGAGGCGAGCCTGTCTTTAGGACTTCACTATCTTCATATCAAAATATCAACTGTTGCAAAAGAGGAGGCCAGCAGTCAGGGCAAACGGCTGGGAAGCAGTTACTCTGTCATTCATCTGTGCTGGCTGCACCAGACCACGCCCAGTTTCTTCACAGCAGGCCCAACGTACAATAACTGCTCTTTGCGTCATCTCAACAAAGAGCGGTGGGGGAGGAGCAGGGAAACAGGTGACACTGCTTAAGAATATCCTTCCCCAACGCACATGCACAAGAAAGCCTGCAACCTTCATGCTGGGCAAACACAAAGGTTAGAATGAATGGCCTTGGAGAATTAGGAAGTGTACTTTGAACATTGCCTTCCCAAAAATAATCTCCTCAGTTTTAAAACAATATGTGCACCCCACCCTGTCTACAGCAGAAGTGGAGGGAGAACACAGAATTGACAGTTTCTAGCTTCAAGACCTAAGGGCATTTTCTTTTGATAGAAATCTTATTACAGAAAAACCCACCAAAAACAAGTTCAAAACCAAAAACCAAACAAACATACAACAAAAGAAACATGCTACCTCAACCTAGACTAAAACCTTTCAGTCCGTTCTTCTTGCAGCAAATGAGTCTTCTAAAATGACTATATCCAATATTTGTCAATGAATAATATACATTCTGTATGTTTGGTTATATAAGTGACTATTTGGAATTAATGGAAATGTAAAATACCAAAAATGGAAAAAGTAAAATAACAACATGCCATGTAACTATATACTTTAGTTTTTGGTTTTTCTCCTCATAATTTCAATCAGTATTGAAATGTGTAGACAAGTATCACAAGGGCTTTAGGAAGTTACTATGTTGTTTCTATACATCCAACCACAGTTTAGGAAAAAATCCTCCAAGATCTTCTTTTCTAGAATATCAAAATTGCTTTTCAGTTCCCATGAAATCGGAGCCAAAAAAACATTCTTTCCTCTGACTTTCATGACATAGTAGTGATCATTCTCTCATAATAATGCAATGATATAACATTTTATTTGCATTTAAAGGCTACGCAAACAAATCGATTATATAACATGTTTTGTAGGCTGCCTCTTCTGTATAGATTATGACCCATCTCCTGTCTGCATAGCAGAATTATGTCGTAGCTTCTTTACATGAAATTATGAGTTTAATACATTTTGTTTGTGCATTGTGAATTCTTCCCACACTAAGTTTTATTCCAAAATATTTTCACACAATATTCTAGCCACAGCAAACTGATTCTCAACTGACAACAGAAAGACAGATTATAAGACAGATTAGAATTTCAATTGTGATTTTCTTTTTCAGGAAGAGAAATTATACACAGGAGACACTAAAGTCAACTGTAGACTAAAAGCTGAAATACATGGTAGCATTTATAGAAAGAGACTAATGATACATATCTATGATGATTAGATCTCTAGGGGGAAAATCCACCCCTGAAAGAATGCCTGAGTGTCACTGTAAACTTCCAATTCATAGTCCTCATGAAATATTGACAAAGCTTTGCAAAAACTATAGTAATATGTAGTCACACCATTAATAATTAAGAAATGGCAAATGTGCTAGATGTGGGAGCCATCTTGCAAATCTTATTATCTTAGCTATTATAAAAGTGTGCATGCATATACTTCACATAAACAGAACTTCATTGTGTACAGCTGCAAAACAAGAACTAAGAGGTGCGCTATGATTTCTCTGGCCATATTTTCAATCTAGCTGCCGATATCAAGAAGGGTGAAAGGTCTCATTTCTCAAACTTCTGCACTCTATAACACAAAGTGATTTTCTCTGTATGCAACATTTTAAACGACACCTGAGGCGACTTTTCAGAGTGACCCATAGCATGTAATGAGCCATGAGACAACTGCCAGATGGTTTATGGGTTTATTCATTACTAGACAAAAATCACAGCTCGTTAACAAAAAGGGAAAAATACAATCAAGCATGATTGAAAGCAAAAGACCGTGCTTTGTTAATAGACTTGGAAATCAGGAAATTTTTTTATTTATGTTAATAATTAACTTCTCTATACACCATTTCAGATGTAAAAGCCCAATAGATAATCAGGATGTTAAATGACAGTGCAAATAAATCTTCTGATTAGGTCTTTAAAGTGGCAGGCTAGAACATGCTAATATATGTGGATATTCAGCCAATCGTCAGTCTTCCACATGGATGAACATGTGCCATTACCCTTAAAGATGTTATGTTCAGCATAAAATTAAACAAATATAAGGATGGACACTTTCTTTCTTTCTTTCTTCCTTCCTTCCCTTTTTCCTTTTCTTTATTTCTTTCTCTCAAGAGTCTGCTGTGTCTTAAATTCCCTTAACAGCAGGAATTCAGGGCCTTCTGCAAATGTTACTGTAATGTGTTAAAACAGACATTTGCATGTTGGATAGAGGTTCCTGTCAATGTCCTCACTTAAAGGAGTCATCAGTAATTACAGCCATTTGGCTTAGAAAGTTGACTAAGCAGCTTGAGCAGATTAGTACAATATGCTTATTCATAAAGCCATGCTATTATCATTAAGTTAGAAGCATAAGCATATGTCCTAACAAAAGGAACTTCTGAGACTATTCTCAAGTATTTCATAGAAGATTATTATGAGAAAAAATATCTTAATTTCATTCCATACAAATTCTTCTGATAAACATGACAGAGAGAACTGGTTAATATTCATTAGGGTAAGAGCAATAAGCAAAGCAATAGTAATTTGAAAGAATACTCTAGAATACTTCTGTTAAGACAAAATTAAAGTAATAAGAATTTAGTGAGTCAATGATGCACACTAGATGGAGAAAGTAGAAAGAATAAGAAAATCAATACTATCAGATAAAGGGCCTGAAGATAAATCAATCAACATGCATTTCTGGGTTTTGTGTGTTTGGTTGGTTTGTTTTGGTTTGGTTTGTTTTTTTTGTTGTTGTTTTTGTTATTTTTGTTTTTGTTGTTCTTGTTTTTCTTTGCAATAATAGTGTTACAGTGCAAATACACAGTAAAGTTTAAAGCAATGTTTTAGTTACAACAGTGAGATGTGAATAGTGCAAAGGTAAGGGAGAGCATCTGCTGCTAGGACCAAAGAGCAAAGCTGACCAGAGAAAAGGAAAGGCTTGGTTCAGGAACATGGCATTATCCCTTTGTGTAGGTCCCTGCTAGTACCACTGAAGAACACATGCAGAACAAGGTTGTTGTCTTATAAGCCAGTACACGGAATTTCAACAAACTAAATCATAGTAGGTAAGACGAGAGTTTTAAAAGTCTTCCACCTTGCAGTGGTGATGCACGCCTTTAATCCCAGCATTTGGGAGGCAGAGGCAGGTGGATTTCTGAGTTCGAGACCAGTCTGGTCTACAGAGTGAGTTCCAGGACAGCCAGGGATACACAGAGAAACCCTGTCTTGAAAAACCAAAAAAAAAAAATCTTCTACCTTTTCCTGGAAGAAAAACACAAGAGTGCTCCCCCCCCCCAAAAAAAAGAAGGAGCTCATGAGATGCTGTGGGGGGTAGTAGGGGTTTGATGTGTGAGGGGGTTAGGTGGGTGGGTTGGTGGAGGAGCACCCTCTCAGAGGCAAAGGGGAAGGGGGAGGCAAAGGGGAAGAGGGAAGAGGTGAATAATTCTGGGAGGGAGGACCAGGAAGGGGGACAACATTAGGAATGCAACTAAAAAAATAATTTAAGAAAAAAATGGAGCTCATGCCTCCTTTGCGTTTATTCCTCATAGACATGACTCTATGACTCAAGAGCCACAGTCTGATTTAGATAAATTAATAACATTTAATAAGACCGACATCAGAGGAGTCTCATGTACATTTGTAATCTACTTATCAGTCATGATGTGTCACATGCAGTGGTCTAAACTATTGATGTAGAGGTCATGTCTCAGTTCACCCTTTTCTTAGGGAGACAGGAACAAATGTTTATTGACCCTATATGGGCACTGAGAAGCCAAACATATTCCATCTTGGGACCTGCCTCCATCTTAAAAGAAAAAAAAAAATTTAAAAGCCTGAAAACTTGACCTACAGCTAAACCCGAGCTGCACCCAAGTACCAGGAAGGATCCCAAGGCTTGTCCTTGGCCAGAGTTCCTCCCTAGTTACTTCCTAGCAACAGTTAATCAAAGATTACTTTCATTGTTTCAGACATACATACAGATTCTTCATGATTGTTTACTGTCTTGCTTCAGAGAGCCCATCTGTGAGCTCACAAATAGACATTCAATTAGATACTCACCAGGATGGACACTCCTTCACTTGCTCCCATTTTCCTATAAAACCTTGTCTGATGAGAGTTCGGGCAGCTTCACCAAACCGTCCTGTGGATCAGCAGTGAGTAGGCCTAAACTCGAGTTTGTAATAGACCCTAATGTGATTACATAAGAGTTGGCTCCTTGGTGGTCTTTTGGGGTTCAAGAATGCTTCCTGGCACAACAGCACCAACAATAGACCAAAGAAACAATTATATCATGTCTAATTTGATGAACGGATGCAGTTCTCAGAATTACCTTATAGGGTCATGGAGGTCTACATTTAGGGACTGATGACAAACATACAACTGTATCTCCAGAATACTTACCTCAGCATGATCGACATCTCATGAAACTACAACCCTGGATTTCCCTGCCCAGCATGCAGGCAGCTCCACCACAGAGTCTCCTCTAATTCAGCAATTCTTGTTGCTAATTCTATCACCTTATAAAGAGGTCTCATTAGTTTTGGTAAATTTACAAGTTTCTTGAGTTTTATGAACCATCTCCTCTCTCCAGGAAAGAATGTTTGATATGGAGGAAAACACTGTTTCATTGGTGGTGACAAAGAATTCATTGAGTGGTAACGAGAACAGTGATTTGTGGGGTTTGCTCAGTGGAATGCTAGGCTGAATAGTCTCTTTTCTAGAGGAACGAAGTCGGTTTAGAAAGAGCAGTCCTCATACGAGTAGACAAATGTATTTCTAAACAATAAAATTGAAATCACTAGCCCTCCATACATATAACAGGACAGTAATTAAGTATGAACACAATTATAGAAAAGCTTGGGTTACTGATCTGAATAGCCACCATGGAAAAATATAGACTGGATGCTCTACAAAGGTCCAGCTTGGTCTCACCTACTCTAGTTTTCTTTTCCTTCTACAACAAACATGTCACTTTGAGGGCTGTCATATTCTTCATGGTCCACCCTGTCTTGAGACTTTTATGTGTCTAAGGAGAAGCATCCCTTCAACCTTCCAGACAAAACCTTATCTCTTCACCTGGTTTGCATCTCTGGGAGTTTATATCTCCTTTCATTTTGACCATTGTCATAATCCATTACATATATTTACTTATATGTCTGTCTTAATAAAGATAATCAAGTGGGCTTTGGTCAGTTATGTTTTCATTAGAAATAAAATATTTAGACCACACATCTTGGCCCATAAAACTTTCTTGAGATGACCGATCACTCTTCCACTAAGAAAGATAAATAGTTTTTGAGAATACTTAACATATTCCCAAATACACTGCCTTGGATACACCACAATTTTAGAGAGACAGATTTTAAATGACTGCTGCAAATCACTAAAATTGTTCAGTAAACATAAACACTTATTTTTTTCTCAGTTGAAAACATTTCAAAAATTTCAGAGTTATCTATGTATAACAGATGGTTCAATTTGGTTTAAAAGTTCAGTGTGTTGGGCATAATTGGTAGTAAAAAGGTAGATGATGTAACTGGGTTGTAAAAGCACACAACACATGAATAAAACATATGTGTACAACTGCATAAAAACAGTACTTGTTCTACCTGGAATAGCACAGACCATTGAACATGTTCTGATGGTACCATTTGCCTGCTAACATTCTTCTCATTGACTCTTTGTGACTTCAGAATTTTTTTTCTGAAAACAATCAAATTTTCGAATTAACTGATTTCTTCAGTAGCTTTCTGGTAAACAAGTGATTTAAGGAACCTATAGCCAAAGAACTCAAAAATAGATGCAGAAAGCCAATTAGTTAGGGCTCCATATCTCTGCTTTCATTGAAAGAAGTGATGTTAAGAAATATTGATTATATTTTTTGTATTCATTTTAGGTATTATGTAGCTCATAGGAAAAGAAAAACACTTGCCTAGTAAGATGATGGGGTTTTGGCAAATAAGTTGATAAAATAAGTTGATATTAATGAATTATAGGGCAAACATCAAATATGAGAAAATGACAAAATCAATAGCTCCATACTTGCAATCATTTAATATTCTTTTTGTGTTCTGCAGTAATTTTTTGAGACTTCAAAGAGGAAGATGAAGTACTGAGTTTTACAGATGAAGAGTTAAGTTTCAGGCAAGGCATATATCTAACTTTACCTAGCACATTGTGATGGCCACAACTTAAAACCCATAGACTTTCTTTTCAAATCCAATGTTGCAATCTAGACTTCATCTACTTTGTAAAATAATGAACTACAAATTTATTATTAGATTTATAATTTATTACATAATAAAATTCACTTTGTCTTTCTCCAGAGTTTAAAATGTCTATTGAGTTAAATCCTCTCCTGTGCAGTAAAGCCCTAGTGGAGAAATAGTAAGAAATCAATGAAAATACTTCACTAAGAAAATACGGATAAAAGTGATGTTCAAGAAAACCATGCAAAAGCCGGGCAGTGGTGGCACACGCCTTAATCCCAGCACTTGGGAAGCAGAGGCAGGCGGATTTCTGAGTTCGAGGCCAGCCTGGTCTACAGAGTGAGTTCCAGGACAGTCAGGGCTACACAGAGAAACCCTGTCTCGAAAAACAAAAACAAAAACAAACAAACAAAAAAAATCAAAGAAAGAAAGAAAACTATGCAAGACAGTTGAGTGTAACTTCTGTAGATACTACTCTCATTATTTCTTGACAGTAATTTACATGTGGGAAATAACTTTCCTCAAGGTTCTATAGAACTCGCGGCCAATCATATGACAGTTTTAATCTAATTCTTCCACTGATATATGTTAACAATGCCCCTAAGGAGCAAGTATGCAGTATAAAGTATAGCAAGGACTTGAACTCTGCCTGAGTGGTACTTTCTGCAACCAAGTTGCTACTAGCTGAGTCATTATTCAGTTGTGTGAGAACTACTGTGTCTCAGTTTTCTACATTAGAGATAAAGAGCAGTGATGTTCTACCTAAGACAGTTGCATGAGTAATCAGATGTTAATGTTAAAAACAACACCTGACACAGAGCACAGAATCACAGCAAACTACGGAACACAGATACATGACAGCGAGAATCTGACTTTTAGAACATGGAGATTTGTTGTTTCAGTTAAGGAATGAAGTGAAGAGCTGAAGTTGGGATAGTGGGAAGTACAGATAACAGGAGGAATGCAGAATCCTCTTGAGCATTTGAAACTTTGTAAACAGAAAGATACTGTATTAAAGAGAAATACTGTGATAAAGTTAAAAATTAAGGCAAAGGACAAACTGAAGAGTTGGTGGAATAACTTATTGATAGTAAAATTGGGCATGTTGCATGAATATCCACATTCATGTATTCTCTTATATATTGTGTACTTACATACCCACATATACACTTAAACACATGTATATGCATCTATGTCTATATCTATATCTATCTAACTATCTATCTATCTATCTACACACACACACACACACACACACACACACACACACACACACACATAAATTAGATACACTGGCACAAAATAAACCTCCATTCTTACCTACGTACACAGAGAACACACTGAGCTTGCTAAGAAAAAGTATAAATATTCACTTGGGTATTCTCTGTCCTTGTCCAGCTTTCTTAAATGTCACGTGGCTCAATAACACCCCGAAATTCAAATATATCATGCTTAATATATTTATATGCTAAATTAAATTACTGGGACCATCAGTTTATAAAAACAAGAAAATATGTTTAATTATTCCAAGAAGAAGTCATGAGGTATTTATAGCATAATTTTAATGTGAAATCTCAAATTAATTAATATATTTATTAAAATTCATTTCCAAACTTTGAGATTTCATTCTTTTTTCATACTCATCCAGATACAGATGATGTCTGAAGAAGATTCTTAAAGGAATGCACATTTTAAAAGTTTGTGATAACTAATGTAAAGGAATTAAATCAAAGTCAGTGGAACTGACTCCTTTATAATGATCACAGTTTCAATTAATCATCACTGGTATTCAGATGATGATTTTCATAATTGGAAATGGCTACTGCTGGGTCATAATAAGAAAATAAAAATCTTTATTCAGATAAAATGGAACCTTGCTCAGTTATAATGACTTGAAGAATAAAGCTTTCTTTACAATGTATATTCTCATCACATACAGTTAAACTCTGACTGGCACTTCTTTTCATTCCTCTCCAGTTCTTCCTCCTTCTGGGACTTTGACCTCTGGGTCTTGAAAACATGCAGTATATATTGCGATCTTTGATCTCATTAACATGTTTTGCAATTCATTTTTCTGTTCCCATCTAGTTAAATAGATTAGTACTTGTATATATTAAGTTACACAGCCTAGGTCAGTGCACTAATATATTGCAAGTCATAGCAGGTATTTAATTTTTATTTCATTTAGTTATTTAAAATTGGAACAAAGTGACCTTGAGATGTTATTCTATTTCTTGCACCATAGGCACAATTAATCTTTAAGTAAAAATTACCAGCATTTTTCACTGTTAATAATTTTCTCAGAGTAGCTCCAGACTGTTTTTTTTTCTTAACCATAAGACACTCATTAATTAGGCTAAGTATATTGGTGTATCGTAATAAATCCAACACTTGGGAAAGCCAAGGCAGGGTGGTAGCCACAAGTTCAGGGCTAGCTTGGTCTACATACATAGCATGCCTGGTCTACTGAGTGAGACCTTGCCTCAAATAAAAACAAAAATTCTATTAATTTTCTTAGTTTCATACTTTTATTTCTAATTATTTTATTTCTTGTACACTCTTAGGAGAATTGAATGTCTTCATGGAATTAACCTCATATTTTAAAATTGATTGGTATAGGTTAAATGTGAAAATCACGGAATTTCATTGTGACACTCATTTAAATGTGTATAATGTACTTTGATCACAATTACCTCTACTACTGCTGAGAGTGTAGATAGTTTGTTTTACTTGAAATCGTCATCTAGAGGTCACCGATTTCTTCACAGACCACAAAATTCTATTCTTGTTTGTGGCCCAGTAAAATTCCATCATGGACATAGTCCAAATTTATAATCTCATACTTAGAAGTATTAGATTCTGTAAAAATTAAGAGTTCTTAAAAAAACTCTTTCAGCTACTTCTTGACTCCATTTCTGCCCTCATCATTCTCAATTCCACTCCAAAAACTTAACTTAGGCAAATACTTTAATAAATTTGAGAGCACTCCAATGCTGAACAATTGTTTGGGTCATAAAGATACACAAAACATAAAACAAGTAAAAGTGAAAATGCCTGGAAATACCAATGCCTGACAGATGAATATTCATTTAATCTCTGGTTGCATCAAATTTTTGAGTCATAAAATATTTATATGGATTTAAATTTCAAAAAGCTAAATTGAGTGGGATGGTGATAACTAAATTATATATTTATGACATGTGTGCTTACTTTTATGCCTTAGGCTGTAAATTTCTTTTTGTGAACTTATAACCATTGAAATTAGTGCAAAACTCAAATTAGCAATCAAATATTAGAGAAATAAATATGCAGCAATTGACCTCAGCCTAGATTTGAGGAGAAAAGAAGGAAAACTACATTTATAGAGTTCTTGTACTTAAGTTTGTGTGTGTGTGTGTATGAGAGAGAGAGAGAGAAAGAGAGAGAGAGAGAGAGAGAGAGAGAGAGAGAGAGAGAGAGAGAGAAGAGGATGAAGGGAGATCGGTATTTTTTCTGTACTTTATTTTTTTATTTTATTCTTATATTCACTTGTACATTCAGACTTACTCCTTGCATATGAACTCAAATTTATCCAGCCTAGCCTCACTAAAAGCTAAATTTATATCTCTTTATGAGACTACAATCATTATGCTCCCACTGATACAGTAAGCTGGCATGTTTGCTGCTTAGCATGTATGTTAAACTTTTTTTTTAATTTTATTTTTGATACTTTATTTACATTTCCAATGTTTCCCCTTTTCTGGGTCTCCTCTTTGGAAGCCCCCTATCCCCTCCCCATCCCTACCTCTATGAGGGAATTCCACCTCCCACCCACCCGCCCACCCATGCCCTTATTCCCACCTTGACATTCCCCTTTACTGGGGCCTCTAACACCCTCAGGCCCAAGGGCCTCTCCTCTCTCCCTGATGGCCATCGAGGTCGTCCTCTGCCTCATATGTGGTCTGAACCATGGGTCCATAGATGTGTATTCTTTGGTTGGTGGTCCAAAATTCAGGATGACCAGGGTGGGGGC
>CM052712.1:55884089-55906137 GCA_028551405.1 Uromys caudimaculatus | reverse complement strand
CCTCTGTTCTCTTGTGTTTCTTTAAGGGTGTTAATTTCTTTCTTAAAGTCTTCTATCATCATCATGAGAAATGATTTTAAATCTGAGTCTTGCTTTTCTGGCATATTGGGAACCCAGGGTTTGCTGTGGTGGGAGAGCTGGGTTCTGATGATGCCAAGTGGCCTTGGTTTCTGTTCCTTAGGTTCTTGCCCTTGCCTTTTGCCATCTTGTTAACTCTGTTGTTAGCTGATCTTACTTTCTGGCTATGGCTTTTCTCACCTGCAGGCCTCTGTATCAATACTCCTTGAAGACCAGCTCTCTCTGAGAGGTGTTTTTTCCACGCTCCTGGGTGAGTAACTTTCTCCTGGAGCTCCTTGACTATGGAACCTTGGTGGCCCAGGCAGATGTCTCCTGCCGCAGCCGCCACTGTTGGGATCCAAGGGGTTTCTATGCCCACCTACCGCAGTCCCTGTGTCTTGCAGGTTCGGGGCAGTTCCTGGTGAGCTGTGGAGCTTGTCTTGGGCCCACTCCTGGCTTTTCCAAGCTCCTGGGAGGGTATCCCTCTCCCGGCGCTAATCGGCTATGGAGCCCTGTGGCCCAAGCTGAGGTCCCCGGCAGCCCGATGGAGGCTGGAAGTTCCTGTCCCTCAGTCTCTATGGCCCACGGAAACCGAGCGGAATCGGTGAGCACTGGGGCTCGTTTTGCCCCCACTTGGGGCTTTTCCACACTCCTGGGAGAGTAACCTTCTCCTGGCGGGCACTGCTTGTCTATGGAACCCTGGTGGCCCAGGCAGACGTCTCCTTCCTCAGCCGCCGTTCTTGGGATCCAGGGGGTTTCTATCGTATGTTAAACTTTTTCATAGGTATGTATAGCTAGGAAAGTTACATCATAGTATAGACAAAGTTGAGCATCTGTGGTTTCATAAGTTCATAACACATTCTGGACTACGACTTTCATAGGTACAAGTGAACTATTGCAGGCTTATGTCTGAGCTCATTATTGGCTATGACAGAGTGGTCAGTCCTTAGATTGTACAGGAGCTGAGTTGTTCACTTGGGACTCTGAACCATAAAATCAGTCAGTATACAGCTCAACTATTACTCAGAGAAACAAATGCAAGGTAAAGATTCAAGTATCATACCTTTAACATTCCAGTAGTTCTATTCATATTCTGACATGACTTGTTTTAAAATATGTTTTCATTTTTATTTTGTGTATGTATGAGTTTTGCCTATACATTGCCTCATCTGCATTAATGCAGACATTCATGGAGGCCACAAGAAGGCAATGTATCCCTTGAAGCTGGAGTTACACACAGTTGAAAGCTCTTATGTGGATGCTGGGAACTAAACTGTGGTCTTTTGCAAGAACCATTCATCTTCATAACAATTGAGCCATACTACCAGGACCGTCAGTATGACTTTTAAAAGGGAAAAGGAAAACTCCTTACTAAGAAGGGCAACCGTAGCACCCAGCTTTCCTTTCATTGAGCAGCATCTCATACTGTATGTTGACCCATGAACTTGACTATTTTGTACTTTAAGGACTCACCTACCAAAAAAAGTGTCTGATGTTTACTTACATCTTTATACACTAAAGCAAGCTTGGAAAAACCCTCCAAATGCTAATATATATATATATATATATATATATATATATATATATATATATACACACACACACACACACACACACACACACACACACATATTATGTTTCTACCAGGTAGGACAAATTCAAGATGTACACTGTCTTAATAAAAGCAACTATTTGATTGGCTGGAAATTTAAGTCATTATGGTTAGAACTTCAAGGTAATCCTGCCTTATAAGTAATCACAGGGGAATTGGCAGACTTTGGCTCATGTTCTAAGTATGTGAATAATTAATAATGGCGTAACATCTCCCTTAGTTCTTCATCTTCAACAGATATTAGCAACTAACTTGCAAGGGAGAAGAAAAGCCAGGTTAGCAAAGAATAAAACAACTATGAGTAGATGATCTAGTGAGTATTTACTGGTTGTTTGTCCATATAAGGTTTATTTATATTTTCTCTCATTTCCACAGATTCTAAAAAAAAATTAATTGTGCATTTGTAAGATAGTTGAACCATATATACTATACAAATTTAATTTAAAAATAGACATTTTAAGATTTAAAATTTATTAAAATCTACAGAAGCAAAATAGTACAAAATAGATTTGTCTGCCTAAGACTTTGTAGTTTGAAATAAGAAAACAAACATGAAAGTGTCCAGGTTTTTGTTATTTATCAGAAGACACTAATTATGTTTTTTATAATTTGTACATTAAGTATTCCCCAGTAAAATCCCTTAAGTAATTTTGGAGAAGGAGGGGTTGTATGTGTGTACCTGTTAAAGTGGGTACGTGTACATGTGTATGTGTGTGCCGATGATGAGCTATTGGGTGGAGGCACGATGGAGCTATTGGTGATTTCCTTAATCACTTTTTTGCCTTTAGTTTTCACTGTTACTGAACCTGAAACATATGTATTTGACTGAGCTGGAAGGCCGATAACCTTCAGGAATCCACTTGTCTTCTCCCCACCACAGTGCTGGAGCTCCAGGAGTACTTAGTCACTCCTGACCTTTCTATATGAGTGTGGAAACCAAACTCTGTGCATCCACTGAAGGCAGTTCAGTGACTTTGCTATTTCCCCAGCCCATGGAAGTCATCTTAAAAGGAGTTAATCAAATAATTATTTCATATACAATGTAATCAAAGCTTCCAATTGTACCTATACCTTTAAAATAATTTATGGACACATCTCTAACTTTAATGTATATTGTCTCTTAAATATCATTTCCTTAAAACTATCTTTTATAAATAAATAATAATTAGAAATATTTGGTTTGAAATATTTCATTAGATACAAAATGTGTGACATTTTAGTTTTCTTAATATATATAATGTTATGTCTCTCTAAGCATAAAATGTCTTCGTCAAACACTCTGGCCAACACCTTTTAGTATTAAATAAAATTTAACTGCCAAATAAAATATAAATAACTCAGAAAATTCCCAATGTACTCCTTACAGGCAGACAAATTAAAAAAGAATTTCATATATAGTTTTCGGAGTGGTAATTATGAAGACTTGTCAAAAATTTGTCAAATTGTTAAAGAAAAATGTGTGACTTTTGTTACAAACTGCGAGTGTGAATACTCAATGAATGTTGGAAATACTGTGTTATTTTGGCTTGCAGAATTTTGGCAATAAAATACATGACTTTCCCGATTCTTCAAAAGCATGACTACCTACCATATCGTTCCGTGATCTGCCAGGTTTAATCTCTATGCTGTTTTCTATTATTGAATTAATTAGCCTATTCAGTAGCATTTCTCTTCTATCTGCTACTGGACTTTCGTCTCCCAAGGGGCATGAACTGCTCCTAACAATGAATTGGAAATCTCCCGCTGTGGGGAAAGAGAGAAGGATGCCTGGTTGGGTTGACAGTGTAAAGAGAGGGCTGATAGATGACTTGAGAGCAAGGAAAATAAGGGATGCCTCCAGAAGGAAGCTGCTTCCTCAGCGTTTAATCCTAGAGCCAAACATAATACCAGCTTTTGAGAGTTATCGTCTGATACTAAATGGAAGTCAGTAAAGAAAACAGTTGCATTATTTATATGTTTTTTACATTACTAATTCTAATAATTTATTCTTGGAGAACATTAAAATTAGAAAGTATTTCAAATGCATTACTGTTGGAAGTCTGACACAGGGAAGGGCATTCTTAATAAAAACCGATGATTTGCTCATTGCAACTAAACCAATACAAAGGGCCCTGGAAGACCACAACAAGAAACCACGTCCAAACAACAAGTAAACAAAACTTTATAAAACCATTTCAACTTTTTTTTATGTTCTCATGTTTTCCACTAAGACATATGTAAAATTGATATGCAAAATTGCGTGCTTAAAATAGTTTTTATAGGACCATTTGCATCTGAAATATAAATCACTTTAACAAGGGGAAAAGTTTTTACTTAGTTAAGACTATTATGTGCATTGGGGTGATTTCAGTGGATTCTATTTTTAACCTTAGGTCATAGAGAAAAGTAGGGAAAATCTTGTCTGGGGTCAGAGTGCATGACCGGCTTTCATTTCCCACTGCAGTTTCCCAAGGCCACCCATACCCATGCAGGCTAATTAGGTACCAGTATGGACAGATTTTTTCTAGATTCTGAAACTCTATTTTTATAAATGTGTTCAAATGTGTGTTGTCTGTGAGGTAATTCAGAGTCACTGGATAGCAGAAATATTTATATTATTAGATGATTCCATTAACATGGCAAAAAAGACAGTTCTTCATAAGTTGTTGAAGAATAACTAGATGACAATTACCAGTGAATACTTCATTAGTGATTGGACTCAAGAAAAATGTGCTTGGAGTCTCTCAGCCTGTGAGGGCAAGGGTAAGAGGCAGGCTTTCAGAGAGGAAGCAACAGAGGCATTTTCACAAAGATCAGCTTATAAATAAAGGATTCTGTTGGCCCTCTCAGAAATAACAAGTACTACATTAGTTATTAGAGATACATGGAACGCAAGATCAATACCTCAAAAATTGAATTAAAAATTAATTTTGAGGCATTTAGAAAACATTAATCATTATGCTTCATAAGACAATGGAAAATTACTCAAGAGTTTTATGGTTTAAGTATCATGCATTTTAATTGATTGTTTGCATTTAAACATCAATAACAGATATTTGTTTCCACAGTATTACTGGGACAGTTCAGTATCATTTACTAGCCTTGAAAACTTTCTAAATTACAGAAACTTGTGAGAATCCCTTAATTTCATTGTATTCATTTTTAGTGGATAGTGGCTGAAATGGTCCCTATAGCATAATGGGTCCTCAGTAACTCTCATTTTCCCTGTCTATGCTTCTTTCTGATGAAATAAATGGAAGATTATTATATGGATCACACTTTCCCCTAAATGTTCAAATGTTAAGACTCAGTCACCAGTCTTGTAGGAGGCAAAATAATAGTTAATAGGTGGGGCTTAATTTGTTCCTGTCCAAAGGAAAGACAGGGATGAAAAATGGAACATAGACTGAAGAAAAGGCCATCCAGAGACTGCCCCTCCAAGGGATCCAGCCCATCTGCAGATACCAAAACCCCCACACTATTGCTGACACCAAGAAGTGCTTGCTTTCAGGAGCCTAATATGACAATTCCCTGAGAGGTTCTACCGGCACCTAATCAATACAGATGTAGATAATTAAGCTAGCTATCAGACGAAACCCAGACCCAAATTGAAGAGCAAGGAGAAGGACTGAAGGAGCTGAAGGGGATTGCAACCCCATACAGAGAACAATATCAACTAACTTGACCACCCAGAGATCCCAGGGACTAAACCACCAACCAAAAAGTGTACATGGAAGGAGCCTGGACTCCAGATACACATGTAGCAGAGGATGGTCTTATCTGATATCAGTGGGAGGGGAGGGAGGCTTGATGCCCCAGCACAGGGGGATGCTAGAGGGGTGAGGTAGGAGTGGGTGAGTAAGTGGGTAGAGGAGAACCCTAATAGAGGCAAAGAGGAGGGGGGGGAAAGGGGGATGAGATGGAGGGGTTGTGGAGGGGTAACTGGGAAGGGGGATATCATTTGAAATGTAAAAGAATAAAATAATTAATAAAAAAAAAAGAAAGAAAAAGAAAGAAAGTAGTTAGGTCACAGTGGGTGTGCTCTTGAAAAAGGCTCTCTGATCCCTGGCTGCTCTGGAGTGTGTAACTATTTGGAGTCACATGCTTTCAAAGATGAAGATAGCAGACTAGTGAACCAGAAACAAATTGTTAGTCAAAATAAATCCTTCCTGCTGAGATGATGTTCTTCAGACATTTTGTCACAGATATAGAAAACTGCCAACCTTAAACAGGATATGTAGACTGTTGAGAAAAATACTTCCTTATCTTAACATTATTTTATTTAGAAATATTGCTTTATAAAGCATTTGAAAGACAAGAGTTGAGGAACTTCCTGGGTTTTATATCAGTAAAAATTATGAAATGTTCAGACGTGTGCGGCGTTATAATCGGCGGGGATGGTCGCGTGGGGCTCCAAAAACCACACCAGGCTAAACAGTTCTACATGGGGGGTTTATTGGAAGGGGGGCAAGGTAGTGGCGAGAAGAGAGAGGGAAAAAAGAGAAAGATCAGAGGGGGCTTCCGTTTATGTATAGAGAGTGACATAGCTGCAGGTAAAGGTGGGCAGTGGGCCAAGTGGATTCTGAGAATATGGTAGCTGTTGCCTTGGCAACAGGTGGGCGGGTTGCGCTGTTCCTGGGTGTGACATCACTAGTTTGACGGATGCCAACATAGACTACAAGCTGAATGACTTTGGGGAAAGTAGTTGGGTGTAAGGGCTGTGTTATGGTTTCCTTCTTCTTGGTGTGATAAAGCCCTCTAGTCAAAGGCATTATAAAGGAGGAGAGAGTTGATTTGGCTCCCACTTCTGTGTCACAGTCTATAGATATAGTCCTCGGGTCAGGAGGCTGAGGAAGAAACCATGGAGGAAGACTATTGTCTGGCTTGCCCACTCTCATGCCTTGATTTCTTTTCTTGTCTTGTCTTGTTTCGTTTTGTCTTGTTTTATCTTGTCTTGTTTTGTCTTGTCTTGTCTTTTTCTCTCTCTTTCTTCCTTCCTTTCTTTTTACTTTATAGTTTGCCTGAAATATTACTTTTTACTGAAAATATTTTACTCTCATATAATATATTCTGATCATATAATATATCTCATTTCTTCCCAGATCCTACCTACCTCCCCACCCACTCAAGTCTATGTTGTTTATTTCTCTTTGTGGCTACTTGTATTATGTTAATTTTGGTTCCTAAAATTGTGTGCATGAGAATTCACACATCTGTGAGTAAGACACTGAGGGAGCCTGCCCCTGGTTGGTTGCTTCTGATTGGTAAATAAAGTTGCTGGTAGTCAAAGGCTGGGCAGGGCAAACAGGGGCGGGATGTTTAGGATTCCCAGGGCAAGAGTCAGAGGGAGAAGGAGATCTGACATGCCATGTGCAGGAGAGGAAAGACACCACACCTGAGAAGGTATGGACAGAGAGCATAGCCTCAGGAGAAAGGCCCCAAGAGGGCTGCCCAACTGGGTCCAGAACAGCAAAGATGGAATATAGAATTTAGTAAAGTAATATCTCAGGAATATCAAAAGGAGGTAGATTTAACCATGTGGAAGTTAGGAAGTAGCCCAGCCATTGAGCTGTTTTAGACATATCAAAATATAAGAAGATGTGTGTGTGTGTGTGTGTGTGTGTGTGTGTGTGTGTGTGTGTGTGTATTTCATTTGGGAACCCAGAGGATTGGGGCAGATAGCAAGGAACACCGATGTCACTGGAATCAATTTGAGTATTTAATTGGGTACTACTACACTCTTTCTCTTTAGAAAACAAATAAGCAACAAGCAAACAATCAAACTAGGATTTTCAAAAAACTAACAAAGAAAAATCACAAAAGCAAGAAACATTTGTGTGTGCCTGTGCATATATACATACAGACACACATACATATACAGATATACACATATGCAGACACAGACAGAAAAACAAAACCCATAAAAACATAAAATTGGAAAACACAACATACAAGCAAATGGCCAAGATGATAAAAAAAATTGTCTTTGTAGAATTTTTGAGTTACTCATGTATATTATCATATCATCTGCAAATAGCAATACTTTGATTTGTTTTTTTTCTATTTGTATCCCCTTGCTCTCCTTTATTTGCCTTATTACCCTACACCATTCAGAATAGCTAAGATCAAGACACAAGAGACCACTCATGTTCCTGAGGATGTGGAGAAAGCAGACTACTCCTCCATTACTGGTGGGATTGCAAAGTGGTACAACCACTCTGGAAATCAATGTGGCATTTTCTCAGAAAATTGGAAACAGTTCTACCTGAAGAGCCAATTATACTGCTCCTGGGCATATACCAGAAAGATTCTCTACCATACCACAAAGACACATGCTCCACTATGTTCATAGCAGCTTAACTCTAATAGCCAGAAACTGGAAGCAAACAGATGTCCCTCAACTGAAGAATGAATACAGGAAAAGTGGTACATTTACACAGTGGAATACCATTCAGCTATTATAAACAAGGATATCATGAATTTTGCAAGCAAATAGAGAGAACTTGAGAATATCATCCTGAGTGAGGTAACCTAGTCCAAAAAGACATGCATGGTGTGTACTCACTGGTAAGTGAATATTAGCTAAAACCTTCAGAATATCCATGATACATACATCACAGACCCAAAGAAGTTCAACAAGAAAGAAAGTCTAAGTGAGGATGTTTGAATACCACTTAGAACTTAGAAAGGGGAACAAAACAGTCCTGGTAGGCAGAGGGAGGGAGGGACCTGGGTGGGAGAGAGGAGGGTAATGGTAACATGAGGGCAGGATCAGTCTATAGGAGAGTCAGGAGAGAGTCCCAGAGAGCCTGGAGAATGAACGGAAATACGCAACTGCTGGTGGTGGTGGTAGTAATGGTGATGATGGTGATGGTGTTGGTGTTGGTGGTGGTGGTGGTGGTGGTGGTGGTGGTGGTGGTGGTGGTGGTGGTGGTGGTGGTGGTGGTGGTTTCTAGGAAGTCCTAGAGACTGAGGATGAGGGAGGCTCCCAGGAGTCAATGCAGGTGAACTTAGCTTAAATTCTCAACAGTGTGGACATGGAACCTGAAGAGGCCACTTCCAGTGGCCAATCAAGCCCCGCAGTGGAGGGATGGGGACACCAACTCAACTACAAACCTTTTGACTGAAAATTGGCCCTGTCTAAAAGAAACGCAGGCACAAAGATGGAGTAGAGACTGAAGGAATGGCTGTCCAGTGACAGGCCCATTTTGAGACCCATCCCATAGGCAGGCACCAAGCCCTCAAACTATTAAAGATGTCATGTTGTGCTTGTAGACAGTAACCTAGCATAACAGCCCTCTGAGAGGCTCTAACTAGCAGCTGACTGAGACAGATGCAGATACCCACAGAGAAACATCGGACAAATGGAAAAGTTAAGGGAAGGACTGGAGGCCCTCAAGGAGATGGCAACCCCACAGGAAGAAGAAAAGTGTCATCAACTTGTGCCCCTGTGAGCTCCCAAAGATTGAGCACCAACCAAAGAGCATACATGGGTGGATCGAAGACCCTTGGCACATAAGTAGCAGAGGGCTGCCATGTCAGCCTTTAGTGGGAGAGGATGCCCCTAATCCTGCAGAAATTTGATACACCATGGTGTAGGGATACCAAGGGGCAGTGCCCTCTCAGAGGCGAATTGAGAGAGGTTGGGGGAGAATCTCTATGAGGGCAATCCTGGAGTGGAGCAGCATTTGGAATGTAAATAAATAAATAAATAATAAATAAAATAATAAAAATTAAGGAGAGCAAGGAGGGGTATATAAGAAAGTGTAGAGGTAGCAAAGGGAAGGGAGAAATGATTTAGTTATATTATAATTTCAAAAATAAAAGAATTAAAAATATATAATTATAAATAAACAAGTGTTTTTGAGTGGAAAAACCCTGCAGTAGTGGCTATTAATGCTCTCAGCACCGATATGTTATGAAACAAGTATCTCCAGGTATGAGATACTGACATATAGCTGTTTAGTCAGACAACTGCTAAGGCTTTCCTATCCTCTGTTCAAACCATATAGACTCTTGCCAAGGGAGCTTGGTTGCCTACCAGAACACTAATTCAGACCCTATTACTAAAGACATCGTGTACTCCAGGTACATGGCAACAGAAATTAAACTAGAAGAAAAGTAGAAGCTTATTCCATGCTGTCTAGATTTCAGACTCACGGTTTTCTCCCCAGTGTTAGGCAGATGACTCAGGGAGAAATTTTTACACTAGTTTACCCAGCTGGTTCCCTTGTGTGCTATCTATTGATCTTCCAGTATCATCCATTTGTACCTAGTGGCATAACTTCCATGGTTGTATATTTTCTCTTCATTTATATCAATTGCACTTTTTTATTTTTGTTGGTGCCTGTTCGTTTTATAACGGCTATCTTAAGAGTTGTGAGCTAACCTCACAATTTGATTAACATTATGACATTGTCTTCAAACATCTGCCATCCAATTATATGTCTGCCTTGAAAAAAATGCCTTTCAGATCTATTTCTTGTTTTAATCAATTATTTGGTTTTGTGTTATAAGACTGTGCAAGCTTGTGGTATATTTTAGATATCCTAGAATCACCCACGCCACCTTATCAGTAAACGGAGTATACTATGTTAATTCACAGGCAGAATAAGAGAATGAATGAAACGATGATTTTAGAAAGTGGTAATGAGTATTATTTTCCACGCAGTTCTCCTATTAATGAGGATATGCTTAAAGTTTTGAACTTATCACAATCTCTTGACTCACAACTTATTAAAGTGTAGGAGGGTTTAGTACCAATTAATCTAATGAACTAATATAATTTATATATTTATAGTGGCAGCAACAAGATTCATATGATATTATCCTGAGTAATGTAAAACAAAGGAATTCCCTTAACCAGAATAGTACGGAGAAAAGTGACTCTAGGTGGGAATTTAGGACTTCCTGCTTTCACAATAGTCTATTCTTTTCATGAATCTGAAACTTTTATTCCAAAGCCACCAGTCTACTCAATTGATTTTTCCAAGATTAATTTAAAAGAAGACATGTCTCTTACTTAAATTCATAAACTAATATTGAACAGTCTACTACAGTACATTTATTTCTCGCTGATTCATGTTTTCATTTGATTAATAAATTCTATTTAAATTCAATCTGTGAATACTGATACCTCAAAGAACATCTAGGGAAATAAGAGACAATGTTCTATTCATAGTTCTAATAATATTATCTTTAGTGATATTTATCAATTTTTTCCAAGGAGATCATTGAATTTCATTAGATTTTAGGTCAAATGGGAGATTCTTTATTAAAATTTCATACTTCAATGTTCTTGCATTGCTGGTAATCTCTCATAGCCTTTGTTGAAAGCTAGAGGAGCTAATGGCCTCAGTAGCCTTATACTGCTGCAGGTTCACATTTATCGTTCATGTGATTGACACAATTCGTGAATTAGGAAAAGTTTGCATTAACAGAGAAATCTATGTATATGTCCATAGGGAAAATGGAAAGCTACTGTTTTAACTAAATCTAGTAGAGATGACTAGAACTTAAAGTTCTCAAGAATATACCAACTTGCTGATGCATCTTCTTGGTCCAATAACTGTCAATTCTCTTTGGTCCTGAACTGTAGTGAATGCTCTAGTAGTCATGGAAAACAACATCATGAAGAATCTTTCAATGTGTGGGACTGGACACACAGCTCTGAGATGTCGCAGTTGAACCTAACTTGTTTCAAATCGCAAAGAAAAACAAAGTCTTGCATAGATTATTTCAGACAATTATCAGTATTTCTGTTTGCTGATAGAACAGATCAGTTCATTTACACCGAAGACATGGAGACAATGCCACCGAGTCCAACTTCTCCACAGGTATGACTCACATTAGATGGGTGACACTGGTAAAGAAATGGTTCAATATATAAATGAACTAATGGAATACAAAGCATATAAGGAATTTTAATAAGAAGTGTAAGGATGGAAATACTGTGAAATGGTAAGCACCACATGAATAACACACTTTATCTTAGGAGAAAGATGCATTACCAGGATTCTCAGTAATTACACAAAGTAAAAGAGTCAGGTAGCATTCCTCACCAACCAAATAAGCAGACAGATTGAAAATAAAAGCTGAAAATAACAGCTGGTCATGAGATGTGGAAAAATGGCACTTCTCTTGACCTAGTAGTATAAACAAAACAAAACAAAACAAAAGAGTGAAAACATTATGCACTGGAGTCTTGTTTAGTAAAGTCAAATACTGTACATATAAATATCATGAGACTTCAACTCCCTTTGTGTGTATGAATACCAGAGGATATGTTGTCCCATCTATGAAGGAAATTGTTTGAGATTATCTATCAGCACAACAATTTAGTACTTGAGATTTATTCATTTAAGTACTTGTTAATATGCAAGTGCCTAGCTAAATAGGTGAATCTATTACAGTGACTCCTGAGTGCAAGAAGATCTATATAAATGTCAGTTGTAGAATAAGAGTGATGAAATAATTTCTATTTATTATTTTTATAAGAAAAATTTTATAATATATAATATTAATTCCCTTTTAGTGGTACAAATGTTCTTGAGAATTTTAACATTAAATATCTGGATACAAAGGAATGAAAATTTTGCAAGAATGTGATCCATATCACTCCTTTGTAGTTTAATTTTTGGTTAAATCTAATAATTATTTAACAGGTAGGTAATCCATTGTGCTGGTTAAATTGTTATAGTAGTGGTCAAATTTAGAAACAGAAGAATTCATTCATTTTATGACCATTACTAAAGCTACATGCAAATATTGCAATCATTGATCATAAATATGAAATATGTAAGTGGCTTTTCTAAAATGCATTTATGTTATGCACTGGACCAAAAATTCCTAGTCAGGTATTCCATGAACCATGGATGTGCAATCATCAAGAGGCTGTATAGAGCAGTGAAATTTATGTATACACAGCAGCCAATTTCACACTTGCGCAACTCTGTTGTAAAGAAGCATTTATCTACATTTGTTCAACATTTCATCCTTCTGTATTACTAATCAGAGGAAAGTATTTGGCATATAGAAAAGAGCTGGCTTAGGGTACTCCAAGGTAACTGTAATATGTCATAAGATCAGAAGGTATATTAATAGTATCTTCTCACAAGATTAATATTTTCTCCTTACTTTCTAGTGCTACTAACACCACCTTCATTTACTTTGCTTTTTTTTAAAACTTAGATTCCTTGACCTATCTCTATTATGGGAATTATTTTTCCAAATTGAGAGAGTTAGCATAATGAGAAAAACTATGTGGGAAAGTCTTAACCTATCAAGTTGATGATATTCCTATTTACACTGAGGTCCCAAGGATCACAGTTATGGAAAGAGAGATTATAGGAAGAATTTAATACATGGCGTGAGGAAATTGAAACCTAATCAATTAAAAGATACGTGAATTCTGTAAAACCCTGCAATGAACAGGTGGGTGACTTGAATTGAATGACCACAATTAGGTCAAATCTAAGAGGCAGCCATGAATAATATCCAGGTTATCAGACTGGAAGTCTGAGAAAGAGTAGTTTAAAATACTAGAGAAGTATAGCTCAGAGGACATGATGAATTAAGGAAAATGGATTATTTCAGAGTCACTTCAGCCACAGCAAGATGGGGCAGTCATCCCTTTGACATGAGTTTCAGACAGATAAGGATAGGACATTGCTGAGAAGCACTTTTAATTTATGTAACCACAGAATCTCTAACGTTTAGAATACAGAGCACTGCTGTTGTTTTACTGTGTTTGTGTGTATATAAAACCTTCTGCATTAAGCTTGGCAGGGACAAATGCCAATGGCATCAAAAAAGAACTTGACATGAGTCTATGTCGGCCCAGATCGTTAGAAAAGTTTTTCTAATGATCTCTATTTTCTGAAGTTCTATTGACACTGCCCTTCTATGTTCTATCTTTGCTGGATCACTGACAATGGAAAAGCACCAGAAAGCCACAAAAGGAAAAAAATAACAGATTGAGATGGTGCCAAATTTTTTATATCATTAGTGAAAACCTATTTATGTGGACACATGTATGTCTCCATATTATCAGAGGCAAATAGGCTTTGTTCTCATATGATTATTATCTCAATTAAGATGCAAGCATTCTGTAGGTAAGGGAAAAAAGAGATGAGTGGCTTTATGGTTTACAGTAGATTCATTTTGCAAAAGGGTAATTATCAGTGATGTCTTCCTTCTGCACCAGAAAAGCTGAGTTTTGAAAGAATCCCTAAAAGGTGAAAAGTATATGATTATCTAGAAGAGGCTCCAGGTACAGAGAAATAGCCTAATTTCTTTCAAAATGACCTTAAAAAAGTGGTAGTCCCTGATTGTATTATTTCACATTCTGTAATTATTTTTCCTTGATTGCTCTTATAATTTCAAATGAAATTTTATTTATTTTGAAATTTATTTATTTATATTTATTTATATTTATTTATTTTACCTTGAGTTGATAAATCCATTTAGAGGAAATAAAAGCAGTCACCTCTCTGAAAGAATTCAATGAAAATGAAGGCACAACATACCCAAATTTATGGGACACAATGAAAGCAGTGCTAACAGGAAAGTTCATAGCATTAAGTGCCTTCATAATAAATACAACAGAGTTCTCATAGCAGAAACTTAAAATTACATCCAAAAGAAAAAAAAAATCAAACACACCCAAGAGGAATGAAGGGCAGAAAATAATCAAAATCAAGGCTGAAATCAATCAATTAGAAACAAAGAAAACAATACAAAGAGTCAACAAAACCAAGATCTGTATTTTTTTAAAGAAAAACAAGATAGACAAACTGTTTGCCAAACTAACTAAAAGACAGAGAAACAGTATCCAAATTAACAAAATCAGAAATCAAAAGGGAGAGATAACAACAATGAGAAAATTCAAAGAATTATTAGGTTTTAGTTCTAGACAAATACCACTATCAAAGTTAAATCAAGATCAGTCAAACTGTTTAAAAAGTTCTAATCTGTAGGTTGCCAGTCTATGCTATCGACTGTGGCCTTACAGAAGCTTTTCAGTTCCATGAGATTCCATTTATCAGTTCTTGATCATAGAGCCTGAGCCATTGGAGTTCTGCTTAGGAAATTTTCCTCCATGCCAATGAGTTCAAGGTTCTTTCCCAAGTTTTCTTCTACTAGATTCAGTGTGTCTGGTTTTATGTTGAGGTACTGGATCCTTTTGACCTTGAGCTTTGTGCAAGGAGACAAACAGATCTACTTTCATTTATCTGCATACAGATTGCCAGTTAGACCAGCACCATATATTAAAGATGCTTTATTTTTTCCAATGTATATTTTTGGTTTCTTTGTCAAAGATCTAGTGTCCATAAGTGTGTAGGTTTAATTCTGGGTCTTCAATTTTATTCCATTGATCAACCTTTCTGTTCCAGTACCAATACCATGCAATTTTTAACACTGTTGCTCTGTGGTACAGTTTGAGGTCAGGGATTGCCATCCCATACTCAAAAGTTTTGACCTAGAATTGTTCCTGTCTAAAAGAACTGCAGGGACAAAAATGGAGAAGAGACTGAGGGAAAGGAGGGATCCATCTCAAGGGGAGGCTATGGCGTGCTTACAGACAGGAGTCTAGCATGGCTGTCTTCCCGAGGCCCAACAAGCACCTGACTGAGAAAGATGCAGATACTTACACCCAACCATTGGACTGAAGTTGGAGACCGCTGTGGTTGAATTAGGGAAAGGCTGGAAGACGTTGAGGAGGAGGGCAACCACATAGAAAAGCCAGCAGTCTCAATTAACCTGGACCCCTAAGACCTCTCAGACTGAGTCACCAACCAGGCAGCATACACAAGCTGATATGAGGTCTCCAACATATATATAGTAAAGGACTGCTTACTCTGGCCTCAGTAGGAGAAGATGTGCCTGACCCTCAAGAAACTTGAGGCCCCAGGGAGTGAGGAGGCCTGGCAGAGAAGGGGGACATCCTCTTGAAGTCAGGGGGAGGAGGAATAAGATGAGGAACTATGGGAGGAACTGTTAAAAAAAAAAAAAGAAAAGAAAAAAAGTAATAAAGGTAAGTAAAAAAGAAAAAGCTAACAGAAAACCAAAACAACAGATCTATAACCCCTAAGGAAATAGAAGCAGCCATTACAAGTCTCTCTCTCAACAAATACCAACCAGCCAACCAACCAAACAACAACAACAATAACAAAAACAAGGTCAGATAATTTTAGTGCAGAATTCTATAAGATATTCAAAGAAGAGATAATATTAATACACCTCAAACTATTCTACAAGAAAGAAACAGAAGGAATACTGCCAAAATCATTCTATGAAGCCACAGTTACCCTGATACCTAAAACACATAAAGACTAAACAAAGAAAGAGAATTCCAAATCAATTTCTCTTATGAACTTGATGCAAAAATACTCAATAAGTTATTGGCAAACTGAATCTAAAAACACATCAAAAACACCATCCACCATGATAAGTAGGGTTCACCTCAGAGATGTAGGGGTATTCAATATACAAAGATGCATCAACATAATTAATAATATAAACAAAGTTAAAGAAAAAATACATGATCATCTTATTATATGCTGAAAAAAGTTTGACAGGATCCAACCCCCTTCATGCTGATGTCTTGGAGAGATCAAGGATACAAGGCAAACCCATAAACATAATAAAAACAGTAAACCAGTAGCCACCATCAAATTAAATACAGAAAAATTTAAAGCAATTCCACTAAAATCTGGGACAAGACAATGCTTCCTACCTTCTCCCTATCTATTGAATTTAGTACTTGAAGTTCTAGTTAGAGCAATCAGACAATTAACCCTTTAATTTGTATCAAGTTGATACAAATTGAAAAGGAAAAATTCAAATCCACTATTTGTGGATATGATAGTATACATAATGTCACAAATTTTAATATTGTCACAGATGAACATAGAATTTTCAAATATAACAAAATCTGTATAATACTTTTCAGTTCTAGTACTGGATCCCAAATCTTCCATACATGTAGTCTACTACTAGACTTTGTTCTTACGCCTTGGAAATGACCATTTGCATATGTATATATATATCTTAATCTATGAATATATTGTACATTTAACAAAACTGCCAACACATCTTTTTTATTAAATTCAATACATATAATTGTGTTGTAATAAATATTATCACTTAAATCATATTTGTGACAAAATAATTAAACGTTAACTAAAGTTTTTCACTGAACAAGTATGTGGGAACAGTTAGGGTAGACTGAACTTACCCTGCTGAGCACAGCACAGAAACAACTGGAAATTCTCACTACTCTTTTATCCATAAATTAGAGCCTCCACTTTCAGCATTTTGTTCAAATGCCCTTTGCTCTAGTTAAGGATATCTGCAAGGAGCCATCTTTGTTTGCATCACAGTCTCTTTCATCTTTATCATTTCTTTCCTTGGGCCAGCACTCCCTACCTTTCAGACACACTTCACCCATCTCTTCTTCCTATCTTCTCTCTCATTCTCTCATTCTGTCTCTTCCTATCTCCATCTCCTTTCTTTTCTTTTCTTCCTCTCTCCCTCCCACCCTTCCTTCCTTTCTTCCTTCCTTCCTTCCTTCCTTCCTTCCTTCCTTCCTTCATTTCTTTGAACTTGATTATTTTGTAACAATATGAAATTTTACCCAACTCAGATTCTACCTACAAATAATCTACTAGAAAGTATGTACAAGATTTTAAAGCAAATGTCTGCTAATAATAACAAAACATGTACACCTAGTCAATAGTTAGTTATATGATATGAAAATTACTTAGTGATATTCTAAAAGACTAAAAGGCAATATATATTCAGCCCACCCTGAGCTTGTGCTTTATATGCATGAATTGGACAAACATCTTTGAAATATTGTTGTATGTTTGAAAAACAGCTTTTTATTTTTACTAGTTCACTGTTAGCTTGTATACTTAACTTGTCCAAAATGGTTGTGAGAACTCTGCCTGAGACATAAGGGAGAAAAAAGTCAACATCCAACAGTGTAAATATGCTTATATGTATCTGTGTGCTTTTATTTGTATCTGGAAGGGGAAAATAAAGATCCTTATTCTACTAGTTAGGTTTTAGCATCTTAAAGATCAACATGTTTCTTTTAATGACAAATAAATAAATAAATAAATAAACAAATAAACTTAATCTAAAAGGGAGAAAAGGAAAAATTACTGAAGGCAAAGAGTAGTTTCATTTGAGAGCATACAGCAGATGTTGCCATGGAAACCTAGAAGCCAGTGTGAAAGAAAGCATTCTTCCAGCCTGTGATAGAGAGGTCCATAAGTACTGGCAGTTGTAGAAAGCCTGTTATTATTAGTGGGAAATGCTCATCTGCCAAAGGGCTGGGTATGAGGGAGCCACTGAGATGGTAATGAGCCCTCCCCAGACAAACCAGGAATGTGATATACTGTTTTGATTCAGATATCAAGATTGTATATTCTCTTCCATAGTCATTGTCACTTATTAAGCATTTACCATGAAATATATGTAGGCAAGGACCGAGTTTGAGGATGCAAAGCCTCTTTACAATGCCTGGATTTATGTTTGTTTGTCTTAGGCTAACTCAACCTTTTCTACTGAAGGAACAAATCATATGTATCATGCATATCACATTCTTTTCTCAACTCATATTTACAGAAAATAACATTACAGAAGATTTTCAGTAAATGAGATGAATTTTCTTCTTTGAAATACTTTGTATTGTTTGGAAGTGGCCAAAGATTTATTTCCTTTTCTTCCCTGCCTTCAAAGCCTTCCATATGCCCCTCTTTGCTATTTCTTAGTATCATTGATGCTTTTATAATTATATATACAATGTATATAATTTTATATATAATTATATATTAATATATTGTGTACATATTACAAATATATTATAAATAAATGCATATATAATTTTATATACAATTATATTTATACAAATATATACATACAATTATTTTCAGTCTGGATAATATTTCTTATATAAATATTTTCAGGCCTTATCATTTGGTATTAGGTCATCAACTGATGTGTTTTTCCATGGGGAAGACTATTTCTCCTGCTTTCTAAGCCTGGTACTTGAAAACTAGTTAGCCATTCAATTCTATTAAGTCATGGATATTGGAATCTACAGTCACTACTTTACTAAACTGAAGTAATCCATAAAGACAACCTACATACAGTTGTCTTTATACTCACAGATAAGTGTAATCTTCACCCTTTATCAAGAAAGCTTCCATTTGGATCCCCTACTTTAAGGAGAAGGGAAAGGAGCAATGGGAGGAGGGATTTGTAAGAGTGGGACTGAAAAGAGAGGAGGGAGGGTCTGTGAACAGGATGTAAAGTGAATAAAAATTAAATAATTAAAGAAACTTCGTTTTAACTAATCAGGGGTAGTGAAATCATGGTTATTGTAGAATAATCCATACTCACTACTTTATTAACCAGTAGACTAACCAAAAACTATAAACACTCATCCTTACGCCCACACATAATTGTAGTCTTTACCTATTTTCAATGAAAATTCTTTGCAACAGAGACTACAACAGTAAAACCCAATTCATTAAAATTCATGGTTAAGAAGCCCCGTCCCAGTAGATATGTCTATCAAACACTTCCACACCTAAGAGTCAGGAAACATTGTAGAAGAGGGAACAGAAAGATTGCAAGAATAAGAGGATCAGGGATTTGCTGTAAAACATCAGGAGTTACACTCATAATGTCTCACGAATATGACTGTCTAAATGTGAGCTAAATAAGAAAGACATTAATAAATATATCAAACTGGACTGGGTAAAGTCCATAAGGCATCAACCTCACACAAACAACTAAAAGCAAATGGAGCTAGAGAGGTGATCCTCCCAAGGAAGAACACAGCAATTAGTTGTCCAGTGCCAAATAGCTATCCATAAATACAAACATACAAGTAACATTATATGGAGACAATAGGAACCAGATATGTGTGTGTGTGTGTGTGTGTGTGTGTGTGTGTGTGTGTGTGTGTGTCTGCGCGCACACACGAGCACATGCACACGCACTAACAGAAACGGAAAGAAAGAAAGAAAGAAAGAAAGAAAGAAAGAAAGAAAGAAAGAAAGAAAGAAAGAAAGAAAGAAGGAAAGAAGGAAGGAAGGAAGGAAGGAAGAAAGAAAGAAAGAAAGAAAGAAAGAAAGAAAGAAAGAAAGAAAGAAAGAAAGAAAGAAAGAAAGAGAAAGAAAGAAGAAAGAAAGAAAACTTGTTTTATGTGACAGAGGCCACTATAGAAAACCAAAATAAATCAAAGCAATTTATTCTTAAACTCTATATGAGTTCATGATGGCAAGGGAATTTATGCTTTGGAGAAAATCCGATAGTACCCAGCTGGTGTCCTGTAACACATTTTAACAAGTTTTGAAGAATTTATCAATTTGAGGCAGGGTTTGCATTCTTGTAAGCATGAAGACTGGTAGGAGAAGTTCTTGCCCTACCACTAAATAACAGTGTGGCCTTGAACATTCCAGTAGCACATACCCCATATTTCTTTACATTTATATTAATGGTTATTCTAATAACAATGTTCTCCAAAAGTTTTGGGATCAAACTTTTAATATAATGGTTGGAAATTTTTTCATATAACTCAAATATTTTTTTTGATACTTTATTTACATTTCCAATGTTTCCCCCTTTCTAGGTCTCCACTTTGGAAACCACTTACCCCCTTCCCTCCCCCTCCCCCACCTGTATGAGGGAATTCCACCTCCCACCCACCTGCAAGCCCATTCCCATATTCCCACTTTGACATTCCCCTTTACTGGGGCCTCTCCTCCCCCTGATGGCCAACAAGGCCCTCCTCTGCCACATATGTGGTCCGAACTATAGGTGCCTTCATGTATATTCTTTGGTTGGTGGTCCAGCTTCCAGGAGGACTGGGGGTGGGGTCAGGCTAATTGACAATGTTGCTCCCTCCATGGGGCTGCAGACTCACTCAGCTCCTTCAGTCCCTTTTCCAACTCCTCCATCTGGGACCTCACTCTCAGTCCAGCGGTTACTGTTAAATGAAACTTGGACATTCTGAACTTGTGGGCTAATATCCGCTTATCAGTGAGTACATACCATGTTCATTCTTTTGTGACTGAGTTACCTCGCTCAGGATGATATTTTCAAGTTCCATCCATTTGCCTGCAAATATCATTTAATCATTGTTTTTAATAGCTGAGTAGTACTCCACTGTGTAAATGTACCACATTTTCTGTATCCATTCCTCTGATGAGGGACATCTGGATTGTTTCCAGTTTCTGGCTATTATAAATATGGCTGCTATGAACATAGTGGAGCATGTGTCTTTATTACATGTTGGAGCATCTTCTGAGTATATGCCCAGTAGTGGTATAGCTGGGTCCTCAGGTAGTATTATGTCCATTTTTCTGAGGGTCTGCCAAACTGATTTCCAGAATGGTTGTACCAGCTTGCAATCCCACCAACAATGTAGGAGTGTTCCTCTTTCTTCACGTCCTCGTCAGCAACTGCTGTCACCTGAGTTTTTGATCTTAGCCATTCTGACTGGTGTGAGGTGGAATCTCAGAGTTCTTTTGAGTTGAATTTCCCTGATGACTAAGGATGTTGAACATTTCTTTAGGTGCTTCTCAGCCCTGTAAATTTCCTCAGTTGAGAATTCTGTTTATCTCTGTTCTGCATTTTTTGATAGGGTTATTTGGTTTTCTGGAGTCTAATTTCTTGAGTTCTTTGTATATGTTGGATATTAGCCCTCTATCGGGTGTAGGATTGGTAAAGATCTTTTCCCAATCTGTTGGTTGACATTTTGTCCTATTGACAGTGTCCTTTGCCTTACAGAAGCTTTGCAATTTCATGAGGTCCCATTTGTCGATTCTTATCTTAGAGCATAAGCCATTGGTGTTCTGTTCAGGAACTTTTCCCCTGTACCCATGTGTTCGAGGCTTTTCCCCGCTTTCTCTTCTATTAGATTCAGTGTAACTGGTTTTATGTGGAGGTCCTTGATCCACATGGACCTGAGCTTTGTACAGGGAGATAGGAATGGATCAATTCTCATTCTTCTGCATGTAGAACTCCAGTTGAACCAGCACCAATTTTTGAAAATGCTGTCTTTTTTCCACTGAATGGTTTTGGCTCCTTTGTTGAAAATCAAGTGACTATAGGTGTGTGGGTTCATTTCTGGATCTTCAGTTCTATTCCATTGATATACCTGCCTGTCGCTGTACCAATACCATGCAGTTTTTATCACTACTGCTCTGTCGTACAGCTTGAGGTCAGGAATGCTGATTCCCCCAGACGTTCTTTTGTTGTTGAAAATAGCTTTTGCTATCCTGGTTTTTTTTGTTGTTCCAAATGAATTTGAGAATTGCTCTTTCTAAGTCTATGAAGAATTGAGTTGGAATTTTGATGGGGATTGCATTGAATCTGTAG
>CM052712.1:55864127-55883589 GCA_028551405.1 Uromys caudimaculatus | reverse complement strand
TATCTCTGTTCTCTTGCATTTCTTTAAGTCTGTTATTCATTTCTTTCTTAAAGTCTTCTATCATCATCATGAGAAATGATTTAAAATCTGAGTCTTGCTTTTCTGGTGTGTTGGGGTATCCAGGGCTTGCTGTGGTGGGAGAGCTGGGTTCTGATGATGCCAAGTACCCTTGGTTTCTGTTCCTCATGTTCTTACCCTTGCCTTTTGCCATCTTATTAACTCTGATGTTAGCTGATCTTACTCTGTCTGGTTGTGGCTTGCCCCTCCTGCAGGCCTCTGTGTCAATACTCCTTGAAGACCAGCTCTCTCTGAGAGGTGTTTGGGTTTGGAGAGCTGTGGCACAAGGTCAGCTCTGGGGTGCAGACAGAAATCAGAAGGATCTTGTCCCCAGCTGTCCCTTGATTCCTATGTCCTGATTGCTCTGCAAGAGTCCCTCTTGATCCAGTGAATTTGAACAGAAGTGGTGGTTTTGCCTGTGCTCAAA
The DNA here is from genome assembly GCA_028551405.1 of Uromys caudimaculatus. Classification (NCBI taxonomy): domain Eukaryota; kingdom Metazoa; phylum Chordata; class Mammalia; order Rodentia; family Muridae; genus Uromys; species Uromys caudimaculatus. The sequence continues at coordinate 55,883,105 of CM052712.1, read as the reverse complement.
GGTGTGTTAGCACTCCTGGGATACCAGCTCTCTCGTGGAGCTTTCTGGCCCAGGCTGAGGTCCCCAGGCACAGACCCCTGGTGGCCCAGGCAGAGGTCTCCACCCACAGATGGAACTGGAAAGTTCAGAGGTTTCCTTCCCCCAAGTTCTCCTCATGCCCTGTATCCTGCTGGTTCAGGGTGGGTCTTGGTGAGCAGTATTGCTCCCCTTAACATCACCTTCGGATTTTCCACACTCCTGGGAGGGTAGCTTTCTCCTGGCGCTCATTGGCTGTGAACTCCTGGTGGCCCAGGCAGGGTATAACTCAAATATTTTATCATTCTTATGGTACACTTTCTCTTGGTAAATATCCAGTTGTTTTCATAGCAGAAACATCGTTACATTTCATGAAAGTTAATTAGTACACTTGTGTTACAATAATACTTTATTTTAAAAAAACTAGAGATGAGGCTACAATTAGCCTGTGAGATGTACTTTAGAAATGCCAAAGCGCAAACACTTAAACTAGTGTTTAGCTCAAAATAAAGGCTACATGACAGTTAGCTGTCACTGGATACACTGAGTCACATATGATTGATTTTAATTTAAAATGAGTATCCCAGTCTGGCCTCAAACTCCAGATCCTCCCGAATCTGCCTACTTCAGCAAATCCTACAGGCTTACACCATCAGAACCAGCATAGACCTGGTGGAGTGTGGGGAAAGCAGGGGAGAGGGTGAATGGGAGGGGGACCTGTGGGAGGGGTACCGGAAGTGGGCACTGAATGGATTGTAAAAAAATATGTATAAGTAAATAAAATAAAAACATAAAAATATTTGGCTGCAGGCAAACCTGTAGGGTATTTTCTTAATTATTGATTGATAGGGTAGTGCTTAGCCCATTGTGGGTTGTAGCATCTCTGTCTGATGGTCCGAAATTTCAGGAGTAAATGAACTGAAAAAGCCATGGGGTTCTAAGCCAGTAAGGAGTATTTCTCCCTGGCCTCCACATCAGCTTCTGTCTCCAGGTTCCTGCCTGCTTGAGTTCCCGTCCTGACTTCCTTTAATGATGAATACCTATATAGAAGTATAAGCCAAATAAACTCTTTCCACCTTCCCTCACAAAAAATAAAAAATAACAAAATCAATAGAATACTTTGTAATAGTCACTATCTCTCCAAAATTAGTCATTCAAAGGTATCATAATACACTTAGGAACATACTCTGAAGCCATACGTGTGACTTTTTAAATTTTTCTGTACCACTAAGGGCACACTAAGAAATTTCTGTGAAGATGAATCTACTCCAATGAGAGCTAAATGCTATAATATAGGAGAAGTGAACAATCACAATCAGATGATTAACCTAAGTTTTCTTGTACAAACTTTAAATGTATCATTGTATCAGAAAAACAGCTTCAAAGAGTAAAAGCAAAATCTATAACAGTGGGAACATAATGTCAGCTTAACTGAGATATAATCAAACTGAGAATCACAATACTTGGAGAGGGAAGTATGAATCATCACTCAGTGATCATAGTTTATTACACAAAATAAGCTTTCAATGTTGCTGATAATTCTACCTAAGCTTGCTCTTCAGAAGCAAATCACAGGAGCCACTTGAAATTCTAACCATGGAGTGGCAGGTGGTGGAATTGCGAAGGACCATTTAAATGGCACTAATAACACTTCAGTTTGAAATCTTCAAGATTTAAAGGGCTAGCATCCTGTATTTTCTCTCTAGGAAGCTAAGTTATGGGCTGTTTTTTAATAGGGTAATATCAAGACTCTAGTTTACCAAAATGGCCATGAAGTAGCTGTCTACTTCTATAATTATCCAATTTCAAGCCAAGACTATCCTCAAGTTACATTGCAAACATAACTCCCCCGTGTAAGCTATATAGCAAAAAAGTAAGTTCAAAAGAAAGCAAGGATTAGCACTGGGCAGCACACAGGAGTTTTCTTGAAACAAAATTTATCGACAGATAAAGACCTCAAAAAAACCTGTAGTGAAAGATTACACTTACTTTTCATCTGCAAGAACTGATTCTCAGAATAATTTCACAGTTAAGCCCCTAGACCCTGTATTCAATTTGATTTACGCAATCATGGGCAATCAAAAATTTTGATCATTTTGCCCCATTTTGTTTATTTGTTTGTTTGCTTTATCTTATTCCATGAGCACATACTGCCCAAAGATCTAAAGTATTCATAATTATTTTGAATCATAACTACAGATTTTCAGATACTCCAGTACAAGGTCATGCTGTCAGTGGAGAGGAATGTGTGTAAATCAGCCTTTGAAATTTTGTAATTTTGCACCTTAATTTGTGAGTTGTTCAAGTAGCTATCGGTTTCAAAATGAATACTCATTATTATTTACTTAAGGTATATGATGTGCAAGTGCCTCCCTCATATACAAATAGAAACAGACACCTACATGAGGTAAATATATATTTATTAACATGAACATAAATCTTATTTCAGCCAGGGCAGTATTCATTTATGTCGATTTTACTACAAGATCTCTCTTTGAATTTTAAGTCTCTCAGTCTGGAAAATAATACATTGAGATGCACTGTCAGCAAGCTATTCTTAGATGTCATTGACATTTTACTGCCTATACCTCCAAGCACTCTTTTTTCCACATATGTTTAGATTAATAAACTTATAAATAACTCTGTACTAATTATTGAAGGATCCAAATAGCCTGTTACTCTCTGTCAGGTATTAAAATGGTTATCAACTGTCACTGATCCTAAGTAATTGCCTTGACATTTGACTCTGGAAAGTTAAGGGTCTTTAGCTGAAATTAGAAAATTAAACAGAAATGACTGTCACCATTGGCTGGCACACAGTTTTGGCCTTATGTCAAAAACAAAAGATTGTACATTGGTGTGAGATTGAGTTACCATGCTCTGTGGGAATATGAACCTGTGAACCATGATCTGAAAGCAGTTTCACTTCTCACACAGAGTCGAAGATAATGAAATTCATCTTTCAGAATCATGAGCAGAGCAGAACTGAAATATTTGAAATCACATTATGTGAAACTAAGCTGAAAATAAACCAGACCACATGAGTATGTCATTACATCCGAATGCTCCATAAATGAAACTATGACTCTGCTGGATCTTTACAAAATCTTGAAAACCTGTCACTAAACACAATTCTAATTTTACAAATGGAAAAAAAGGAGACATAGAAGAGGAAATAGCCTGGCATTTTTAATATGAGTTCTGTAGTTTATAAGTATAAAAATCATATAATTACATTTGTCTAAATTTTCCACTTCTGATTATCATAGTTTAACACATACAGATGCTATGCCTGAATCTTGATTCAAGTCTTCAGGGATATGATTTTTTTTTCAACTACTGTGATAAGACCTGATTTTTTGCTATTAATTTGAATTTCTGCTAGATATCTGGAGGGAAAAGATGTAGAGAGGAGAGGGTAGGAGGGACTAATGGTGAGAACTGTAGTCAGAGAGATACAGGATATTCAAGAAAATGAGATGTTAAGAATCTACCAAGCTTACAAGCTATATTTCTGAAATGTCATATATTTTATTTCCTGTAGAGTTTTAAACCTGAATTTACACAACCGTACTTTAAGCAGACTATTTTAACTTGAGACATGTAAAATAGAGAAAAATGAAGGGGACAATCCTATTATGAAAAGCGAATAGTTTTTCTTAAATATTGTGGTTTTAAAAATGCATCAAGCCTCCCCAAAGGGAAAACATTTCTGTACCCACTAATAATATTCTCACTATTAACCAGAGGAATTTGTCTATGTGGCAAGTGCTTCCAACAATGAAGAAGTCTCATATTTCTCAAAATTCACTTCAGTCCTCTGAAGAACCTCCACTACCTAGTGCTCAGGGGTCATTAGCATGCTCAATTTTTTATGTCTGGAGTCAGGGACAGCAAGAGATGACAGAAAAAGACTGCACAGGAAAATGAAAAGAAATGCAATGGGTCCAACAACACCACAAATGTTGAGCCAACAGAATGTTATAAAACTGTCTCTAAGTAAAATGTTACCAGAAAAGCACATAATTTTGTTACAATAGTAACTGTGAAAATGGTATCTATGTATAAAACTGTCCCTTTCCTACCTTTCAGATAGCAAATTAATGCCTTTCATGAAAAAGTATCAATGTCTGCCATAAGGAGTCTTTAAAAATACATTTTGAACCCCAGACAACACTCTAGATCCCCCTTTGTCACAGCTAGTGTCAAAGCTTCCCACTGGAATGTTGGAGGAGGCTAATCTTCACTCATTCTTTTCTTCTCATTTCATCTTCAAAGGACGAGTAGTAACTTTCAGAACAATAATTTGAAACTTTCTGATATAATAGAAAATAATGCTGAAAATTTGCATTATGTCACTTAAAACTATGATTTAAAACTGGGCTTGCCTGTGCATCCCTGTGTTTCAGCAACTTAGGGGGCTGAGAAATGAGGGTTCTTTATCTCAGGCATTTGAAAACAGTCTGGCAACATAGTGAGACCCAGTCTATCACAGAAAACAAAATTCATGATTCAGCTCATATAAATGGAATTGGGCCTTTGTTTTATGAAGACACTCAGACAGCTTAAGGATGGTGCAGAAGTCAGAACCAGAAGGTTGAGAGTAGATTCATTTAAGCCAATCTAAGCCAATGATTTAATGGGCTTTAGTAGGCAGCAGTGCCCCATTCTGCAGGTTCTAAGCCAGGGATTATTTCATGAACTATGCATTTGGGGGCTGGAGAGATGCAATCTGCACAATGGTAAGAGACAACCATTCCCATGCATTTTACTGTGAATTCTGTGCCATTCCATGGCACACAAGTATATTCAAATGCACACATAGACACACAGACAGACAGACATAGATACACATATTGTAAATTTTAAAAAAGACTGAGTGTTTACTCATACACTAATGAAAAGACTTTAAATATAAATATAGCTTACTTCCATAAGGGCACATATTCACATTTTGGGGTATTTTTAAGGCAAACCTTAAATCATAAAAATAAATAAAATTAAGGTTATTATAACAATTAACATTTAAATATATTTTTAAAATGTACCATATGTGAGCACTTTTCTCATTTTTCATTCTGTCTAAAATCGTGAAATTGTTTGGTATTTAATAATATATATGAATACTTTGGATAAGGTAGATGAATGGGTTACTCTGTCTTTGTGATTACCAATTGTCATTAGGATCTCTGAAAGTATGAAAAAGCAAGGGTCCTTTATAATCTCTTTGATATGTCATACACCTTCCATTTTCTTCATTTTTTTATGGGCTTCGGTTTCATAAACTCAGAATCTTAACATTATTTCAGATATCAATTAATTTTCAATAGTATCTGGCTATAACCTTAACGCATAGTTCGAATCATTATCTAAGGTTACTTTTAATTGCTTGGCATTCTGGATTAAATTATTAAATACTTTTCTCTAAAAAAAATAACATGAACTTTGGACAGCAACTTGATATCATATCAACTTGATATTTTTGTATATGTAGTGCAAACACTTCATAGTACATATTCTCACTTCATTTTCTTTTATCATGTAGCATTATGACAAAGTTGTGTGCTCCTCTGGATAGTATCATAAAAACATCTTTCTTTATAGCTGCTTAACTGAAATGCAATGATCAGAATTTCATAATTCATAGCAACATAGTATTATTAATACAATTTTAGTTATAAAAAGATAATTTCTATCTGAGTATCCACATCTTGTTCAAATATTTTTTCTAGAAAATATAACATGGAATTATATTTTCTAGTTTTTACATCTTTAAATTTAGGTACATTGCTATAATTTATAATTGAGGTCACCAAACTTTAATTCTGTGTCTCTGGCTATTATTTATTTGAGTCTCATATTTTCAATTGACCTTTTCTTTGAATTGTGAGGGCCTTAGTTCTAGAATTTTTGAACTACACCAAATATTATATTATACATTATTGGTTTTCCTCTTCAGTTTTCAAAAGATTTTATTTTTTGTACTCTAAATTAATTTACATTTAAATCAATATTTACCTTAAAAGGAATTTCTATTTCATTTTACTATTTTCTTTATCTTCATATATTCTAGGTCATATTTAGGATTATTCCTATTCTGACTTCAAGCATTGTCCTTTTTCCTGTATAACTGAGTTTTCTTCCAGAATTATAATGTAGAAAAGAATAAAAATATTTATATAGCAAATATTAAGCCTTTATATACTGAATATTTCATGGTAAGTGAGATTGTATAATCCAGATTTTTCCTACACTTAGTGATGTGTTAGAAGAAGGACACTTTTATTAAAATCAATGTGCAGTTGGAGAAACTCCACCCACAAGGAGAGGGAGAGGGAGGAGAGGAGAGGGAGAGTGCATAGAAATACACACAAAGAGAGTGAGAGGGGGGAGAGGACAGGGAGTGTGCATAGAAACACCCACCCACAAAGAGAGTGAGAGGGGGGAGAGGGAGAGTGCATAGAAATACACACACACATGGGGAGCAGAGGGACACAGAGACAGAGATGACAGAGAAAGAAAGAAAGTTGACAGAGAAACACACAGAGAAAGACAGAGGCACAAATGACACAGACAGAGGCAGTGATGACACAGAGACAGAGAGAAAAGATGACAGAGACAGAAAGGGAGACAGAGAGAGACATAGGCAGAGTTCACTGCATTAGAGACCAAGGATAAATTATTGGGCACTATTTCAAATACTTTGTCAGTTTCTTTGCTATGGGTATAGATAGCCTTAAATGTTCAGTGTTCAATGTCTGAGAATAGTCAAACAATCCATGTTGTCAGAAAATGACCAAGCTGCTCTCTTACTTTGTTCTGAGAAGGAGAAACAATTAGGAATATTTGGTTGATAGCTCCATGAAATACCATGGTCCTTTCTTTTGTATTTGGGTATTTGATTCACCCCTCTTGCTCATGGAGTAGGTATTATCTGGAAATGATATTAACTTAGAGAAATTTAGTCCCTGTGAGAAACGAAACCAAACCAAAAATTGAGATCTTAATGCAGATCGCCATGATTAACACACACACACACACACACACACACACACACACACACACACACACATACAATCTTGAAATATTCTAAATCTGCCTTTCATCTACTCAATATACATAATTTACATTAGTTACCTAGGACCAAGTGAATAATCCTGAAAATTTACAATCAAGTTAATTTGCCAAAGTTCTGCGAGTCATTCACATGAGGTACATGAACTTTAACTCAGCATCAGCACAGGGTTAAACAAGATCTCAGTTATAGCCAAGTTTCGTGGAGCAAGATAATATGCCAGTGCTCTTAGGGATACTAAAAAGAGTCTTTCCTTTTGGACACCGTGCCAGCAGTTTTTTCCCTCTCAAGACACTGATGTGTAATGTCCATTGGTTATAACTGTGTAGGCCTCTCCACGGTGTCTCTATTAAAATAATGTCTAGTTCCAGAATACAAAAGTGTGAAGTTTAAGGCCCACTCTTCAGTAATTCAATGTTGATAGTCTATCAAAACTCTTTTGCCCCTTTCAGTTTGTTAGAAGCAAATCAGTAGGCCCAGCTCTGCTACCAGAGGAGATTCCCAAAAGGATGAATCTTTATAAAGGCTCTGGTTGTTCTGAAACACTTAAAATCCACAGTTAAAAAAAGACATAATCCACTGTGTCCTTTCCAGTAACATTCTTCCATTACAAAGGAAAACAAAAGTGAAAACACTGACAAAAATGTACTTGGAATAAAAATATAGCTGTGCAGAAATTGCAAAGATTTTCCAAAGTTGAAATGGATTTTGTTCTTCAATTAGATTCTTTAGATTTCTGGAATGTATTTCCCATTCCTTTGCTTCTGTTGTATCTTGCTGGTGTCCTGTTTCCCATACTTCTTCATTATTCTCTATGATAACATTTAAAGGATAAGGGAATTAGAGGAATTTTCAAAAAGTAGCATGACTGCTCTGGTAAGGGATACATACAAAGAAGTTCTTTCTAGGTCTGTGTGATCTGGCTGGAATGACATACCTTCAACACTTCTAGCTGGAATATAGCAATATTTGAAAGTGACATCTACTTGAGGGGCAAAGTGATGAATAAGAGAAAGGTTTTTTATTTTTATTTTTTGATAGTTGATTTACATTTCAAAGGTCTCCCCTTTGGAAACTCTCTATCCCCTCCCCCCTCTCCTGCCTCTATAAGGGTATTCCCCCACCCACCCACTCACCCACTCCCATCTTCCCTCCTTGGCATTCCCCTATACTGGGACATCTAACACCCTCAGGCCCAAGGGCCTCTCCTCCCCTTGATGGCCAACAAGGCCCTCCTGTGCCACATATACAGAATGAGTCAGAGATAAGTTCAACTTTCATGAGAACATAAAGGAAAGAGAGGTGAGTTAAGAGCAGTGCAGAGTGAGTGAGGTGTGGTGGACAGTTCAATGAATGCAGTTCAGTTGAGTTCAAGCAAAGCAGTATAGTTCAGTAGAATCAGTTCAGTTGGTGTACTTCACGCAGTGCAGTTGTGTTCAGTTGAGTTTGTTTTTGAGTTCCATTCAGTTTGTGCAGTTCATGTAGTGCAGGTCAGCAGAGACAGTTGAAGTCAGAAAAAAGAAGGAGTCAGAAGATTAGAACAAATTGCCAGAGTTAGTTTTAGGACAAGCAAAGAAATTCAGTGAGAAGCCAAGAGACACCAGATTGAATCAGTCAGCTTAGAGAGTGTTTGAAGCAGAACAGCTGATTTGAACTAGAAAGGATGAGCTTATTCAGTAGTAAGCCTCTGAGACATAAATTACATCTGGCAAATAAGTTACATACACATAAATGTATGTATATATATATTTACACATATATGTATATATATATATACATGTGTGTGTGATAAACAATATTATGCATATACTGTAATACCATAACAGTACATACATACATAACATGTATCAATCAGCTTTTAAGGTATACTGCCTTCTAGTTTTACCCCTTTTCCTAAAGTTCAGTTGCTATTAGTGATACTGACTACTTTCCATGATATTGCAGAAAATAATTTCAAAAGCTGTTGCACAGTATAAAAGATAGTGTCATCATTTTAGCAGCTGATTATCATACCTTAATCCCTACAAACAGGTCCCTAAGGCTAAGGTTTAAATTTCAGGCCTATTTATCTGTCTATCTATCTATCTATCTATCTATCTATCTATCTATCTATCTATCTATTCACTCTTAAGTATGTCTCTGTGTGTGGGGGGGGGGGTGGGTGTGTGTATTCACACATGTATAGATAAGACAATAAATGGGTGTCAGTTATCCTGGAGCTGAGTTATAGGTTGCTGTGAGCTCCCTGATTTTGTTTTGGAGAACTAAATCCATTTGGGTCCTCTGACCAAGTGGACCAAGAGGACCAAGTAACCAAAAAGATCAAGTGCTCTTAACAATTGAGTTATTGGTCCAGCCCCTATTTGAAGCTTCCAAAAATGAAATCATGCTCTTCTAGATATTATATTTACATCAGTTATAGTGGGAAATAATACATGGTGCTATGAAAAGAAAGTCCAGGAACTTGATTTTACAAGGTTTTATTAGTCCCCTATGATCCATTTTCATTACTGGACTCTGGGTGTCTCACCATAGCTTAGAAACAGCAGATCACAAAACAGAGAGCATGTTAAATTTGGTCAGTTGTTATGATAGAGGCAAAAGAAGTATTTCAGACATTGAACAATTAACTGTTCAGATGTGAACATTTCAACACATGCAACTCAACAAGCTACACAGACCCATGGAAACATGAATAACCATGATAATTAATCACATCATACTCCTAGAGTAGGAAAAATCAGGAATATTCACTAAATAGCATAGATAAATAACAAATATATATTAGTTTCCAAAAACCTCATACACCCCATGAAGTGGGCATTCATTTCATGATTTTGATGGTGGGGAATCAAGACAAAGTCAGGCAAAGTGGCCTGCTGAATGCCTAGCTGAGTTCATAGTATAACAAAGCAGAACCTATCACCAACCAGCCTATTCAGCTCTTATTTCACAGTGCCTCACAACAGTGGTACCAAGATGGAAAGGTATCAGATTATAGATTAAGAGGTGGCTGGGTTATTCATCAGTGAATAGTGTATACTTTGGATGTTTGGAAGTCTAGGTTCATCTCTAGCACAAAGGATGGTAAAGATAGAGGTAGAAGGTCAGAAAGAAATTCAAGTAATGAGTACAGAATAATTCCGCAATACTACCTTTTAGTTTACAAAGGTTTTAAACTCTGTTCATAAGGATTCTTAAAGATTATCTCAAGACACCTCTTGGACTTTGCCCTACTAAATAGCTTTCAGATACTTAGCTCATGCTTTTTGCTTTTTGAGTTTTAATAATGAGCCAAAAATGAGAATCAAGGGCTGTTTGCTGAGAGTCACTCTTGAATGTAATCAGTCTGTGTGCTCTAATCTCTCCTTCTAGAGAAGAGCTTCTATTGCTCTATAGTTCCTGACTTTAGTTAAGACTACAAGCTCTGTGGGCAATATCTTTTCTTTCCATTTCTTGTCTTTGAATATCATATTTAAGACAACCAGAGGACATTCACTTGAGTTGATTATTATGCTCAACAAATATTAAGGGAGTGAAAAATTGAACTTGAAATATGAGAATATATAGTATAAAAACCTATAAACAATTGCTTATAAATCCAAGGTATGATAGATTTAATATGGATTTCAGGTAGCAATACTTTAGGAAAGCCATAACATTAATGTAAATTAAATTTATAATCATTGGAGAAATAATTGGGTCAGGTAGTCATTTGTAGCTGTAAAATTTTATTTCTGAGCCTACATTAGCTGTAAATTTCTATTCATTGTACATATATATTAAAAGAACTACTTGGTGCTAGATAAAATACTATTAAAATTAATTTTCACAAACTTTGATATTTATCTTTCCAATAGAACCTATGCATTCAAGTGTTCATGTGCCATTGGACTTTTCAATAAATCTTTCATTAAAATGTTGACTTAAAACCTGCAACAGATGCATTGATTTAAACAGTTGATGCAGAATATCCCATTTAATATCATAAACATTTCAAAAATTTTGGCATTTGGCTTACCTGAAAGCTGACCCTCAGGATCTCTGTCCCTTTTTTAAATTAACAAAAGCAGCAACCAAAAGATATCTTTCAATATAGAGAAATTCTGTAGCTGTGGTATAAAATATTTCCTACCAAAGATACATCAGTGCTCAAAATTAGATATTGTGCTCATTGTCTGGGCAGCCAAATTCCACATTGGAAAGGGCCTCACATTGTGATCCTGACCACACAAATGTTGTTAAGGTGGACAGGATACACCACTCCCACATTAAGCGTGCCAGGAGAGAGATGATCCAGCAGTTGAGGTCCTAGTGGAGGAAACCTCCAGATGAACTGCCACAAGAACGATGGAAGGTCACCCTACATCCTGTAGATCTGCTATCCTGAGACTCCAGTGATTCTGATCCTGCTTGCTTGCTGCTTACACTTTGCTGTACCAACCATTAGCCTCCATACTATCTGGGTATCCCTAGGGGTCAATGCAACAACCTTGTCATCAAATTGGCAAGAAGGCCAATTGGACTGCTGGTTCTGTACTCCTCTCTTGCCAGACACAGAACACAGAACTGTTGGTTACCAGACATGGACTCTGCATTGGAAATACAGTTACCTATTCACAGAGGGTAAGAAACTCTTCAACAAGACTGGAGATGCAGCTCAGTGATTGTGGTGGTCAGTCTTGATTGTCAACTTGATTGGATCTAGAATCACCTAGAAGATAAGTGTCTGGTTGTGTCTGTGAGATTTTCTGGATTGAGTTAGTTGAGGAGAAGGATCCACCCTAAATATTGGCAGCACTGTTCCCTCAATTGAGGTCACTAACTGAGTAAAAGGAAAATGCAAAATAATAATAATAATAATAATAATAATAATAAGTGAGACATGACCAAATGATCAAGGACCCTGGCAAGGTAAAACAATGTAAAAGATGTCTCTGTAGAATGACCAGTGACAAACATCAATGTATAGAGATTTGAGGCCATAATCCATATGATCTTGTGGTTGAAAATACACATAAAAGCTAGTTTCATTTTATTCTCTGTCTCTTAGAAGTCATAGAAAAACAACAGAAGTTGCTGTCCATTGTTAACAATTTGAAACTAAATCTGTGAACAATTTCCAAGTAAAGATGGTTCAATTAATGAGTTCACACTTTTTTAATTCCTTAAAAAGGCATAATAATTCCATATATACAGGAGTAGACAGAATGAAATGATGACAGAATCAGAAATGTGAAGAATAATGATAATAGTGTGAAGCAAACAATTTCACACAAGTATGTTCAATATATTTGAGAAAAATGGCAGGAAGTAGCAAACCACAATGGATTCTAATCAACATTATATACATAATGGATGGTAGATCTAATATTAATTTCAAATAAAAAGATAGTGCATGAGTGATCAAAAAAAGAGCAAATTCATCCAAACAGAGGATAGATTTCAAAATTACACACAGCATAGCACTGACCAACAAGGAAAGGAAGGGCTTGACTGGGCAGCTCAAATCATGGAAGACAGAATGGATGGTTATGATGGACAATGAGATAACTTTAACCATTCATACCAGCTGAAAGTTGTCTGGAAATTAATGAAAGATTCAAACTCTTCCATAATAAAAATTTTCAAATATTAGCAACCAATAAAACTAAGTACTTTCTGAGAAATTTTAGGCAAGTTATCTTAGAGACACGGTTAGTTGGTTCCAATTGCTTGATAATGACAGACAGATAACAGCTAATGTGATGCTCTGGCTTTCTCTAAACAGCTTGAGTAAAGTTTTAAAACCTATGAGTAATTAGTGTCTTTCTAGTAAAACTTCACAAGAGTTATCAGGTATGTTATATATTTAGAGGAAAAATATCTCCCTAGCACCCATGAGTATGTAAGGTAATATATCATTTGTGGTAAGGATGGGGCAGGCAATCCTCACTCATTAAAAGTGCTTGATTTGCAAGTATGAAGACTTAAGTTAAAATAGTAACCATGTTTTAAAAAAAGAATAGAGCAAATTATGGGCATGTCTATAATCCTGTTGTTGTAGGGAGTAGATATATTAGGATGACTGGAAAGGGTTAGATGCTAGTCGAGCTCCTGTTTCAGTGAGAGACTCTGTCACACATGAACAGAAAGAGTAGTGGAGGACATTGGGCATCTTTCTTTGCCTTAAGCATGAAAATGGATGAGTTCTTTTGTCCCCCATTTCTCTCTCTTTCCCTATCTCTCTCTCACACACACACATACACACAAAATTTACACATTACACACACACACAAATAAAACAGAATAAGCTATATTTTACAGAATATCATGTTGTTTCATTTCCTTTTTCAGAAACTCGATTTAAACGCTTTGTGAAAATATTGGATAGGTTTTCATTCCTTGAATGATTATTCAAATTATTTGGTGTGAATGAAGATTCATTCTGATAAGTAAATTAAGTTAATTAATAATGCTGACCTTTCTTTAAGTATGCAAGCAAAACTACCCCTAGAGTCATCTTAGAGATCTCCCTTTACCATCCTTAATTTGTGATAGTAAATTACTTTGGAGAGAACCCTCATTAACTTTTTAAATGAGCTCTAAAAAACCTGGCCTATCTGAAAATAGCAATCCCAGTACAAATTCTCTATAGATTAAACATTGGCAGAAATATCATCAATTTTGATACTTATGTCACTAAATCATATGCCAGAGAATGGATAATTTATGTCTACAAATTACAGAAGACTGTCAAATTATTTTCTTTTATATGAAAGAGCCCTTTTAGATTATAGCAGAATCTTTATATTTTGGCACTAAATAGCTTGCTTTGCCAAGAATCAGACTAGCAGAATATATTTCTCTACATACACCAAATACCTCCCTCATGCACTTATTGTTTTATTTATATGTACCATTTTTTGCACACAAATACAGGACAGTGAGTTATCATAAGGCACTACAAGGTTCTTGAGCTGGTGTTTTAAGGATGAGTCACTGACAGAGCTCATGATGAACAATGGTCAAGTCTGATGTGTGGTTTGTAGATATGACTTGAATTTGGATGATTTATATGGAAAGCGATGCTCTGAAAGTCCTGGAACTGAATTAGAAGCGTATGTCAAAGTCTGCGTAGGAGATCATGAAGGTTTGACCCTTACTCATGACTAAGCCTCCAAAATTAAAGAGGAGACATTCTTTGTACATGAAGATGTAGATGGCAAGCTTTCAAATGGGTGATTGACTAAATATGGAAGTGTAATGTGAGCTAGGGTTAAAAATCTCTATGATTGCTGCTGTTTGGGAATGGTGGATGTGCATTTCTAATAACTGAGTTACAGAACAAAGAGAAAATAAGATGCATGGGAAATAACCATAGGTACAACCTTTCTTCCTGTTCCTGCTATTTACAAATCTTCTTTAAATCATCTTTGTGTTTTATAAGTAAAAACTACAGTAAAATTAAACCATATAACATAGGAAGTGTGGAACACCAAGCTCTTAGTGCCCTTGCCTCCCCATACATTCTACCATTCAGAATGATATACCACTAATTTTTAATTCGTGTAAAAGTCATAGAAGAATTGAAATCTTTTGAAAAATACAACATGCAAAATTCTTTTCCTCACTCATCAAGTTTTTTAACTGTCTACTCTGTGCTAGGGATTGAAGCCAGCGTCTCTTGTTTACTAAGCAATAACACTGTCATTGAGCAAAGTTGTATGAGATTATTCCTGGGAAACATAAACAAACATCTATCTATTTATCCAAGATAGGGAACCAAAGACAGACCTACATAAAGATTCCATTAAAATCCAAACTGGGCAATCAGTGACTTTTACTAAGATTACATATAGGAGAATGGAGAGTAGTCTTATTACTGAAACAGAAATTATTCAAAGAAAGTTATACCCCAAAAAGCCAACCCAGATTCAGTAACAGCTTACGAAGGATAAAACACTGAATATCAGTGTGCAGGTTGGAAAGTATCTCTTCCCGGAAGCTCAGCCAGTGTGAGACTCTTTCTTACAGCACCTGGTTGTCTCTATCATTCAAGCCACTTAGATGGTCTGTCTTTTGAGATAGTTTGGCTGCTCTAAGCCTCTCCTAGGCAACTTGGATTATCTGAGAGTGTCTTTCAGCAGACAATACTAATTATACAAGCTTTGGGAAGGAGAGGCCTAGTGCTTCTGGTCAGTTTCAGGGACTTCTTGTACTCTCTGAGTTGTTTACTTTGTTTATTCCCTGAGTCTCAAAGAACAGACTTTAGAATATATCCTCTAGGCTGAACCACTTCACTCCAAGGTAGAATGCTGTTTTGGTTTTACCTCTGAGGAAACTGCTGCACTACACTCCACCTTACATATGTTTTACACTTTTGTGTGTTTGGACTTTTTGAAACCTTTACTCATGTCTGGCAGGTGCTTACCATCCTAGAGACTGTATGATCTGGGAGAGTAGAGCTGATCAAGGAGGTGGACTAAAGTCTCATGCAATAGCCAATTTTATTCAGAGCATAGAACAGTATATACCTTGAGGTTTAAGAGGAGTCCTAGGAGTGAAATATACAATTACAAGGGCAAGGCACACATGGCAGACAAGTCCAAGTGGCAGACAAGCCACAGGTGGAACAAACATGTTTTCCCATAGTTTCAGATGTAATGAGCAATATGAGGTAAAGTCACTCCATTACATTACAAGTGGGAGGGGGAAAAATCTAAACCAGGAAGAATTCTGTATTTTTTAAGAACTAAGGTCAGAAGACTCTTGTTCAGGTTTCTTAGAGTTTTCTCACAAGCATTTAAAAATCTCCTCACATTCTCCATTCTTTGACCATATTCCAACAAGTAGAAATGTTATGTTTGGGTCATCATTTTATTATTTCAACAGTGCACTGGTTATCCCTCACATCAAGACAAAAGTAATACTGAAATGTCTAAGTCTTCCTTTTTTTTTTAGTTATATTTGGCACATTACATTTTGTGGATAGAAATAAAATGACTGTAGAATAAATGCTTCCAGAATCTTTCCTTATGACTTACAAAGTTAGCATTTATATGTACAAAATAATAATGAAAAAGATAGTTTCTATTCAGTAATATTTAGTTTCACAAGATTGTATCTTATGTTTTCAAACTGCTTGGGAATCGTTAGCACATTCAAAGAGAGCATTAAAGATAAATTTTGAATTTAATGAAATTGAACTGGAAAATAACAGGGAATTAAGGTCTGATTTCAGAGAAATCATTACATGCAGATTATGAGTTCTTACTGTGGAGTTGTCTGGCACAGTAGGTTGCTGAGTTATAACTCTAAGACCTAACTTTAGCTTTACAAATAAGAAGCCATACTATTGAATGGTATCACTTCAAAATTCTACCAACATTCTTCATTGAGTACAAAGCAAGTAACGAATGCAATCTATTATTGTAAAGGTCATTTTATTCCCTTCCTGTCAAAAGTAAGTTTCTATTCATGAAATCAGGTGTTTTACTAAATTCAATTTAAGAACACAATCCCAAGATAGGTAAAGTGCTTAATTCTTTCTTTTTATACCTATTGAATAATTTAGAGACATCAGCACTACATGTTCATTTTGGCACAGATAGACAGCCTTCCCATGCAGAATAAAATTACATTCTTGGTCAAATATTTGCTTAAATACAGCTTGGGTTAAACCATTGAATTTGGTGAAATAACTCCCATTGTGAGGCCAGTGAAGTCACTAGACAGATGCGACAGCTGATGAGAAAGGCAAGACAATGAGGTAGGAATGGGGACTCAGTTCTAGGTAAAAACAAGAAACAACTTACAGGGATATCATTATGTATTTTTATGTAGAAATCTGTTGTAATCTCTGATGTTATTTATCTATTCCAGTTCATAGAACATATAATAAACACAAACTCAATTTCCAAACACAGCAAATCTATTCTTATAAGAATATGTCCTGATTCGATTTACCTGAAATTTTATTCAAGTAAACCAATTAAGCCTTACTGTCTCCTTAAATGTTTTTGGCCACATTTCTACTCTCATTTTATTTTCTAGGCCTTGTAAATGTAATGATGTTCAAACCAGGAAAACACTTATTAGTGCCCATTAACTTTTCTAAACATATATCATCTAATTCTCATTAGGTGACTACCATGATACACTCTGTCATATTTTGAGCATACTAATATAGTAACAGGTCTTTCTGTCTGCTCCTTGGTATCCATTCTTGGTTATATAATTTCTACTATGGCTTTCTCATTGAATGCAACTAAAAACTTGCTACTGAATGAGAACCAAATGAGAGCTATTGGTTATTTGCAACATGGAAGTCCAAAAGATCCATTAAAAATGAATAACATTTAGAGCATAATACCCAGAAAGATACTTGTAATTCTCCTAAACTCTTACTGAACTGGAGATGTTGATTAATACAGAGACCCGCAACTGACCAAAGTGCAGAGAATAAGAGACTATGGCATCCTAAACTCTAAATGGAACATTTGTATTGTATCCTTCCCCCAAAGGCACAGGAATAATGGCAGATGAATAACAACAACAACAGAAATGTCAGAGCTGATAGATTACTATATGACATTGTACTTTTTGGACACAACTGAATAGTTGTGCATGCATGAATTGACAGCATGCCCAAGATCTGTGCAACTCAGCAAGACAATTATCCACATGGTTATAGCACTTGGGTGTGCAATTGCACCATTAACCAAAGAGAGGCTGATAATTGATAGATACTAGGAAAATGAGAATCAGTTTTCTGACATCAAGCTATACTGCAGAGGAATTGTGATTTAAAAAACAAAAAGCATGGTATTGGTACAGAGACAAACGCAATGATCAATGGAATAGAATTGAAGACCCAGAAATAAAACCACACACTTGATCTTTGACAAAGAAGCCAAAAATATATAATGAAAAAAAAAGAAAGCATCTTCAATAAATGCTGCTGGTCTAACTGGCAGTCTGAATGTAGAAAAAAATGAAAATAGACCCATATTTGTCACCTTGCACAAAGCTCAAGTCCTTGTGGATCAAGGACCTCAACATGAAACCAGATACACTCAATCTAATAGAAGAGAAATTGGGAAGGAGCCTTGAACTCATTGGCATAGAGGAAATTTTCCTAAACAGAACTCCAATGGCTCAATCTCTAAGATTAAGAATTGATAAATAGGACCTCATGAAACTAGAAAGCATCTGTAAGGCAAAGGGCATAGTCAATAGAACAAACCAGCAACTTACAGATTGGGAAAAAATCATCACTAAACCCACATCCTATAGAGAGCTATATCCAAAATATATAAAGAACAGAAGAAGCTACCATCAAAAAACCAAACAACCCAGTTAAAAAATGGTGTATAGAGCCAAACTGAGAATTCACAACTGAGAAATCTTGAATGGCTGAGAAGCACTTAAAGAAATGTTCAACATCCTTAGTCATCAGGGAAATGCAAATCAAAACTACCCTGAGATTCCACCTCACACGAGTCAGAATGGCTAAGATCAAAAACTTAGGTGACAGTAGATGCTGGCAAGGATGTGGAGAAAGAGGAACACTCCTCCATTGATGGTGGGATTGCAAGCTAGTGCAATCACTCTGGAAATCAGTTTGGATGACCCTCAGAAAATTAGACATAATACTACTTGAGGGCCCAGCTATACCACTCCTGGGCATATATCCAGAAGATGCTCTAACATGTAATAAGGACACATGCTCCACTATGTTCATAGCAGCCATATTTATAATAGCCAGAAGCTGGAAACAACCCAGATGTCCCTCAACAGAGGAATGGATACAGAAAATGTGGTACATTTACACAATGGAATACTACTCAGCTATTAAAAACAATGACTTCATGAAATTCGCAGGCAAATGGATGGAACTTGAAAAT
>CM052712.1:55812616-55863627 GCA_028551405.1 Uromys caudimaculatus | reverse complement strand
CCGTAAAGAGGGCGAGTGCAGCCGATACAAGAAGGATAGTTTCTATCGCGTCAGCCGATTGTGGAGGAAGATGGGGGAAAAGCTCACGGACAGACATGCCTCTCAGAGCTTACCTTTGGTCCTGCAGTTCTGAATCCACTCCGCAGAAGCAGAGGGTCTCCTCGGCGCCGGCGATGATGAAGTCACTACGTTCCTGGGTTTCGGCACCAGTTGTCCCGCGCTACTTGGTCTCGCCAGCAAGAACCCACGCAGACACACGGATCCTTCTGCAGCAATGCGTTTATTGCATCATGAAGAGGAAGACCCCGGGGGCCCAGAATGGCGCTGCTTATATAGCCCTGAGGCAGCGTGTCCTCCACTGATTGGCGTACCCCAGGAGTGGGCGGTGATTAGTCATGTACACCCTTAATGCGCAAGCGCTTCGGGGTTTCCCGCACTATCTATAAGTTTCCTAGAGCGACAGCGGAAGTCAGCGCCATCTTGTAATGGCGAATACTCTAACCGCTCCCTACAGATGGCATGTCTGGCATCAGTAGGCAGAGAAGCCCTTGGTCCTGTGAAGGCTGGGTTCTCCAATGTATGGGAATGGCAGGGCAGGGAGGCGGGTGTGGGTGTGTGGGTGGGGGAACACCCTCATAGAAGCAGGGGGAGGGGGATGGGATAGGGGGTTTCCAGGGAGGGGACCTGGAAAGGGGATAATATTTGAAATGTAAATAAAGAAAATATCCAATAAAAAAATCAAAAAAATTCCTCTTGACTTTTGACTTGTGCAACTACAATAGGATATGAGTGAATGCATGTGTTCCTATTTGCCTTTGTTTGTATTTGTTTTGTTCTATGACCTCTGAGCTTACTCATTCTGTAGTTTGGTTCTCATCACAATTTGGGGGAAAAAAGCAATAATTTTTTCAATTATTACTTGTATCCTTTTCTTGTTTTCTCTTCTTCTGGTATTAACATTACATTTATAACATTTTATTATAAAAATATAATTAGCTTACTTACCCCTCTGCCCAGTCCCTTTTCTTTCTCTCATGTCTCCAGTTTCCCACTCTCTAAAATTCCTGATCGTTTTGTTTTATACATGTACATATATATGGATAAAGATATTTCTCTTAATTGTCTATAGTCCTTTGTCTAAGAGTGGGCCTCATGAAATTACCCCTTTCACAATAGCTGCCCTTGTTCGGGTTCTTGTTTAGTTAGCCATACTTCTGAGGTACCATTTGTGAAACTTATCTATATCTTGGAAACACAAACTCACAGCTGAAGTCCTGTCATTTATCTCCCAAACTCTTCCTATCTCCTCTTCTGCAATGTGTTCTGAGTCGTAGGTGCCTGAGTTGTGTTTTCCACGCTCCACCATCCCATGGGAACATATGCTCAACTCTGGTCACAGCAGCTCTATTTGTAATAGTCAGAAACTGGAAACAATCCAGATGTCCCTCAATTGAAGAATAGATAAAGAAAATGTTCGTTTACACAATGGAATACTACTCAACTATTAAAAACAAAGACATCATGAATTTTGCAGGCAAATGGATGAAAGAAGAAAATATCATTCTAAGTGAGGTAACCCAGAAACTAAAGGAAGTGCATGGTATATACTCACCATGCAAGTGGAGATTAGCCATAAAGTAGAGAATATCCTTGTTACAATCCATAGATCTAAAGAAGCCAAATAATAAGGAGGCCCTGAAGGAGGATAGTTGAATTTTTCTCAGAAGGGGAAGTGTCTTAGTCAGGGTTTCTACTCCCACACAAAACATTATGACCATGAAGCAAGTCGGAAAGGAAAGGGGTTATTCAGCTCTTCCACATTGCTGTTCATCACTAAAGGAAGTCAGGGCTGGAACTCAAGCAGGTCAGGAAGCAGAAGCTGATGCAGAGGCCATGGAGGGATATTACTTACTGGCTTGCTTCCCCTGGCTTGCTCAGCTTGCTTGCTTATAGAGCCCAAGACTACCAGCCCACAGAAGGCACCACCCACAAGGGTCCCTCCCTACTTAATCACTAATTGAGAAAATGCCTTACAGCTGGACCTCATGGAGGCATTTTCTCAACTGAAGCTCCCTTCTTTGTGATAACTCCAACTTGTATTAAGTTGATACAAAACCAGCCACTACAGGAAGTAAAATAGATCATGGAGATGGATGGATGGAGGGAACTTGGTGGGAGAGGAAATAGAAAGAGAAATGGGGAGATGTGATCTGGTGTAGGGAAAGCAGGGGAGAAAGGAGAACTGTAATCTGCAGTGGGAGGGAACATCTCTAGGATGTACCAAAGTCCTGGGACAGGGGGAGGTCCAAGGAAATTCATGGGGGTGCCTCTGGCAGTGACTCCTAGTATTTGGGGATATAGAGTCTAAAGTGGCTACCTCCTATAGCCAGAAGGACTCTCAGTAGAGATAAAAGGACAGCAACCTGCCCACAAAACCTTCAACCAAAAATGTGTCCTGCCTACAAGAAGTGCAGGGACAAAGATGGAGCAGAGACTGAGGGAATGGCCAAGCAATGACTGGCCTAAATTGGGATCCATCCCATGGGTAAGAACCAATCGCTGACACTATTAATGATCCTCTGTTATGCCTGCCAACAGGATGGTAGAGTATCTGACCTATGAGAGGCAGTCAGTGGAGAAAGATGCAGAGACCCACAGCCAAGTATTAGATAGAGCTTGGGAATTCTGAAAGAGTTGGGGGAAGACTTGAGGAACTAAAAGAGTATGAGAACTCAAAAGGAAGACCAAGAGCATCAACTAACCTGGAACCTTAGGTAGAACTCTTGACTATTTCCCTCTCTTGCCAGCTTGCATAGCACCATCTGCAATAACAGTTTGTGCCTATTATCTTATTATCATATTATGTCCTGTTCGGTTGCTATCTCTGTGAGGCCTGCTCTTTTCTGAAGGGAAATGGAGGAGGAGTGGATCAGGGAAAGAAGATGGGTAGGAGGAGTGGAGTGAGAGAAAACTGTGGTCAGGATGAAATGTATGAGTTTTAAAAAATTGAATAGGGTTTTAGTACCATAGTCAAAGGAAACACTTAGATAAGATAACTAATAACATCCCATATATTTGTATTCAATTTTCTTATTCTTTATGCCACTCTTCTTATTACGGTTTATTTTATAGAGAAAATGTTAATAAATGAAGTTTTTAAACATTGAATATTTGCAAAATATAATGCTGGATAAATAAATTTTATATTTTCTACTTTCAGAGTAAAAAGAAAAAAAGTTAGACCTCAGGTCTGTTCCACTGAGATCTTCAGAGTACTGTGTCTGAGTTGACGCTGCTTTAGTTAAAAACCTTACATTCAACTTTTGGGAGGAAACCAGACAACAATAACTTCTTGTATTATTTTGGGAGTCTTTTAGACTCCTCTGACTAACAACTAGTCAGAGGAGTCTAAAAGACTCCCAAAATAATACAAGTTAAGAACTTATAGAGTTAAGAACTACAAAGGAAAAATAATACTCAATATTTTTGTGTCTGGGTTAACCCAGATGAACATAGAAAAATACTATAGTATCTATTTGCCTACAAATTTCATTTTCTTCACAAGTGATTAGTATTCAGTAGTATATATATAATGAATGCTCATTATACATTCCTCAGAGGAAGGTTGTTTCCATTTCCTAGTATAACATTTTAAAATGTTTTTCTGATTATAATTTAAAAGAAGCAAATGGAGGCATTTTAATAGCCATACCTGACAATCTCTATTTGTGAAACTTATTCTATAAATGTTAGGAATCATAATTGTTGTAAATATGAAATCTCTAACTGATATGTGAGCAGAATTTTTGGTATAAGATTAGAAAACATGTGAACAGTTCTATGAATAAATAGAACTATGAATTATATACATGTATACGTTTTGCTCCAGAAATCCCACAAAAGCTTGAATTTACATCAGAGATAACTCTTAAAAGGTTTAGTTTCATTAGAAATAATGAACAGCCATATTTGCTTTTAGTAACTCCTATTAATATAAACCTTTTCAACAATAAACATAACTTTTGTCTTAAATCTATCCATCTTTTCTTCCTATAATTAATCATAATTATTTTCTGTTTTCACTAGATATGGATTCATCCAACCCATGCAATTAGCCACTTATTTAACAAAATATTACATAGTACTGTCATTCAAGAATATATCATATGCAGAACAACAGCCAGTTTGCAATTTCCCCAATGTATGCTCTATAATCAGAGTATCCAGCCTCAGTTGTATAGTTTACACCCATACCAAGACCATACCATCACTCCTTTTAGTTAATCTTTGGTTTTGTGGATCTCCATTCAGACATCAATAGTATTGTGTGACTCACATCTGAGAGGACGTGAGCAAACATCTACCACCCAGAGTACACTGAAAACAGACAAAAGAATATATTCCATGAAAACCCAACTTGGAAAACCAATGAGTTTATTGGGCTTATATGCAAATGTGATACCGAGGGGCTACTGAAAAGAGAATGGGTGACTCAAACGCAGATACACTACTGAAACCCCATCATATCATGGATGGCTATCACAGTTTCTCTCTGTGACTTGCCAGAACCTCAAAAGGTCAGAGATTCTCTACTCAACAACTGGTTTCTGTTTCTATAACTTACGAGACGGGTCTTTTGATTTTCTTTTTTTAAGTTTCAGCTTTCCTAGACTCAATTGGCTTAAAGCAAGGATTTGAGGGCTGAATAATGTAGATGTATATCATGGCTATACTGCTAACTAATTAATACTCCCTAGAAAGATTATTTCTCTTCTATGTGTATTTTTAATCATCTAATATTTAGATTGATGATAATACTAACTCATTAGTATTATCATGATTAGTAATATTGCAATGCTTAAATAAGTTACAGATACAATCTTTCAAACTATATTAGTGGGATTGGAGCTCAGTTGGTTGAGTACTTGCCTAGCAGAAATGATGTTCTACATTTGATTTTTATGTATGATGGTACATACATTCAATCCCCCCACTCAAAAGGCAGACACAGTAGGATTTGAAGTTCAAAGACAAACTTGGCTGCATAGCAAGTTCAAAGCCAGTTTGGAAAACATGAGACCATGTTCAAAGGGCAGGGATTCCTCAATCTAAACTAATGAAGACAGTATTGTCAGATAGTAAATATTCTATAAAAGCTAGAAGTTCATTATTATTACAGGTTGACTTTTTAAGATAAACATTTTATTGCCATTATTGCAGCCATTCTCTTTCTCCAAGAATTAATGACATCATATGAATAATGGGAAATTTATTTGGTTAACCTTTTGACACTTAGTGAGTAAAGACTGAAATCACAGAAAAATCAATGATGATCTTAAAAGTCAATGAACATCTTCTCTGTGTCATCTTGCATTGTATAATATGTACATACTTTTTACAGCGATGTAATTTGGATTTTATCAATGGTATGATATCATTTTGTATTACAGTGATATAATTTAATCTGCACTTTTGACAGTGTTCTTTTTGTTTGTTTGTTTTTTACAAAGATTAGACCCTAACATCATTGTTTTCCTATAATATAGCTGTCTGTTTCTCTGTCATTTAATTTCCTCCTAGTCAGTATGAAGTTGTGGAGATGAGAGGAAAGTGCTACAAATTTTTGTAAACCTCTGTGAGTATAAAACACAGAGAAACTGACATCTTTTTATAAAGATCTAAAAGTATTACCAGCCACTATAAATTGACCCCATCAACTGTGTGCTGTAAAGGGCAGAGTTAAGCTGTCATAAACTTGTAAGTCTACAAGGGTAGCTATGTGACTCAGGCCATAGTAATAGCATGATTTAGATGTCGGGTGACATTGGCAAAGAGCCTGAGACTCACAGAATGAATATCAGCATGGCATCAAGCCATAGAGAAGATTGTCACTTGGGTTCATGTTCAACCATCTCTTATGCTCTCATCCAGTAAAATTACCATTGCCTTTCAGTCCCAATCCAAAATTTCCCCTCTCTGTTCTTTAATCATCGTCTGTATCATTTAGTTTTTATGTTTCAGATTTAACTGTATCCTCATCTTCCTCTCACTGATTAATATCCATGTTGATTTGCTTTGTGAATCAATTATAATTTAAAATGCAATAATGTACCATGGAGGAATTAAAATCTTCTGAAGCGACAAAATTAGTTGGTTCATGGTGACAGCAAACATAATTCAAGCATTAAGAATGCAATTTAACTATAGGAATTTCTATAGGTTAACCTTTAACTCTGTAAAAGAGAAGAGCATTTTCTGATTTGCCAGAGTGGTAGGATGGCATGGGAGCTCCTGTAGATGTCCATATCACATAGCTAAATAACAGCAGTGTTGGGTTCTGAACAGAGTAAGCCTTTCCTTTTGAATGATAAGTTTAATAAATCACCTTCTATAATTCATTAATACCTTTAAATACATGAAGGAATATGGCTTAAATAAGTTCATATATTCAATTATAGGTTTAAATATATACAGAAAAATTATGGTAGCCATGTGATACATGTACTAATATAGAGCATACATCAGAAATAAGTCTGTCAGTTATATAGCTGACAAGAATAAAATTAAAAGCAATATGATTAAGAGCTTTGGTGTCTAAGAATGCAAAAATCAGCAGTAAATCTAGCATTTTTGTATGCTAACCTCATCACTGAGAAAGCCAAACAGAAAATTTCTCTGCTATAAGTAATGAGTAAGAACTAATTACTCAATAACTGGTAGATTTGTTAGTACATTTCATAACTTAGAGTTGCTAGGTTCTCCAGTATTCAGCCCACTCTGCTTCAGGGTACCAGCTTATAGGTTCTCCTATAATCACCACCATATCCTTACTATTCAAGGTATTGTTTTCTATCATTTGAGGAAATATAGTTGCTTTTCTGCTGCTGTAATAGAATTCCTTGCAAAAAGCACCCTTGAGGAGAAAGGATTTTTCTGGACTTATAGTTCCAGAGAGTATACTATCCATCATGGCAGCAAAGGCATAGCAGCAAAGTGATGAAGCCAGCAGATCTTACCTCATCTCCGCACAAGAAGCAGAAAGGAAGAACAAGAAGAAGGCTCAGGCTACATGACTTCATATACTGCTCCCAAGTGACTTCTTTCAGCAGGAGTCCGTCTATAACCTTCTCAAACAGTGCCATCAGCCAAGGACAAAGTATTCAAACCCAAGAACCTATGGGGGATAGAGAGCACTTCATATCCAAACACATAATCAGATTGCCATACTCACCATCATGGTGTCTGACTCAGACCCAAAACATTTGCATGTAAAATATTAGGCAGTGAATGATTTTGATGTGATTCACTTCTCCCCTACAATGGCCCATCATGAAGGACTAACTATCCCTAAAAATATAGTAAAATCCATTTAAGATCAACTAGCTGAAGGCCATCTTGTGAATCCAAGAGACCATGAAAACCATCTATATCCATCTATAGGCTTCTAACTTAGAAACCAGTATCCAATAAAAATCTTCTCCCAAGTTAAAAACAACAACAAAAAAAAACAACATAAGAGTAAAATATGAGGCATGTATATAAATGAGGCGTGTTCTCACTACCACTCTTTGTACCATAAGTGCAACCATTTTACATTTACAATATGGGCTTTGGTATTAAACTCTAGGAACCAAGATGACCAAGCCTTAAATATAAGTGTTCTCTTAGGCACTTGGTGTGATTATTTTAAGTGGCTATTTTAACAACTTAACAATTCTGGAAAGAACAGCAGGGGCAGAAGGAACTCTGAATGGTTAGTGAAGACAAAAAAAATCTATGATGGTATCATGTCAGATTATATATATGGAAACTAGGGTGTATTCTTAACCACCATTCTGGCTATTCTATTGATACAGAAGAGTTTGTCACTTTATATTTCAATTTTCTTTTCTTGTTTTATGTTGTGAGAGTTAGGGTGAATTTTTATATAATCCATAGATTATGGATATAAAGACAAAAATGTTGAGGCTAAACAAAAACAGGTTTATAATGGTTAAAGCATTGCTTAGATGTCATATCATGCTTTGGTTACAGGGGACAATAAATGTGTTTACATTTAAATAAAAGTTAGCTGTGAAATGCTCACAGAATGTGATTCAGGAGAAAATGCCATTTGTGGTGTGTGTGACTCTCTCTCTCTCTCTCTCTCTCTTTCTCTCTCTCTCTCTCTATATATATATATAGATAGATAGATAGATAGATAGATAGATATAGATATAGATATAGATATAGATATATATAGATATAGATATATAAAGAAACATACTTTACTAACTTTACTAATAAGATATTTTTAGAAGCCATCTAGGAAAGGAAAGCAAGCGAGTTTTCTGGGGATGGTCCATTGTTTTGCATGGCTGTAATGGGTATGCACTGAGATACAGGGTCCTCATAGACTTCATCCAGAAATAACTCTTGCTGCTAATGTGCCTTTCCTGCTACTATCATATAGCCTAATGATTTCTGAGCATCAGCCCACTCGATTGGGCAGATCTGCAGAATCAAATATGAACATGTTCTTTCTTATAGCAATTCTATGTAAACCAATTGATAATTTCACAGTTCCTGGTCATGATTTTCTAGAACTCCTAAATTGATAAAATTAATCTCAAGTCCTCTGTACAATAAAAGCTACAAATAGAGAGCTCTGTAAACCTCCATGTGTCGCATGCTAATTGCACTAGGAAAAGAAAGCAAGCTTGGGACAAATTTACAATCAAGGAAATAATTCCTTCTAGGTTAGGAATAAGGCAACTATCTAGAAACTATAGGTCTTAAACTGTGAGTGGGCAATTTATTGTAAGTGCCAGGACAGAAAATAATGATGGACTAATTTATATATACAAGACTTCAAAGTATTAAGACACAAGGCAGATGATTTATCTCTTGACAAAACCATGCTAACTTATGAAACAAAATTATTGTTTTAAGCTTATAATGAACTTATGGAGCTAGTAATTGATAAAGAATGTTTAGCCAGAAACTAGTCTTAATGGACGACATATAAACAATTCTGCTATAACTCCTTAAGCCTTATCTATTTACAACACGAACTATTGCCTTAAACTTACTAAACTTAAGGAATGTAAAAGTCCTTAGAAAACCATGTGATCAATTATCCTGAGAAGGTATCAAAACTAAGAACAACAATGAAGTGGCAGGGTACTTTTTTTTTTCTTTCTCCATCCAGTGTGCGTGTTATCTATGTGTGCTTGACATTCTTTCCTTTTTTTCCCTCTCTAACTCATGAAGAGTTAAAAAACTCCAAGCTTGTTTCCTGGCCAGATAGAGTTCCTAAGGCAAAGAAAAGTAGACACAGGTAACTATGTTTCTTTTTCCCTAGGTCTATCAGCAGGAGTTAATTGCCAGAAACCATCAGCATTTGGCCCTGTAGAGCAAGAGAGAGTTAAATTGGCAGAAGTCATCAGCCATATGCCTCTCTGCCTTCCTCAGCAACCCAAATGTCTGGGAGGAACTGGACTAAGTACAATAAGGAAAGTTCTGTATAAAAAGACCCTGGTAAAATAGTGATTTTTCTTTGAATTCCTCCACAGTTTATGCTTCACAAATTATCTCCTTTTTGCAGCCTAGATTAGAAGCATCTAGAATTTTCTAGTTCTTCAATCTCCATTTTGTTGTGATGGATATAAATAATGAACTTTTATTGTTAATATATCTTATACTAATCAGTAGTTGAGCTTTGCCTCTTCTGCATTCCCTGTGGTTATTAAGACTTTATTCAATATTACTTGGTAACTGAAAGTCTTAAATAGAAAATGTTAGAAAGCTATAGTGTGGCTCCACATATAAGATAAAATTATACATTTTTTAACATCTTAGATCTCTTTTATCAGTTCTTAGATTGTATTTTCCAATTGTCAACAGCAGAAACAATTTCGTGACCATATAATATTTACACACACACACACACACACACACACACACACACACACATACACACACACACACACACACACACCTGCCAAAGTGATGCTATGCTACAAATGATGATCTTCAGATTTAGTGAGCGTAACAATATAGACAAGCTCTTTACAGACGTCTATCCAGAAGCTTCCTGAGTCTAATCATATGAACTAGTGCAACAGCATGCTGACTGTGCAAGGTGATGGCTGTTCCTGCAAAATGTCAATCTGTAGCAAACAAAATGTTATTCAAGAGATTTTCTCAAATGAATTTAAGAATGTAGTTGCACATTTCAAACTCTTTCCTAATGCCTTGGGTTTTACAAATAAATATTCTGCATTCTCTTTGTGTCCTTTTGATTCCCTTGGAATCAAACTATTATCCTATTTACAATGAAGAATGTCTATTAAAACTTGGAAATAGAATGTATGTATGTATGTATGTGCATATGCCTATATATGATTTTTATTTTAGTTAGCTAAACTTGTATATGTTTTTGTAAAGACTTTCACAATGAGTGCAGGTTTCTATGGAGAGCAGAAGTTACAGGATCCCTGGCAGTTGAAGTTACTAGAGTAGATTCTAAAAATTAACCTCATATCTTCTGTAAAAGCATATGCTCATGCCTGCTGAAACATTTCTGAAGCTTCCGAAAATAAATTCTAAATTACTTATCTAAAAATCTTAAGTTATTCCACATTTTTATAATTACATTTACTTACTTAAGTATGTGTGGATACCACGCACATACCATGGTGTTGGGCCTGTCCTGCGCCTCCTCCCCCAGCAGTGATTGGCCGGAGGCCTGCTGCCCTGCTCCCAGGGTGTACCTCCCCAGCACACAGATGGGAGTGCTACATGTGGCCTGGGGCAACCCTAGCCACAGGGGCAGGAAAGTCAGGGCCCAGGTCAGCCTGGGTGGGCGGGGACCTCAGGTTCTCAGCTATAACCATGGCAACAAGAGTGGCTTTGGTGGCAATGGCCCTGATTCCTCGCTGACTTGCCGTCTGCCCTCCTGCACTGGGTACCCCGTTGCCTAGCCAAGTTAGGGCTGCAGCGGCTCTGGGCGGGGTCTTGGTCCTGGGGGACAGCCTGAACCAGACCCTGACAGTGCAGCACTGGGGATGTTCTTCCCATCCCATTGTCCCAAGGGTGAGAGGGTAGGGTCCCAGGCAGTGGTAGTGTTGTGCCCCATTTTGGCCCTGGTTGGGCCTTGAGGACAAACCTGAGCCTGGCTGGAGTTCTGAGACCTGTCTCAGTCACTTCCATATAGGGGTGACTTAGCAAGACCTGTTTGGCACTCCCTTTGCCCTGCCATTGTGGATGTGGAGCTTTGCTTTTGATCCTGTCATTTACCCCTTACCTTCCCAGTGCCTCCTATGTCATGTCATCTCTCCCCATACCTAAGTGCCCACCCCCTTTGCCTTCTCTATATAAACAAGGGCTGATACAGAAACTTGAGTTTCTGCTTCGACAAGACTCCCGGCCTGGTGTGTTTCTTTTGGGCTGTCAATACTTGCCATCCTGCTCAGCCCCAGACAGCCCCCGCTGGACCCGATTCTCTCCTCTCACCTGGACCTGCTGAATAGATTCTAAAACTTAACCTCATATCCTCTGTAAGAGCATATGCTCATGCCTGCTGAATCATTTCTGGAGCTTCAGAAAAAAATATTCTAAATTACTTATCTAAAAATCTTAAGTTATTCCACATTTTTATAATTATATTTACTTTCTTGAGTATGTGTGGGTGCCATGCACATACCATGGTAAGGTATATATGTGGAAGTCAGAGGGTAAGTTGAAGAGGATGATTCTCTTTCCATACCATTTGTGCCTTGGGTGTCAAGCTCAGCTTCTCAGGCTTGGTGATAACTGCCTTAACGCACTAACCTCTAAAAGACCTTTCAGACCTCTCTCTGAAAGGTTCTGGAAGTTTATATTTGTGTTATTCAAAGCCCAGCACTTGTAACTCTGAGATTTTAATGCTATTGAGCAGCACTGGAATTTTAATATTGAAATATTCAGCAATGTAAGTTGGTGGTTTTAACTCTTTGGCACTGTACATGGTTTCTCATAGACTGTAGCTCATAAATCTTGTTGGATTTCTGTAGCATGGTAGAATAATCTCAGCACTATATAATTCAGTTTTTAACACAAAATTTGAGGGTAACAAACTGAATCGAATGTCCATAGTCACTGTCATTAACAGTCTATAGTTACATCTAATAGCACTAAATATCCTCTTTATAATTCTTTTTATTCTGGAATGGAAAAAGCATTGCAGATATTAGAAATTTAATAATTTCTTTTATTTCATCCCAATGTTTATTAATACTTTTTAAAATTCTTTTAAAAAATTAATTACAATATAATTAAATCATTTCTTCCCTTTCCTTTTCTCTCTCTAACCTCTCTAATGTCCTCTGGCTCACATACCACTCATATTCTACTTTGCTACCATTAAATTTAAAGGCCTTTTGTTCATTGGTTATTATTGTCTTACACAGACACACACATGTGAGTAAAATATAAATACAACCTTCTGAGTCTATTTAGTGTGGCTTATGTGGAGTTTTCTGAGCCAACCAATTTATATTGGATTAACTATTATTTCTTACTAATGAGGCATGAAGAAAATGACTAAAGGAGATAGTATTTTGTCACCTAATACACAGAAGTTTTATAAGATAGAAGTGTGTGGACTGATGAAGGATAAATTCAGTGATGCAACAAAAGGTCACGGAAGAAAGAAATAAGATGTGAGGAAGGAGAACAAGAGGTCATTGAGAAAATTATTGAATGATTGAGCAAATAGAGATGCAATGAAATAGTGACCTTCAGATCAACCAATGTGTTTGTTACTGATGTTGCAAAGGCCTTACTTCATCCTAAAATACAATGATGGTTGAAGATCAAGACTTCTTACCTTTAATTTGGTAGGGTAAAACTGGTTACTTAAAGACACAAATAATTTATACAAAAAAAATTCTTTTTTAAAAATCAAAAATGTTATAAAATTCAGCAATAGTGTGTAGGAATTTATGACAGCAGAACATACTGAAATAATTAGAATAAAAATTATATAATTCATTTTTAAATCCCTTGAGTTAAGCTCTTCAAAGATGGAATAAAAAGACTTCCAATGCAATCTTTCATAGCTATTTCACTCATCAAATATCTATTCAGCCTTCATTTCTCCAGTATATTTCAAAGGTCTGGGTTTCAAAACAAAAGGATTACCTTTCTATTCTTGAATAGGTCATGTAAGAAGATTGAAAATGCCATCAGCAAAGTTGGAGATATGCTGCAAGATTTGTGGCAGATGGTACTTGGATCTTTGGATAGATGTAGAGAGCCCTAGTTGGAGGAGCTGAGAGGTGGCCGTTGCAGGGAAGACGGCCGGGGTGGGGGGCACTGCTATGCCTGCATATCTCCTAAAGGAAGATGCACTTCACGAGACCCTTAAAAGATGTAAAAGTTAACTTAATTGAGAACACAAGAGTAAGATATTAGTATTCAGTATGCAACAGCTGCTAATTAACATGGATTAACATAGGTGAATGAATGGCTGCTGAAACAAACAAATCTAACGGTTTTACAACCCTGCATTCTTAGTGGCATTATTTTTGTTCCAAATTGGTCTGAGGCAAGGTCGTCTATGGTGGTACAGAATGAAGACAAAGTAATACTAATATATGTATAATACACATAAGGATTCAGCAGCACGTCCTATAGCTAAATAACGATACCTCTTAGAATTCACATCATTAGCTAAAAGAAAATTCCATTATGTAATTTATTGATTGCTGAATACTGCACATTCTGAATTTCATGTACAGAATACTTTGTTATATCATGTGTTTTACCTTGCAATTTCTATGCAAACTTGTGCCTACATTTTCTTAATTCTTCTGTGTTATTTGGTTCATCCAGATAACATTTTTATTATATAAACTTTGTGTTGAGTTCTTTTCGAGAAGCATATACATTTTAAAAGAAAGGGCTATGTTGGCAGAGAGATAGCTGAATTGTGACAAGCACTTAGAGCTCATGCAATGGACCTGAGTTCAGTTCCCAATCCCTATATAAGGCAGTCTACAAGCAACTGTTAGAACAGATTATTTGTCTTACTAATAGATTAACACATATTTTTCTTTTTTTTTATACTTTATTTACATTTCCAATGTTTCCCCTTTTCTGGGTCTCCTCTTTGGAAACCCCCTAACCCCCCCATCCCTGCCTCTATAAGGGAATTCCACCTCCCACCCAACTGCGCACCCATCCCCATATTCCCACCTTGACATTCCCCTTTACTGGGGCTTCTAACATATTTTTCAATCAACATATATACCTGTAATCTTGTGTTTAATATGTGTGTGGATAAGTTTAGTATAAATTGAATTGATTTGTGAACATATTATGTAAGTGTAATGATATATATGTAATATGTAGTAGCTTCTGAAAATTTTAATACACTGTACTTCTAATTTTAACCCTCATCTAACTTTTCAAATAAAAATATTTTCTAAGATTGGCTTACTCATTTTCTCCTCTCTCTGGAACTCTTCCCCCTTTTATATCTAATTTCCTTTGTTGTTGTTGCTGTTTGGAGTGTTTTTACATATAATAATGAATGAAAAAGAAAGAATATAAAAAGCAGGAAATCATTGTATCCTTATTCTCTTAAAATATATTGAATATCCCCAAAAGTTAGTTTTTAGACATAAGACATAAATATTAGTGTTTATTATGTTTAAAATTAAAACAGCAAGCAATAAATCATTTAGGAATTCATCAGAAATTATCAATGTTGAATCAATCTCTATATGTCTACACACTACTAAGATATTAAATATACATTTGGTGTAAAATATGAAAAAATGCAATGAAGTAGTTTTACACCACATCAAAGATACTTCTTTTCACAGCAGAGGTCATTAAAGAAAGCCACAATTAGTCAAAGTCCAGAGAACAAGTGATCATTGGATGAACTGCCTCTGTTCTTAGACAATGACAAAAATGGGAGCATAAAGATTCTAAGTGTCAGGGGACCAGAAAGTATGCTGTGAGATTATGCCTCCTAGCTATAACAAGAAAGCCACCTATGAAATCCCAATAACATGGCTGCCCAAACAAGATCTGAACAGGTCCAACAACAGTGAATATCCCCATGTTGATGGGGAAAATATGATGGGACACCAAACCTGGAATAAGAACTATAAATACTAACGACTGCTGAGAGAATTAGCCTTCCACAAGGATGAGGCCTCTGGTTGGTTATACAATACCATTAGTGAGCTAGATATGTATGCATGTAGACAATACTGAAGGGACTCAGCAGATTGTATTCATATATTTATTCATTAATCTGTATATGTGTCATCAATCATTAAAATAGATGAGGCCATGTCTTTTGGAGGAGAATGGAATGGGGGAGAATTGGGGAGTTTAAAGAGAAAAGAGGAAGAGGGAAATGGTGTCAATATATTTTAAATAAATGAAAATTTTCAAAATGTTAACTCATGTGGTTAATTTTTATTAGTTTACTACAGGAAACTTAATTGTCAAGTTATTCTTTTTTTCTAAGCTTGATAAAACTATAAGATAATTTTTCATTTGGTATTCTAAAATTAATTCTTAGTAGACCTTAATCAATACATTAAAAAATAACTGTGAAAGCAGTGATTCTCAGCCTTTCTAATGCTGTTAATACAGTTCCTCATGTTGTGATGATCCCCAACCATTAAATTATTTTCACTGGAACTTCTTAATATGGGAAAACTGTGCTAATTAAGATCAAGTCTACCATTCATGGGTAGCCTGAACTTGGCGCCATGGAGGACTCCCTTCATTCTTCAGTGGCATGGTGTTTCGTTCTCTGATCATGTCTGGGAAATTCAACTCCTCCACCCCATGGGCATGTGTGGATTTACAGATGGTTATTTGCCATGATACAGTGGAGACCGAATACCTGGTACTCTGAACAGCAACAAGTACTTCTAACCACTGAGCTATCTCTTCAGACTGTATGACCTTTTTACTTCCACAAAATGTCAGTATGATACATATTGCTTTGGGGAGTATGTACTAGTTGGCTATTTTCTCTGTATACTCCAAGGAATGTGAATGCTCTTCATGTAGAACATAAAGATATCTAGAAGACTTCTGTTTCACATCTGAATATTCCCTCTCTAAACATCAGTAAAAAATCTTCATAAAAGTCACATCTGTTTTATGGTCTTGTGTTTGGCAGCTAGGACACCAAACTGTGGGGCATGTCCTCCCTCTCTCCTGTGTATTTCAACTTCTTGGTGGTTAATTTTGTTTTCACACTGTTGTACAGTTGTTAAAAACTATATTCATGATAGCCTTCATACTTCAAATTATAGGCATTACTAGTGACATTTAGAGGCTTATCTTATCCAAAATTATTTTTAAAATATGCCATTTATAAAGCCTGGAATTCTATATATATCACTCACATAAAGTTAATTATTCAAATGATCCTTGTTCATTTCTTAATGAAATTAAAAGTGGGTTACTGCTAATCAATTATAGTTTTAACTCAAGAAGTATGTTTCACATAAGCTGTTTCCACAGATAAGTCATTAGAGACCCATATTATTATATGGGTCATATTATTCTATTATTATTCTATTATTTTAATGTATGGGGGCGGACACACACACACACACACACACACACACACACACACGTATTATCATGAATACATATGCTAAGCTACCCAGGAGAAAATTCAAGAACAGAACACTAAGGAGTTCTCTTGTGTGTGATAGACTCCCTCAGAGGGAGCCTAATGCTGCAACGGACTGCTGTTCTCAGAACTCACCCTCACAATTCCTCCTTACAGAAATAAAATTTACTAGATGGGAGAAGACAGTGATGCCAAATTAGATTTATCTGTTAAAAATCACAACTTTAGAGTTCATATGGGAAAACCAGCAGAAAGAAGCTATTGATCTATGACTGAAAGCTGAAAAATGATAACAAAGAAATGGCTCCATCAATTTGCAGATCTGAAGAAATATGTCCCTTGGAGTCCTTCACAGACAGCCTCAGTGGTGGGGAAAATTCATACTTGGATTCTGGAAAGGGAGGATATCAGGGGGAAGAAGGAGAAAGAGTCATCAAAAGTATCTCAGAGGACAGGTAAGAGGCATGGCAAGACCTTAACAATGAGAATAATGGAGATCAGATCTCAATCCAGGTTCTCAATTTGTTTTCTTTGCCTTTTACATTAAAGGAGTAAGTGGAGTCATGAAGCTGATTGAACTTCTGAAATTTAGAAAAAGGTGCTAACTTAAAAAATTCCCTCAATGACAAAGATTTAAGTTTCCTTACATTATGCCATCAGGGATACTTTGAATGAACTTAGTTTCTTTAATGTTATTTTGGTCTCCGTGCTGAATTAACACTTTGAAGGATATAAAATTATGCATTATACATACAGGGTAATAAAGGTAAGGGATATAGAATGGTACATTATACATAGAGTGAAGTATCTGTCTTCTGACTTGATTTGAAAGTTAATCTCACCGGAGGGTACATTTTTTCTTCTCTCAAAATTCCCATGGTTAGATGGAGCTGGTTTATTTTTATAATATTAGCAATATATATTTGATAGCTGATAATCCTTCTGCATATTTCCTCACTAGTTATATGTATGTCCAGCATTTAAAAAGATCTTTCTTTGGTATGTATCCGTATGGTTTTCAACACCATAGAAAGAACAACAATATCAACCAACCAGACCCCTCCAGAGCTACCAGGGACTAAAACATCAACCAAAGAGTACACACGGAGGGACCCATGGCTCCAGCCACATATGTAGCAGAGGATGGCCTTGTCAGACATCAGTGGGAGGAGAGGCCCTTGGTCCTGTGAAGGCTCAATACCCCAGCATAAGGAAATGCAAGGGTGGAGAGGTGGGAGTGGGTGGGTGGATGAACACCTATAAAGAAGCAGGCGGAGGGGGAATGGAACAAGGAGTTTCGGGGGGAAACAGGAAAGGGAATAACATTTGAAATGTAAATAAAGAAAATATCCAATAATAAGAAAAAGAATGTATTCTACTCATGATGCTGAGTTATACTACAATGAAATAAAGAAATAAATCATCTCCCTGCTCATGACTGCGATGCTTTAAATGCAGTCGTATTCATGCAGGTAGATTATTGGTTTTGAGTTAATCAGCACAAAGAGTTGTCATTTCCTAGCCTTAGGACTGTTGGCAAGTCTTAGATGATAATTACAAATGTTGTTCTACTAACAAGAAGAGCCTTTACATATTGTCTAGTGGTTAATTATCTGAAATTATCTCTTAAAAAACATGTACACTTTCAATATACAGTACTAGTGATCTCAGAAAATAATTGGATTTTCTCTTGGTTTATCAAAATAACCCAATTAACGTGACTATGTATGAGAAGACTCTCTGGAGTCCCTTTCCTTACAAACTGCTTTGGTTTGCCTACATTTTCAGTGAATTGGCTGTATGTTTTTGTGTGCTGCCAACATGTTAAGGGTCTTATATTTTTAGGTGTGCATCACCATTGCCTGGCCAGGGTCTTATATTTTTAATCTTCCTAATTTTATTTTGAATGAAGCCCTTCAGAATCACATTGGTAATGTTCATAAACTAAGTGCGTTTATAATGAATCAGCTTTCCTTTTGTCTGTATATACAATGATTCTCCCATATCCTTCCTTTCCCTTAATTCTTCTTCCTTTGCAAAATTAATCTTGCTTTCCATGTGCTGTAAACAAAGACAAATCACAAGCCATCGCAGC
Source organism: Uromys caudimaculatus (assembly GCA_028551405.1). Lineage (NCBI taxonomy): Eukaryota > Metazoa > Chordata > Mammalia > Rodentia > Muridae > Uromys > Uromys caudimaculatus. The sequence continues at coordinate 55,844,893 of CM052712.1, read as the reverse complement.
CTGAGAGTTTGGCCAAGATAAAAGCAATCTCTCAAAATGCCTTAAAAGATTTAGCACATAATAAGCTTTAGGGGAAATTGTCATCTTGAATTAAACCCAGCTTGAATCTGTGCTTCTGTGCTTCAAATAAAGTGCCCCTGTCTCTCTGTCTCTCTATGTGTGTGTCTCCATCTGTCTCTCTCACTCTCTGTATGTCTCTGTCTGTCTGTCTCTCTCTGTCTCTCTATCTCTGTCTCTCTCCTTCTCCCTCCATCCTTCCCTCCCTTCCTCCTTTTTTCCCTTCCTTCTTCCCTCCCTCCCTCCCTCCTTCCTTCACCCCCTCTTTGGCACCAGCTCTCATAGCTTGATGGACCACAGGGACTACTTTTTTGAACCACTATGGTGGATATGAAGAGCAACGTGCATGTGAATATGCTGAATATTACAATCTATATCAAGTTCTTAAATTTGCCAAAGTTGTCCACAATGTAATAATATTCTGAAGGAGTTTACTGTCAATAATAGGGTTGTACCCAAATAAAACTGACTTATCCAATATAGAAGTGCTTAATTTGTCACAATCTTCCACTCTTCTCAGAGCTGCCATGGAAACGTCCCTTGAGTACTAAGAATGAGTCATCAGATTTGGAAGATTGACCGCAGGAAGAATAACATGAAAACGGAAGATTGACAGCAGGAAGAATAACATGAAAACGCACCTTATAGATCTTCAGGTTTCCTTTTGGTTCCTATAGGGTTTGAGTTTTACTTATATTTAGCTATGGCTGAAATATGTGCTATACAAGAGGAAAGAAAGAATGTGGACTGCTTATGAAGTTATCTCTAAACAGAGGCAGATCCTTCAGAGTCCTGCAGAGCATAAAAAGGGATTTGGACTTTTACATCCTGAATAATGGATGTTATCAAATGCTGCATTTGGCTTTTTAAATTTTTTTTTTACATTTAAATGATGTAAAATGTTGATTGTTATATTATATGAAAAATATGCGATGTTCCAAGTCATTATCTGTACCCTTCATACATGAAAATACACTCGGACCATAACAGGGATGTCTAACTTTCTTAATATAGCTACTTCATTATTCCCAGGCCCCATAAGCTTGACACTAAAGATTTTTAAGCTGTAATTAATATATTAAAAATGTTAAGAATATTAAATTTTATCCATTTCCTGTATTTTTGTATATAATTCAATGGGACTAAAGAAAACATTATGGGAAATGATATAGTCAAATCTTCAAATGACAGGTTCGTAAAATCCAGTCTCAATCAAAGAAACCAAGACACAAAGGACCTTAACTTCTCTTAGTGAAAGGTGACTTTTTGTAATACTGTGTCTTAATAGGATTTTATTTTCTAGCTTTACATCTTGTTTCTTGTTTTCAGTACACTTAGCTACCTTCTTTACCTTTTCTTCTAGATTCAAGAATCTTCCTGCACCAAGAATACAGGAGATATATAACAGCACCGCGTAATTCTAATTTAAAGTCGTGAAAAACTGCCACAATATTGCTCAACTGTCTATGTCTCCAAATGGTTACCGATGGGCTGCATTAAGCTTTGTATCTACATTGCATATGATGAAAGAAATGAACTTTAAGCACAGTTATGAAGAGAAATATCACAAAGATCCTGTACTGAGTAACCTATAGAATTCTTTTAAACGTCATCTCATGTGGTTTTAACAAAATGGAACTAACCACCTATCCTTAAGGAGCCAGAAGGGTCAAGGACACCATAAATAACTCCCACAATAAACTATTCATGGCTCATAGGGTCTCCCAGAGACTGAACCAAAAATCACAGAACCTGTAAGATTCTGACCTAGGTCCTCTGCATACACATTATGGCTTCATAGCTTGTTGTTTCTGTAGGACACTAATTGTGGGGACAGAGGCTGTCTCTGACTCTTGTTCATGCTCTTAGAGCCCTTTCCGCCCACTGGCTTGCCTCATCCAAACTTGACATGAGGATATGTGCCTAATCTTATCCTAACAATGATGTGCCACAATGGGTTGTTATCCCCAGAAGCCTGTCCTTTACTGAAGGGAAGTGGAGGAGGAGTGGATCTGAAACAGAGAGTAGGTAATAGGAAGGGACTGAGAGGAGAAGAGAAAAGGAGGGGAAACTATGGTTGGGATGTAATATATGAGAGAAGAATAAAAATTAAAATAGAATACAATTGAATAACGTTAGTATCATTTGATTATAAATTAAGCCAAATATCTATACAAATGCTCACATGTGTGCATAAATCAAGGATTTGTGACACACAAACCATTCCTTTTTCTTGAGTTATTAGTCTCATAAGAATGCATTTTTAAACCGGGCAGTGGTGGCACACGCCTTTAATCCCAGCACTCGGGAGGCAGAGGCAGGCGGATTTCTGAGTTTGAGGCCAGCCTGGTCTACAGAGTGAGTTCCAGAACAGCCAGGGCTACACAGAGAAACCCTGTCTCGAAAAAACCAAAAAATAAAGAATGCATTTTTAAAGCCTTCATTTTACGTTTTCGTAGTTAACATTCTATCTATGGCTTTGTTTCAACCTCTTGCTTTTGTTTATGGAGGATGTTCAGAGAGCTGACTGAAGCAGAAGTTGCCCACAACACTGCCTGTACTATTAACGCCCCAAATAACTCTCCATGCTGACTGACCTCATAGCGGTCAGATACTCTGCTTTAGATGTTTGTGTCCTGGTGCTACATTTTCTTTCAATAATGAAAGGAAAAGATCCCAGGCTGTAGGCCTCTACTGTTATCTTCCTCACTGTGCTCATTAATATGCTTATACTACACTAGCACCAGTTATTTTATTTGATAACGTTTATTATGGTATTTGCACATTTGTTTGCACTCCAGTTTTGTTCAGTAATAAGTGTATAAACAACATACATGAAATAAATGTAAATAATAATACAAAACAGAATATTAAAGTTGTTTTTGTTTGCTTGATTTATACATATTTATCTAGAAGTTAACTACCAAATTTTCATATTTTAATTAATAATTGTGCTATAGTATCCTTATATAAATTCAGTAATGAAAATACTTAATCTAGAAATAATAAAGGGCTGCTATTGGTGCTATGTTTCATAAAAAGTAATGATACTTTCTATTTTGAATTTTATTTCCTTATCACATGTACAACTTGATGTTTCTCTGGCAATTTTTGACCCAGAATTGCTCCAGTCTAAAGCAAATGCAGAAAGCAGAGCCTAAAGGCCGACCAGAGGCCGACCCAACTTGGTGTCTATCACATGTACAGGCACCAAACCAACACTATTAATAATGCCACGTTGTGCTTGCAGACAGGAACCTAGCGTGACTGTTCTCTGAGAGGCTTTATCAGCAGCATACAGAGAAGCAGATCCAGCCAACCATTGCACTAAAGTCGGGGACCCCAATGGAAGATATAGGGAAAGGACTGAAGGACCTGAAGGGGATTGCAGCCCCATAGAAAGAACAACAGTGTCAAATAACATGGACCCCTCAGAGCTCCAGAGACTAACCCACCAACCAAATTGCGTGCATGGGCTAGTCCATACTCCCCCTCCCCCATTACATATGTAGCACAGGACTGCCTTGTCTGACCTCAGTGGCAAAGGATACAGTTAATCCTGTAGAAAGTTTATGCCCCAGGGAAGAGGGTTGCTAGCAGAATCAGGTGGAAGTGGGTATGTGGGTGGGTGAGCACCCTCTCAGAACCAAAGGGGAGGGGTATGGGGTGAGGAACTCGTGGAACGGGGTACTAGGAAGCAGGCAGCATTGGAATGTAAATAAAATAATTAATAAAAAGAAATAAAATGGAGAATGACTGAAAAGAATGAAAAATTGTATGTGTGTTTGTGTGTTTGTGTGTGTGTGTGTGTGTTTGTGTGTGTGTGGTGTGTGTGTGTGTGTGTGTGTGTGTGTGTGTGTGTGTGTGTGTGTGTGAGTGTGTTTGTATAAGTATGTGTGTGTTAGGGTCCTTGGGTTCTTTTAAGTATGTAATCATGTCATTTGCAAACTTAACTGTCTTTTCTATTTATTATATTCATAATAACTTGCATTGGCCTGTTATTTTTATTATTACTCCAGCTAAGATTTCAAAAACTATATTTAATAAAAATAAAGAGAATGGGCACCATTGTCTCATGCCAGATATTAGAGAGAATGGGGAAATGTGATTTTAGGAGTTCAGTCTCACAGAGAATTGCTTGACCCTCTGGCTCTTTCAATCTCCCTCCTCTCCCACAATGATTCTTGAGCTTTCTTGATTTCTTGAGCCAAAATTCTATTTTAGGTGAATCAGCTGGAACCAGGCTTCAAATCTCTGCATTTTGATTGGCTATGGTTATCTGTAGTGGTCTATATCTGCTGATAAGGGGCAAGGACTAATCTTTGGTTATAAGGTTAAGTATTTAGAACAGTTAGAGATCAGTTACAGGTACCTGGCTAGGTTTCCAGTGTCAGACGTGCTTCACTCTTGTTGATTAGGTCTTAAGTCCAATTAGAGAGTTGTTAGCATGCATGCCAATAACACACTTATGGCAATTGTTCCATGCTGATTATCACTGTGATACATAAGCCAAACCTGGCAGGATCTCTTTACTCATTCCTTTCTTGGGAAGTTTTCATGGCACCTTCTTGTACCACGAAAGCTGGACTTCAAGAACAAGGCTTTCAAGTCATATGGAGAAATTAAATTAAGCTAATTAACAATTCATTGTGGAACTATTTATGTTAAAAGAATACTGAAAATATAGTCATATTTTTCACATATGCAATGTATCATTATTAACTACTGCATCTTGGCTGTAGAACAGAGCTCGAAATTTTATTCATTCACTAGAAGAAGGTATTAAGTGTTCATTTCTGACACATCCACTAGTCTGCAATGTAGAATATGGCTTGCAGAGTCAGGTTTTGTTCTAAGCCAAAGCAACTACATCCCTAAGGCTTGGTGAGAGAGAATGAGTAAATAATATTCTGCAGAATTTTAAAAGTAGATGAGTTAAATGAAATTTGTATGTAGATAGAACTTAGGATCACGGATGATTCTAACAGAGAAGTAGTTATTTAAATTATGAGCATGATGTAGAATTTTGACTTTTGTGTAAATAATGGTAAATATTAAGGGAAATATTAGCTTTGCTTATACACATGAGGTAGGTATTTTGAGTCTTCCAACTACAGTAACCCCTCATATTTTTCATAGAATAAAGACAAATTAATTTAATAGATACTTATTAGTGTTTATTGTATGACAAATATTAATCTATAGTGAATTTTGAACCGCTCTTCCAAGACCATTTGATCTTTTTCATTAGAATAAATATAATGGTCACCAGATTATGTTATCACTATAGTGGTTGGTGATCATTTTGATAAGAACTTTTATCAGGGGAGATAGTTAAAGGAAGAGCACTGCAAACAATGTGCAGAAAAGTACAAATAAACTTTTGGGGAATGTCAACCTTTAGATGAATGACAAGAAAAATATAAAACTTAATATAGTAGTTAAAAAAGAAAAAGGATTTCAAATATAAACATTACAATCTTCAAATTCAAGAGATATACACAGTCAAAATGATGATTAAAAGGCAGGTTCAATGTTAAGGAGCTTTAAGCAATTCAAAACTAAAGTGTATGTGACTGGAAAGTAGTATGTCCATGGTAACCTTCCAGAAAGCAGGTTCACGAAGAAAATACTGCCAGAAGACTTTGGGAGGTAAAGACTCTTCATTTGAAACTAAAAGGAATTCGCAGTGAAAAAAACAAAGTCTTCTTTGCCTAGATAGAGAATGGTGTTATCTTAAGCTTGTAGAGAATAGCAAGGTACATTGTTTAGTAAAGAAAAGGCCAGGAAAAATAGAGGGAAAGAGAAAAATTCAGGAAGTGAGGAATCAATGAATGATGACCCGTCCTTATGTGTCAATCGGGAAAACAGTGATTATTTTCTCTCTTTTTTTTAGAAACACAAGTTAATTTGAACACAACAAATGAGAGTGACATATATCTGTTCTTTGTTACTTTGTGAATTTTTCCTTTTCCCACCCTTTAACTTCACCCTGGATTCACCCGCTAATTCTAGATAGGAAGGAACATTGATAGAGCAGAAAGGAGAGAGAGAGAGAGAGAGAGAGAGAGAGAGAGAGAGAGAGAGGAGGGAGAGAGAGAGAGGGACAGGGAGAGGAAGAGGGACAGGGACAGGGACAGGGACAGGGACAAGAAGAGGGAGAGGGAGAGGGAGGGACAGAAGGAAGGAAGGAAGGAGGGAGAGAGAGAGAGAGAGATCCCTGCGTCTGTTTCTTTCCTTTTCTTTCTTGTTTGACCATGGTTACAAACCACAAACAATCTCCCTGAAGGACCAACAACCCCTCATGCCTCTCAGAGGTTGTGAGGTAGGGTATGGCTGTAATTATGTAGCCTCTGAAAAGTTCTCAGAATTCCAAATGTCACACAATCACAGAAATTATCTGCAGCAAACTAAGGCATGCTTCTGCTAGAGCACTAAGCAAATCATAGTCAGCTGCTATAGGCATTCTGAAGACTCCACAGCCCTATACCTGGGATGAAAATGAAAGTATATTCTAATAATACTCCCGTGTTTTTTAAAGAAACAAAAATTCCAGAATTCTAAAAAAAAAAAAAAAGTCACTACAGTGACAGAAAGAGAGAAAGACAGGCAGAGACAGAGACTGATAGATGGCAAATAGAGACAGAGATACAGGCAGACAGATAAACAGCCAGAATATCTTACCTCAATGAGTCTATATTTTAAAATAGTCAAATATAAAAGGTAGATCTTATTTCAAAACTAAGAAAATAATAACTTTCTTGAACTAGTTAAAATTCATTCTTCCCTGATGTTTATTTGCTGAAGAATCCTTTTGATTGTTAAAAGATTAGGTGTTATAACCCTTTTAAATGGAATGACCTAGCAAACAGCACACTGTATTGGTCAATTGCACATGACCGTAAGAGTGACTGAATTTAATTCTCTACCATAATTGCAAGTCTCTTCTTAGTAAATTACATCAAGATCTTTGTATTGAATTTGTACATCTTTATATGCTGTTAAATAAAACACAACAGCATGTGTTTCTTTCATTTTACAGGAATACCCTTACCCTGCTATATTTTACTTGGCATCATTTTATATTATAAATGCAGGTTATTCTCATCCACACAATACGGACCTTTATAGTTCTACTAGTTTATCTAAAAGGCATCTCAAACTTGAAAATCTTAAGGCAAACTATTGATCACTCCTTACATTATATTTCTCCCAGAAAACAAATAATCCACATCATTTTATACCCAAGACCAAACAACGTAGGCAAGTCTTTAATAATTTTTATGACTTTCTCTATTATTTTAACAAATGCTTCAACAAATCTTACATTAATAATCAGCTATTAATAATAAAGACATTCCCTCAGAAGCTTTAAAAACTAAATTATCATTAAGTTTCTCTTTTTCCAGCCTTCTTTTCTAAGAACCATCATGACCTGATAGTATTTCCCCATGAATTCTACAAGTATATAGATTCTGTTCTTTCAGTTATGTTGGCTTTCTAATTCAAAATACATGCAAATGTGATTTAATGTTGCATTAGTGGAGGAGTGAATGAATGCATTCTCTGTAATTCCACACTGTAGCTTTCTTTCCCCACTAATTAGGATAGGGAGTGAACCTAGAGGGTAGGATGGAGACAGAAAATGGCTTTTTGATGTCTTGTGTATCCACATCTGTATTACTCATGTCTTAAATTGATTAGATTGTTGTAACTGAAATTACAAGACATTGATGGAGCGGGTGTAAAAGTGTGTCTGTGGTATGAAAGCTTGGTAATACAGGGATAAAGATTATAAGCACGTAAAACAATACCACATATATATTAGACACATATTTTTCAATAATAATTGCAGATAGAAATATCTGAGATCCCAATGGTCTTGAGATTCACTGTATTATACTTGGCTTTGTTTAGTATATTATTACACTGGCATGCATTGAAAATCATATGATTTGAAACATAAAGTAGGCCTTTCTGTAGATGTACTTACTGTTGTTGAGTTGATTGCTGCTTTTATTAGTGGCCATTGAAAACTTGCTTTGATTCACGAAAGAGTAGGAGAAGTTTCGGTGTAAATAAATTGAAAGGTTGCCTGCCACCTTTCTAGGTATAATTAAGTTGTCTGGGCTTGGTGAATACTTTCACAAAAGTGTATTAATATAATCACTGCAAAATGAGGAATTCTATTATATACTTGCTGAGTGCAATTCTATCACTGAGACAGAAAAGTTTAACCATATGAGCTTAAGATATGTGATAAGAAAATCCAAAACACTATTTCAATTCTCCCACATAAATCAGCCAGCTAAGGGCACTGCCCTTTGGCTTCCATGATGACCTAAACTGATTCTTTTCTTATTTTAAAGAAAAGGGGGATGGTTTGCTAATAATGGCTTCATAATATTACCATCCGACTTCATCTTTTTTCTCTTTATCTTGTCCTTTCCTTTGTGGTTCAACTGGGAAAGCACCCTTTCCTTCTAGTGCCATCTGCTCTACCATTTTGCTCCTGTTGTTTCTTCCTTCTCCTCCTCTTATAACCTCATTAGCATGCAAATTTCCTCTAGTGCCTTCCACTAGCTGGTCAAGTGTAGTAACAAAACAGGGGTCATTTAAGGCCTGTGATCAGGTCTGCTTAATGGACAGTCTGATGATTTCTAAAGCATCCTGTTTCCACTTCCTCAAATTCAGCATACACTACTTCAGTTAACTTTTTCCTGGCACTTAAAGAAAACTCATCACCATATACTCAAAGCCTTGTGTGTTGATAAAACTATTTTTAAAATTTTTCTTCTCCATAGGTTCAGACTTTCAATAGTATTATTTGTAATTCACAAACCCAGTCTCATGAGAGATCCAGCTTCTTCTCTCTTAGCTCTCCCACGGTTAATGGTCATTCCCTTAGCATGTTCTTTATTTCCCGCTCTTCAAGTACAGCTGATCAGGTTATTGATCTATCAATGTAGTAGAATGTCATTAAGAGTCATTTTATTTTAAGTTTTTTGTTTTGTTTTGTTTTTAGAACAATAGCACTTTGTTCTACCCCAGGTCCCTGGGCAATCTTGTGTGAGGTTCTTAGTTACCTAAGCAGGTCAGTTATGGGTTTCCTCTTGTGAAACAGACATTAAATTAAATTAGGTACTGGTTGGTTTTTTCCACAACATTGTGCCACCATTCCAGGTTTGTGTGTTGTTAGTTTACATTTCCCATTTGGTAGCATACAGAGTACCTAACTCTTGATTTCAAAGTCCTAAATTCTGTACCTTGTGAAAATTCCCTTCTGTCAAATAAGCTAATATATTTACAGATTCCCTAGATCAGGAAATAAATCTTGTTGAGAAGACATTCTACCTATAAGGCAGGGGCATATTACCCTAACATTTAATTATTAATTTCTGCATATCAATATGCAATGTTTTCTTTCTAAAATTCAAGTTAGGCAAGTGTATTAATTCTTTCTTGGTAGAAATCAAGTGATCATAAAGTTAAATAGTTCAATACATCACACATTTATCTTTCCACAGATAAAATTTTAGATGACCACTGTCGTGAGACACACAACCTAAACCAAAGAGTAAGACAGAGAAACTCTCTCATCTTCCACTTAGGATTTACTTTCAAGTTTATTCAGTTATTACATTGAATTTGGGTTCCTGTGGATGAATTATGTAATCCCTGTTTTCCTGCTTGTTGGTGGGCAGAGATTATATCCTTAGAGCTATAAAGGAAATCCTAACATGCTTGCCTTCCTGGAATGTAATTCATAGCATGTATATTTCCTGAGTACCAAGCCATTGGAAAAGAATAGATGTTCTTATCTGTAAATGCTGCTATGATTAGGTTAAGAGCATAAAGAATAATATCTTTTCTCTTTACTAAAAATTGAAGTGGCTGGTAATTACAGAGAAATTCTACAAATTAGCATATATCTATGATATGAAAATCCATCTGTTAAAGATACTTCATTATAACAAAAAAGTTCTATTTTTTAATATTGAAGTGTGGTTGAATGTTGATGTATTTATTTTTTATAGTGTTAGAGATAATGGGCAACATAGTAGAGTCCACAGTATAAACAATTGTCAGTCTACTTGCATGTTAGGTTCTTTCCCTAAGCATTGGCCATTTTGGCTTATAGCATTATAGCATTTTTGGCTGATGAAAGTAACTTTGGCTAGTTCTTGACCTTTTATATAGAAAGAGGATAGTCTCATACTGCAGGCAGTGAGTCAAGTAACTCAAAGAAACAGGAAATTATTTCCATTCTAACTAAACTTGCCATACTCTGAGCCCCAGCAATGCATGTTATCATGAAGCAGGGTTAATTTCTGCTTTCAAAGCAGTTCTAACATGACAAAACCTAATTTCTAGTGTAATTGTATTTTCTCTTGTTCTTTGCTCAGGCTAGAAGAAAATAATCTCATGTTCATCATCATAAAAATTACTTCTCACTTTTTGATTTCTATTATTAAAAGAGATCTAACATTTTCTGTTCAGAATCACTCGCTTTGCTATGCCCACCTGGAATGTTTGGCATAGCCTTCCTGAAAAGATGGAAGCTAAAGTTGACATATAAGAAAGATCTGCTGAAATTCAACTGGCTAATTTATACAAAAGTTCAAAGGTATACCCAATCACTAATAACAAAATATTAGTCTGTTTTTGTCATAATCTTTCTAACATATAAGTGTAACAAATTCAAATATTTAAAAGGATAATTTATATCAAATTGATTAACATTTGAATACAATCAGTCATGGGCGTGGAATACTACTTAATCAGATAATGACTTCATTAAGCATGGTTAATCACACATCACCCTGAACTCATTTTCTAAACCTAGAATTAATTATTCAAATTATGGCAATTAAAACACAACAGTCAATGACTGGTTTTTTAAGCTACCTAGGCAAGCTTGCCAAAGAAAGAAGCTCGTCATTTTCAGGGGAATGTGTATTGAATCTATAATTCAAGAAAATGGAATTCTGAAATGAATAGAACTATAAGACCAAGATAAGAAATCATTGAATATTTTTATTTCACCCAAATCATATAACAGATTCTGAGACGTAAAGAAAAAACAGATATATACTTAGGGGGCAGGGAAAGTGGTTCAGTGGATAAAATACCTCTTACATAAGCATGGTAACATGATTTGGATACCCAGAAACCATATAAAAAGCCAGCTGCTATGTCATTTGCCTGTAGCAGCGGTACTTGGAGTATGGTACAGACAGGTGGATGCCTGGGCCTCACTGGCCAATGCCTGCAGCAAGGTTCAGAAAGAGACCCTTAAAACTCAAGTGGAGAAACACATAAGAATGGCATTCTCACCTGAACCTCTGATTTCTATAGAATCAAGTATGCCCAATATACATGAACATAAACACGCACACACACATACACACACACACACACACAGAGTGAGAGAGAGAGAGAGAAAGAGCGAGAGAGAGAGAAAGAGAGAGGGGTCGCAAAAGGAAAGAATTAAAGAATACATTTGAATTTTAAAACTATATGGTTATCTTAGTAATATAAATGATATATTATCCATTCAAGTATGGTATGCCTCTTTAGGATTAGACTGTAAAATACATCTTCCTTGTTCGATATAATGCACAATATCTTACCTATTTGGTGCACGATGGCATGAAATCCTTTGCGTGTCAGGACAAATAGCCTATATTAGAGATTTTCAATGCAAAGTGAAATGCCATGGAATCCACAAGGTAAATTGTAAATAACAGCTCCTATACTGAGTTTCAGGAAAGGCTGTCCGGCTTGCTCACCTTTACACATGTATTGGAAAACTAACTTTTTGTCAATCGCATGTTGAAATGAAACTTGATTTTTTTCTCAGCACTCTTGCACAAGGCACCCTGAGCACTCTGACACTGCACACCGAGAGGGTACCTTCACTTACATACTCTAGTAAGTAAAATACAGTAAGGTGTATCAGAGATAAGAATCTTCAAAGTTACTCTGTGACTCAGTGCTAGCAATAGCAATTGGAGAACAGGAACATTTTGTTAAATATTTCCTGTTAATGTGGTAAACATATCACAACCAAAAGCAACTTAAAGAAGAGTTATTTGGCTCATGATACCAGAGCATAAAGAGTCTGTCATAGCAGGAAAAGGTCTGCTGTGTCAGCAGGAGCAGAATCCTGAGGAATTACATCTCCACTACACATAGGAGGCAGAGAGACATCAAGAATCAGGGCAGAATATAAAAAGTCAAACTTCCTCCAGAAAGCTACCCAAAGCTCCAAATACTTCCCCCCAAAGCTCTCTTAATGGAAATCACGTGTTTAAGCACATTAAAACATTTTCTCACTCAGTCCACCACATTGTTTCTTGTCTTGTCCCCACAAATTTTGCTCTGTCATTTAATTATTTTACACTCAATATGACATTCTTGTTGCTGATTGCATTTTAAAATGTATCTAGGGCTTTCGTTTTGCAGCAGGTACTCACATAATTCTGGCAAATTGCCAATTCCAAATCACCATGTAGAGGCTCAATTTGACATCTTAATCTCCCTGCCTCATCAGGTAAGCACCATTACTAAAGATGTGTACTCCACAAGTGACTCTAAAGAATACTTTTGATGATGATGATGATGATGATGATAATGATGGTGGTGGTGGTGGTGGTGGTGGTGGTGATGGTGGTGATGATGTTTACATGTATAATTTTTGTGGGTGAGTGTGCCTGTGCTATGAAGTACCTGTTTTCTAATGATCTATGTCACCCAACAGAGAGTATTTTAATTTAAAAAATGTAGAGGGGGGAGGCAACGACAGAAGGAAGGAGGAGGGGAGGGAATAAGGGAGTGAAAGAAAGAGCGAAAAGTCTTTGTGTGTGTATTTGATAGTGCTTGGTGTGTGCACATATGTTGATATATGTGCATATATGTATCACTTTCATTTTTGACATGCAATCTCTCAACAAAGAAGAGCATGTTAATTTGGCCATAATTGGTAGCCGGTGATCTATGGGGATCCCCTTCTCACTGCACTCATGCCCAGGGTTGTGTATGGGCACACAGCACTGTACTGACATTTTCACATATGTAGACGTAGGCAGATTCATGTCTTGTATTTGCACAGGTGTCACTTGACTAACTGAGCAGTTTCCCTGGCCTCTGATTATTTTTCAATTAAACATTAATTAGAGTATATGTATACCTGTAAAAGTACCAAAACAAATAAATCACTTTTACTTGTACCCATAAATTTTATTATATACAGATTTTTGCAAAAATAACAGTTGAAAAATCACACAGACAGAACAAGTACTAAATTCTGATATATTATATGACATTTTTATTAGTATTAGAAGATTGTTCTTCATTAAGAACCTCAAGCAAGCAAGCTAAGATGATATTTAATTTTAACTAATGACTATTTTATAGTATATTTTGAATCTGATAATACAATACATAGCTGAGTTTTAAATAATATCAAATTTGTACATATATATGATAGTTACGATGTAGAAAATAAGGTAAAAATATCGACATTCCTATCACAATATACACAAATGGGACATTAGCTTTCTCCACAGTGCATCTCAAAAAGAATAACCATTTCAAAACTAGTTATTCAATAATAATGATAATTTGAATTTGATCCTCATTTCATTTTACATTATGTTCAAACATCAGGTATAATTCTTCTGAAAATTAATGTGTTCCTGTTGTCATCCTAAACTTGTTTTTACAGTGTATTGAATACTTTTAACCTAATAATTTAGTTTAATGGGAGTTATGTTTCATTATCATAAATTTATAAAATAATACTGGATAATTTCATGGAAAATTGTTTCTGAAATTACCACATAACTCAACACAAAGAGACAATCTGAAATAAAAGTTTTATTCTCCTGCCCAGGTGAAACCCCATTAATAATAAAAGCTTGCTGAAATGTTGATAGTTATTTGTTGAGAAGGAATATAATAATGAAATATTGTAACTAATAGAAAAATACATTCTAATAATGCATTTAATATGTATGCTTGTTTCCTGTAATTATTAAGCACTTTATTATCTCTATTTGTACCCTTCACCTACAAGTTCAGTAATAGAATCTGAAAATACCAAGAAAAATACTTACAATGTCATGACAAATACATTATTATTTTCACTTGCCATGTCAAAAAGATTATTTGGCTTCAAAAGTATTTATAGAACCAGAGACATTTATTTTCATGTGTATTTATTTCAATTTGGTTTTATGATGGTACATGTTCTACTGCAGCAAATTGATGCAAAAATTTAGTAAAAATAATAACTGATAAAATTGACACACTGAGTAGACTCTTAGTGTAATACTGAATGCATACTGTGAAATAATGAATATTTATGAAATAAAATTATTAGTCTGTAAACAGGTTCAAACTCTTGATTATGTCCATTCATATTTCACATTATCATTTCTTGATGTCTTAACTCACAATCTCAAAAAATGGAAAAAGATGAATAAACTCTATTTGTTAGTCTATTACTTTAGACATATTGACATATGATCATTATTAACTTTGATGATTGAAGTCAAATATTAAAGATATTTTAAGCTTATCTGTGCTAATTATACTTATGAAAGGAAGCAGTTTTCATCTTTGCACTTAATGAGGTCAAGAACTTTAAGTTAATTAGGTCTCATTGCTTTCATGGCACAAAGAATCATATGTAAGTACATCAAGGGAGTAAAAAAATGTGCATTTGAGAAGATCATAATGCTATTGAAAGAATTCAGGAAGAAAACACTGGGACAGGATTATTTAAAATTTCTCAGTATGAAAACTATTCTCCAAGAATGTTTTTGAATGGATATGTGATACAAATGATTGGACAGTAAAATGACAGAACTGTCCTCTCTGTTTCACCACACGTAAATGTCCTAGCACACCTAATTACACTTTAAAACTTACTCTAATGGAAATAATAATAGAAAAAGTATCAGAATGAGCATAATAGTATATAAATAACTTTTAAATGCTTTGTCTTTATGAATAATGAACACCATTATATATAATACTGCTCAATATTTGACAAATCCTTATTCTTTATACTTTAAAGTAATTTGCTGATATTTAAAAATGTTTTTAATTCAGCAGTCAATAATCATACAGTGTATAGATACTTGACCCTTCTGCAACTTGGGAAAAGTATCAACAGAATCTTGCATGAGCTAAAATCAACAAGAAGGGATTGTACAAAAAGTGTTGACAGAGGGATTGTTTTAAATTAATACTACACAGTCACAGTTCTTCTTTTAATTATATATAGCTTGTTTTTCTCACCCATACTGTAATTATTTATTGTATGTATGTAAGGCATATAACAGTGCATATGAATGTAATAAAATCCTTATTATGGTGAGTTAAATATATTAACTGTAACTGTATTGTACATTGAATCTTTTGATATGTTTCTTCGGCACATGTACAAATATGTGGACATTTGTCTACAATTCCAACTTAGCCCTTATTTTTTCCCAGTCTCATGCTATCTATCCATCACCTTATCTTCTTTTTCAAAATTTTGGACTATTTTTAGATTCCAATTTTAGATATCACAGTAATTACTTTCAGTGTCTGGCTCACTTTAGGATTAGAACACTGTTGTCTGAAGTTGGGTGTGGTAGATCACACCTTTGTTCCCAGCGCCAGGGAGGCAGAGGCAGGCAGATCTCTGAAGTCAAGAACAGCCTTGTCTACAAAATGAGTTTCAGGATAGCCAAGGATACACAGAGAAACCCTGTCTCAAAAAATCAATAATTAAATACATATATGGTAGATAGATAGATAGATAGATAGATAGATAGATAGATAGATAGATAGATAGATAGATAGACAGATAGACAGATAGACAGATAGACAGATAGACAGATAGATAGATAGATAGATAGATAGATAGATAGATAGATAGATAGATAGATAGATAGGAATAAAGATAATATTCTCTGAATTCATTTAGATTGTTTTGCCTGACAGAATTTTTAGAAGGGAGTTATATTCAGTTATATCTGTTGTATGTAGTGCAGTTTTGTTACCCATTTACCTATCTGTAGACACTTAGATAAAAGCATTTCCTGTTGTTATTAATAATGCTGATGTAAATATGGAAGCATATCTGAGGCAGGTGCTGACTTCACTTCTATAGGAGTGACTGCTGTACCTTCTTCTCAGTCTGTTTTCCTTTTTAGTGGACCTTCCACATTTATTTCCATTGTGAAGATGCCTGTCACCGATTCTAGTAACAACACAGAAAGACTCTTTTCCCTTCCATAGCCCAGTTACCAACGCTTGTTATCTCTTGACTTTTTTAATAAAAGGACTCTGAAAGATGAAGTGATGTCTTAGGGTTTTGAGTTTTAGGTCTATAATGATTAATTTTGTTAGACACTTTTAATCTATCCATTGGTTATATGTCTTTTTGGAGAAATATTTATTTATACCCTTTAATTGTTTTTAAATTGGCTATTTGTGTGACATTTTTATTATTTTCATTACTTATTGCAATGAGTCTTCATATTTTGACTGTTCAACAAGTATATAATTGCATTGCTGTACCTAAGATCAAGAGCGGTTTTCTGAAAAAGTATACAGACACACATATATAAATACAAGGACAGCCGTTACCTCAGCCAACATGCTGTCTTCTCACTCCCTCCTTCTGCTGTACAGGACAGTCTTAGTCTCGTGTGTTAATGGAAGAAAGTCTTAATCTCATGTGTTAATGGAATCAAACATGTATTTTTCCTTTTTTTCTTTTCTTTTTTGTGTTGAAGAGGTTGTAAAAGAGGCAGCGGACCGAGAGAGCTGTCTGTGAGATGGTGCCATCTAAAACAGAGAGGACACAAAGGTGTGGTTGGGGAGGGAATGGATCTGTGAGAAACTGGGGAAAGGAGATTGTAGATCAAATATGAACAAAAATACCTCGTATAAAATTCTTTTCTTTTCTTCCTCTTTTTAATTTTTTTTATTTATTATATTTAATCTTATTTTTTAAACAATCTAGTCATTATCCCCTTCCAGGTCTGCCCTCCAATAGTTCCTCATCCCATTCCTCCTCCCCCTTGTCTCAAAGAGGACGTCCTTCCGTACCCCCACCCTACCCCACCCTGCCAGGCCTCCCCACACCCTGGGATCTCAAGTCATCTCAAAATATGTTACCATCCATGCTTAATATATAATTTCATATGACTTGAACCTCGATCCAAGTGTAAATTAAGAAAACGGATGTTACTCTAGTCACAAAGAATCTAGCATCTTCAATTCAGAAGACAGATCTTATATTTATGTTGGTGTTCTTTAACTTTTATGTTCTAAATATCCTGAATTATAAACAATGCATGTATTCAGACACCTAACTGGTTTGTCCTCTCTGCTCTTTGTTAAATAAAACTCCTAAGTAGCAAGTAAAAATTGTGCCAGTAGAATTCATTGACCAAGGTTGATTTTGTTCAAGGAGACAGGGATTGACACAAAGACTATTAATTTAAATGAGATTAAGTGCAATTATATTGAAATAGAAAGCATGATATATTTTTAAGATCTGGAAAAATATAGGAAAACCTTAGAAAAAAGTTATTCAGTGATATTAAGTCATTGATGCTTAATAACTAAAATCAAGCTGCTAACCTCTCACAGATTGGACGATATACTATGATTACTACATTTTGTAGGATGCCTCCCTAATCTCAGAATATCTGAGAAAGACATTCTGTGTAAGTTATAATGGGCTAAAATGCTATGAGAAGATTTTTTATCACATAGTGGGCAGAGAAAAAAAGTATAATTGTAATGGTAATAAAGTAAATATGTTAGGAAAAAGAATTAGAATAGCTAGAGTCCAGAGTAAACTGTCTAACATTTACTCAAGTGAGATTGACTGTAATGTGGTCTCAGAAAACAGCTTTCCAAGAGCTCTTACTGAGTGAACGGTAAAACGTACCATTTAAAAAGAGATGACGTTGCCCCAGTCATAGATCTGGACAGATTTTATAGAGGATTTCTCTGCTGCTAAAGCACTGTCTTCACTCACTGCCTCTTTCAAAGTACTTGTTCTCATCAGTCATTGAAAGATAGTTTATACTTTCAAGCCTTATGCTCCAATGTGACAAAATTTAGAGTTAAAACATTTGGTTAATATTTAAATTAAAATGTGCTCATAAGGGCATGACCTACCCTATAGGAGGACCTAAAATATAGAAGCAAGATCCTTATCAATGGACAGGCATCCAAGCTAGGTAACTTTCTAGGCAAACAAAGAAGAAAACAAAAGATTTTATGAGAGGCAAAGAAATAGGAAACCACATACAGGCCAGAAAAGAAGTTTTAACAGAAACTAAATCTTTTGGCACCTCAATCATAAATTTTATAACTAAAACAAAATAGAAAAAAAAAGTCTGATATCTAAACCCAATCTATGATAATCTGTTATGACAAAATAAGCAAATGCATACTATCTGTCATTTACGTTCTGTGTTCATTTCATCTTTAAAAATCCCTTCTGTTTATCTTCTGGTGCCTATGACCCACTTCCAATGTTGGCTTCATTTGTTCAATGTCTCCACATTGAAAAGTAATAAAATATCATCCTTGTTTGCAAATATAATAATTTTCCTAGACACCATCATTTTATATATTATAGTGCATTTCATATTTTTGTACACTTGTCTTCTTTTGTAAGACCTGCCTGTTAAGTACTTAAATTTGCTCCCCCATATTCCCACCTTGACATTCCCCTTTACTGGGGCCTCTAACACCCTCAGGCCCAAGAGCCTCTAATAGAAGAGAAAGTGGGGAAAAGTCTCTTACACCTGGGTACAGGGGAAAAGTTCCTGAACAGAACACCAATGGCTTATGCTCTAATATCAAGAATCCAACAAATGGGACCTCATGAAATTGCAAAGCTTCTGTAAGGCAAAGGACACTGTCAATAGGACAAAACAGCAACCAACAGATTGGGAAAAGATCTTAACCAATCCTACGTTCAATAGAGGGCTAATATCCAATATATACAAAGAACTCAAGAAGTTAGACTCCAGAAAACCAAATAACCCTATCAAAAAATGGGGAACAGAGCTAAACAGAGAATTCACAACTGAGGAAATTCGCAGGACTGAGAAACATCTAAAGAAATGTTCAACATCCTTAGTCATCAGGGAAATGCAAATCAAAACAAGTCTGAGATTCCACCTCACACCAGTCAGAATGTGTTATCTTTTACAACAGAAAGCTTTTTAAATTTGATTTTCTTTTGCCTAAAACTCCTTTCCATATTCTACTTGCATAACTGTTATATTCCTTATTTCTGGAGTTCTTTTTGAACAACCACTATGACAAATATTTCTGGGTAAATTCAGACATATTTGTCATAAGATTAAGGAAGTCATTCATATTATCTCTTTGGGATTTATGTTTAATGTTTAAATAATCAACTAATTTAGAAATTAGGTTTCTCCTTAATCCAAATTGAATAATCATCATTTAAAATGTCAAGGGTTTTTTTTTCTCTTTACATAAATGAATTTTAAATAGGGAATTTAATTAAATGAAAAGTTAAGTAAAGCCACATTTATTAAGTCATGCATCAAGTACAATATGCTAAATTTTTACCTATTAAACCCAGTTCCAATAGCTCCTATCACAAATCATGTAATTTTAGCTGAATCCCACTGTGAAAAAGCAAATATTTTTTCAGTCCTGTTTCGATCAGTAACACAGTGCCCATCTAAGTGAGAATTACAAATTCTAGGTTACACATTCAATTAAAAGAATTCAAGGAAAAGGCCCTTCCTCCCAACCAGCCCTGGCCGGGGCAGCCTACTTCTGGATTCCTCTATGCGTCACTTCCTGTTGCCCATTATCTCCCACAACAGCTGGTGACACAGAGTCATTTTGCTCTAGGAAAGCTCTCTCGTCCCTCCTCCATCTGTTTCAGCCCATTTACTTCAGAAATAAAACACTGCTCTAGCTGGTTTGCTTACATCTTAACTACAGCATAATTTAAATCCCTGCCCTTAGAGAAAGCAAATTCTCCATTCAGAGAGAGTAGTTTTATTTTAAAGACATATTGACAAAGGAGAACTGAACAGGTCCTACAGAAACATTATATAGGTTTTATAAAAAATGTAGAAAGCCTATGTCAAAAGAAGCTAAAGCTGATTGTTAAGCGTATGTGGACATAGTATGTATTGGGATTCTGAAGTTTATTTTAAACCTAAGTGCCCATTTAATTGCATTTCCACTGAAGATCAGAAAGCATTGTCAGTATTTATAAGAACCACCAGAACAGTGACCTCATGTCCTGTTGTCAGAGACATCAATGAATTTGGAAGCAACTATTCTTTCTGCTTCTGCACATATTTATACCTGGTTCAAAGGTCTGAATCACACTAATAATAACAGCTTTCATTTATTTTCTCATTTTAAATTCTTCCTCCCTTCTCTTTGTGTTTTTCTATGAGAAAGAGAGGGGGAGAGAGAGGCTGATTGACTTTTTCTGAACCTAACAAAAATCACAACCTCTAGGACCCCCACTCCTCTCCAAGACTCTGCCCACCAACTCCCCAGAAAACACCTGCAGTGGTGGTAAACTCTACTCCATACCTTGTGGTCTATTTTCTGCCCCGTGACTCTGACTGCTTTCCTGGAGGCCTGCTGGCACCAGAGACATCAGCTTTAGCCTTCCCCACCCCAAGCCCATGGCCACCAAGTTCCTGGAAAGCACTACCAATACAAGTAAACTGTATACTATATCTTGGGCTCCATTTCCCACCCTACAACTCTGCCTGCATGCCTGGAGGCCTGTAGTCATTAGTTATAATCAGGTAAGCCCCTGCCCCAAGCACTTGCTTCCATTTTTCCCTAAAACACACCTATTAGCTATAAATTGCACCACACACTCTGGGCTCCATTTTTCAGCTCACAACCCAGATTGCTTTCCTGGAGGTCCTTCAGCACGCAGGACCCCAGGCAATACTGATACTAAGGATTCCAGAGGCCATGGTAGAAACAGAAACTCCAGTGGCCAAGCAGGCCACAAAAAACCCCAGGGGAGACGGCCTAATGGACCTGAAGACTAGCTAGTCACAAGAACCCCAGGTCTCTCAGGCCACTAGACAGAGAGGAAGGAGAAACTAAGAATAACTATAAAATCCAGAAGGCTAAAGGTCAAGATAAAAACACAATCAACAACAGCCAGGGCACCGCTAGATACCAGATACCCTACTATAGCAAGGACTGGATACCATAATACATCAGAAACACAAAAAATGGCCTAAAATTCAATCTTATGAAGATGATAGAGGCCTTTAGATAGAAAAATGAATAAATCCCTTAACAAAATACAGGAGAATACAATCAAAGAAGAAATGAATAAAACTCTTCAGGATCTGAAAATAGAAATAGAAGGAATAAAGAAAATATGAACTGAAGGAATGTGGAAATGGAAAACCTAGGAAAGAAAACTGCAACTACAGATGCAATAGAATATGCCACATGGAAGAAAGAATCTCTGGTATACCAGATATACTAGAAGAAATCAATACATTGGTCAAAGAAACTGTTAAATCTAAAGTTTCTGAAACAAAATGTCTAGGAACTGTGGGACACTATGAAAAGACCAAACCTAAGAATAATAGGAAGAGAAGGGGAAGAATATTTCCAACACAAAGGTCTAGAAAATATTTTCAACAAAATTATAGGAGAAAATTTCCCCTAAAAATGATATGCTTATGAACAGAGAAGAAATTTGAAGAACACCAAATAGCTTGGACCCACCATATAATAATCAAAATACTAAATATATAGGAAAAAGAAAGAATGTTAAACACCGCAAATGAGAAAGGCCAAAAAATAAAAGCAGACCTACCAGAATTACACCTGACTTCTCAACAGAGACGCTAAAAGCCAGAAGGGCCTGGGCAGATATCTTGACATTTCTAAGAGATCAGAGCTGCCAGCTCATACCTCTATATCCAGAAACATTTTCAATCACTATAAATGGAGAAAGCAAGATATTCCATGACAAAAATGAAGTTTAAAAAAAACTTATCCCCAAATATATCCCTTCAGAAAATACTAAAAGGAAAATTCCAACCCAAAAAGTTTAACTCCACCCAAGAAAACACAGAAAATAAATAATTCACACCAGCAAAACTAAAAGAAGGGACACACATACACACACACACACACACACACCACTATCATAAAAAAAAAAACAGAAATTAACAATCATCAGATATTAATACCTCTCAACATGAATGGACTCAGTTCCCCAATAAATAAGTCACAGGCTAACAGAATGGATCCAAAACAAGTTCCATTAGTCTGTTCCATACAAGAAATATACCTCAGCACTAAATTTAGACATTACCTCAGAAGAAATGGCTGGAAAAAGATTTTCCAAGCAAACTGGTTCAAAACCAAGCTATAGTAGCTATTCTAATATCTAATAAAATAGACTTTCAACCAAAACTAATCAAAAAGGAAGGTAAAGGACACTTTATACTCATCCAGTGAAAATTCTACTATGATGCTGTCTTAATTCTGAATATCTATGCACCAAATGTAATGGTACTCACTTTCATAAAATAAACATTATCAAAAGCCTAAGTCACACACTGAACCCCATACATTAATAGAGGAAGACTTCAACATCCAACTCTCAACAACTGACAGGTCATCTAGTTAAAAACTAAACAGAGAAATAATGAAACTAACAATTCTTGTGAATTAATGGACCCAACAGATATCTACAGAATATTTCACCAAAAAAGAAAAGAATATACCTTCTTCTCAGCATCTCACAGAACCTTCTTCAAATCTGACCATTCTAGGACACAAACAAGTCTCAACAGATGCAAGAAAACTGAAGTAATGCCTTGTATCTTATGAGACCACTACAGACTAAAGCTGGACATCAACAACCACAGAAACAACAGAAAGCCTAAAAATCCATGGAAAGTGAACAACTTGCTGCTCATTGACTACTGGGTCAATGGAGAAGTAAAGAAATCAAATACTGTCTAGAAATCAGAGAAAGTGAAGACACAACATATCCAAATTTATAGAACACAATGAAAGCAGTGCTAAGAGGAATTTTTATATCACTGAGTGCCTTCATAAAGAAATTAGTGAGAACTCATACTAATGACATACCTCAAACATCGAGATCAGAAAGAAGCAAACACATCCAAGAGGAGTAGACAGCAAGAAATAATCAAACTCAGGACTGAAATAAAAAAAAAAATTAGAAACAAGGACAATAACATGAAGAATCAGCAAAATAAAGAGTTTGTTCTTTCAGTAAATCAACAAGACAGGCAAACCCTTAGCCAAACTAACTAAATGGCAAAGAGAGAATATCTAAATTAACAAAATCAGAAATCAAAATGGGTCATAACAACAGATACCTAGAAAATCCAAAGAATCACTAGGTCTTATTTCAAAAACCTGTACTCCACACAATTGGAAAATAAATGTAAAAGAAATGGACCAATTTCTTGATCAATACCACTTACCAATGTTAAATCAAGATCAGGTAAAGTATTTAAATTAGGCCTATAATATTTAAAGAAATAGAAACAGTCATTAAAAATATGCCAACTTAATAAAAAAAAAAATCCCAGGTCCAAAGGGTATAGAATACAGAGTATATAATTCTAACAGACTTGCAAAGAAGAGTTAATAACAATACTCCTCAAACTCTTTCACAAAATAGAAAGAGAAGGAACACTGTCAAACTCATTCTATGATACCTAAACCACACAATGATTCAACAAAGAAAACTTCAGACCAATCTTCCTTAGAAAAAATGATGCAAAATACTCAAGTACTCAAGAACCAAATTTGATAAGATATCAAAAACACCATTCATCATGATCAAGAAGGCTTCTTCCAGAGATGCAGGGATGGTTCAACATCTAATCTGTCAAATCCATCAAAGTGATCCACTGTATAAACAGACTGACAGGACACACACACACACACACACACACACACCACCCATCTCATTAAATGCTGAAAAAGATTTTGACAAAATCCAATACCCTTTCATGTTAAAAGTATTAGAAATATCAGGGATACAAGGCACATATCTAAACATAATCAAAGCAATATACAGCAAGCCATTATTGAAATAAATATAGAGAAACTTAAAGCATTTCCACTAAAATCATGGACAAGACAAGGCTGCCCACTATCTCCCTATCTATTCATTATAGTACTTGAAGTTCTAGCTAGAGCAATGAGACAAATAAAGGAAATTGAGGGATATAATTTAGAAAGAAAAAAGTCAAAGTATTGTTGTTTGCAGATGATATGATAGCTACATAAGTGACCCCCAAAATTCTACCAGGGAACTTTTACAACTTCAACAATGTGGCTGGATACAAAATTAACTAAAAGAAATCAGTACCCCACCTTTATACAAATGACAAAAAGGCTAAGAAACAAATTAGCACAAGAACACCCTTCACAACAGCCACAAATAATACAAAATATCTTTATGTAACTCTAACCAAGCAAGTGAAAGTCCTGCATGAAAAGAACTTAACATCTTTTAAGAAATTGAAGATGGAAAGATCTCTCATGATCAGTAGGATTAACATAGTAAAATTGGTCATCTTACCAAAAATGATCTACACATTCAATGCAATTCTCATCAAAATTCCAACACAATTCTGTACAGACCTTGAAAGAACAATACTCAACTCCATATAGAAAAAAACAAAACAAAACAAAAACAAAAACCAGTCTTGATAAAATAATTCTGTACAATAAAAGAGAATCTGGTGGTATCACATCTCTGATTTCAAGCTGTACTTCAAAGCAATATTAATAAAAGCCTGCATGGTATTGGCATAAAAACAGATACATTGATTAATAGAATTGAATTAAAGAATAAATCTACAGTTCTATGGGCATCTGATTTCTATAAGTAAACCAGAAACATACCAGAAAAAGATAAAGCATCTTCAAACATATGGTTCTGGAATAACAGGATGTCCGTATACAGAAAAATGTAAATAGTTCCATATCTATCATGCTGCAAAAAAACCCTACAGTCTAAGTGGACCAAAGACCTCAACATAAAATCAGATACACTAAACCTGATAGAAGAGAATGTAGAGTATAACTTCGAATGCATTGAATCAGGAAACCTCTTTCTGAGCAGAACAAAAACAGCTCAGGTACTAAGATCAAT
This sequence comes from Uromys caudimaculatus, assembly GCA_028551405.1. NCBI lineage: Eukaryota > Metazoa > Chordata > Mammalia > Rodentia > Muridae > Uromys > Uromys caudimaculatus. Next base: position 55,819,611 of record CM052712.1, on the reverse strand, counting down.
AATTCATAAATGGGACCTCAAGATTCTGAAAACTTCTGCAAGGCAAAGGACATTGTCAAAGGGACAAAACTCGTGACTACAGTGGGTAAAGATCTTCACCAATCCAACATCTGACAGAGTGCAGATATCCAAAATATGTAAAGAAATCAGGAAACTAGACATCAACAACCAAATAATGCAATTTTAAAATGTCAGATGCCAAGAAGTCCATGCTTACAGGAGCCTGATATAGCTGTCTGCTGAGAGGCTCTGCCAGAGCCTGGCAAATCAGAGGTGGATGCTCATAGCTAACCATTGGACTGAGCTAGGGTCCCCAATGGAGGAGTTAAACAAAGAACTGAAGGAGCTGAAGGGGTTTGCAACCCCTTTGGAAGGACAACAATATCAACCAACCAGATCCCCCAGAGCTCCCAGGGACTAAACAACCAACCAAAGAGTGCACATGGAGGGACCCATGGCTCCAGTCGCTTATGTAGCAGAGGATGGCCTTGTAGAGCATCAGTGGGAGGAGAGGCCCTTGGTCCTGTGAAGGCTCGATGCCCAAGAGTAGGGGAGAGGTTTAGGCAAAGTGGCATTCCTGGTGGAAGTTTGCCACTGAGGCCAATTTTCAGAGTTAAAACATCCCACAACTTCAGGTTAACTCTCCCTCTGATTACTGCTTGCATTTGAAGATGAGAGCTTCCATCTTCTTGCTCCCGAACCAGGCCTGTTGTTTGCTGCTGTTTCCCCATCTTAATGAAATCTGATTCCTCTAGATCTGTGAGCAAACATAAACTTTCTTCTATGAATTGCCATGATTATGGGTGCTTTATCACAGCAATAGGAAAAGAACTAATATAAGCCAGGCTTGGGGGTGCATGCCTGTGATTCCAGCACTTGTGGACTCATGGAAGAAGTATCAGGAATACAGTGATGTCCTCATCCACATACCAATTCTAGGCAATCTTATATGAGACTTTATTTCAAAATAAAAGTAAGGAAAAAAAAGAAATTGAAGTAATTATAAGTTATAACTCATACAGGTCACTGTATTTTGAGCTACTTTTCCATAGCACTTCTCATTTTCATAAAGAGATCAGTACAAATATATGCATATATATATATGTGTGTGTGTGTGTATGTGTGTGTGTGTATATATGTATATATATCATATATATATATATCATATTATGATAAAATGTGGCTTTTTCTCTTTACATGATTACCAATTTAAAGATAATGTCCATAACATGATGGTTTCTGAAGAAATATTTCATAACATTATATAATACATAGAATTAGATATCAACCATAGTAGAAAAACCTGTTCATTTACACAAACTTAGGGTATAGACGACAGTTCAGTGCGTACAGAACTGTCTACCCGACTTGATACTCTGAGTTTGATCCCTGGGATCAACATCATGGCAGGAGAATTGGTTCACACTGTGACACACAATTCCCTTACACATGCGCACCCATAATGAAGACATGCATATATGAATTAATAAATGTAAACATGCAAATTTTATAAAATTTAAAATTCTAGGCAATTCTTCTGAAAGAATATCTTGCTGTGTAGTCTCCTGATTCTAATTCAAACATATTGTTAGCTCCACACTTTCATGTCTTATAGCTTAACACCAGTGTGGGAAGCCTGAAACAGCAGCAGCAGGATCATCATAGGAACCTTTGCTCCCTGCTGGTTCAGGATAGAAACAAAAGAGAAACCTCAGGAGAATATCAAGGATTACAGAGATCTTTGCATATAATTCACTTTACAGTGAACATTTGGATTGTGGTTATCCTTCTAACTATCAGAGGTCTGAACATTTACTTTCCTAACTTGAATAAAATCTGCTCTGTGAACAGAATTTCAAGACAGAATGCCAGAGTTCCATTGAAATCTGCTCAGACACGAGGCAGAAACACCCTCCCTACTTCTAGGCCATTTCAAGCCATTATTGGTTTTTATTGGTGATATGTGTTTTCATATCTAAACTTCACTATAACTATAGGATGGATCTTATCTCCATTGTGTTCTTGAGAAAACAAGGAGAAAGGTAAAATAACTTGTCTAAAACTCACACAGTATGTGGTAAGAGAACATTTGAAGTTGGATCTACCAGGATTCAAGGAAAGGCTTCTAATTGTTTTCTCTGTTGCATTTTCACTTGCAAAAAAGATGAACACATAAAATGTGTTGTACTGCGTTGCTTCCTCTTCCTCCTCATCCTCCTTCTCTTCTTCCTCCTCCTCCTCCTTTTTTGTACTAAAAGTAGTGTAAGCACATTTAAAGTAGAACAAACCTCATGGCTACTAACTTGGTGTTTTTCAAGGATTTGTGAATGACTTAGCATTTTTATTGAAACAAAGAAATTCTAGTGTTTAAGCCAGACAAAGTTTCCAGACCATAACTGTAATATATCCAATTGAGCTGTTGGCCAAAGCAGCTACATGGAAAGCTATAAGCGTAGTCTTGTCCGTTGCCAAAACTGTAGATTATTCTTTACAAATTGATAGCAAGGTGACATTGCTGAAGACCAAATGTGCACAACTCATTAAACATGGAAAAGTCAAGCTTGCACCTTCATAGAGCCTTCACACCTGCATGCTAGTATTCATTGGTATAGAAAGGTACTCGCATGCTACTAAAAGAGAAATATAAACACCAACACACCCACAAATCTTTTAATGTACAATGATGTCCTGCCTGTAAGATATGCTAGGGGAATAGTTACACAAAACCTCTGGGAGTAACCAACCAATAACTCGTGTGCAAACTAGTAAGTCTCTGGTTCTTGTGCCTTTCCTTGATACTGTTTCCTTCTATTGTTTAGTCTTGTCCAAATTTAGTGTGATAGTTTTTGTTTTTTATTATTATAACTTGTTTTGTTATATTTAAAACACAAAGGCGCTAATGAAAACCTTAACTTGGGTAAAGATTAACAACTGAGCTAAATAATTTGAATACTACATGAGAGAAAACCCATCCGCAACACTGCTTGGGGGACCAACAACCAGAGACTAGATAGCTAAGGGACCTAGGACAAAACCAAATAATCCTTCGCTCAAGAAGAAAAAATAATGTAGTGATAAAATGCTAATGGCATTCTGCTATGCTTATAGATCAGAGCCTTCCTTAGTCACCATCAAAGAAACTTCTTCTCCCATCTGTCCAAGATCTTCTGGCTTTTAGAGTCTCTGTTGAGAAGGCTGATGTAATTCTGATAGATCTGCCTTTGTATGTTACTTGGCCTTTTCCCCTTACCACTTTTAATATTATTGATTTGTTCTGTGCATTTAGTATTTGATTATTATGTGACAGGAGGATTTTCTTTTCTGGTCCATTCTATTTGGCGTTCTGTATGCTTCTTATATGTTTACAGCCATCTCTTTCTTTAGGTTAGAGAAGTTTTCTTCTATAATTTTGTTGAAGATGTTTTCAGGCCCTTTGAATTGGAAATCTTCACTCTCTTCTATTCCTATTATTCTTAGGTTTGATCTTTTCATTATGTCCTGAATTTCCTGGATGTTTTGGGTTAGGAGCTCTTTGCACTTTGTATTTTCTTTGACCGTTGTATCAGTATCTTCTATGGTTTCTTCTATGCCTGATATTCTCTCTTGTATCTCATGTATTCTGTTGGTGATGCTTGCATCTGTAACTCTTGATCTCTTTCCTAGGTTTTTCCTCTCCTGGGTTGCCTCCATTTGTAATTTCTATATTGTTTCTATTTCCATTTTTAGGGCTTGGGTGGTTTTGTTCAGTTCCTTCACCAGCTTTACTATGTTTTCCTGGATTTCTTTAAGGAATTTATTTGCTTCCTCTTTAAGGGCTTCTACCTGTTTACCTGTGTTCTGTATTTCTTTAAGGGAGTTATTTATGTCCTCCTTAAAGGCCATGGAGTTCATAACAATCCTCGAGAAGACTATGTCTCTGGATCGGCTGGAGCTGAAAGCTGCACAGAAGTTCCTTGAATGTACGGCAGTTGAGAATCTGCCTACGGTCCTTGTGGAACTGTCCAGAATGCTGGCAAATCCAGGAAACAGGTTGCCAGAGTTGCAGCTTGTCTACAAAAAAACTCTTTGACACCGAAAGATCCAGATATCAAGGCACAGTACCAGCAGAGGTGGCTTGCTATTGATGCTAATACTGGACGGAAAGTCAAGAACTATGTTTTGCAGACTTTGGGCACAGAAACTTGCCGGCCTAGTTCAGCCTCACAGTGTGTGGCTGGTATTGCTTGAGCAGAGATCCCAGTAAGCCAGTGGCCAGAACTAATTCCTCAACTGGTAGCCCATGTCACAAACCCCAACAGCACAGAGCACATGAAAGAGTCCATATTGGAAGCCATTGGTTACATTTGCAAAGACATAGACCCAGAGCAGCTACAGGAAGAGCCTAGCTACAATGTGAAGCTGGCTACGACCAGTACACTCCTGAACTCCCTGGAGTTCACCAAAGCCAACTTTCACAAAGAGTCTGAACAGCACTTTATCATGCAAGTGGTCTTTGAAGCCAGTGTCCAGATACAAGGGTAAGTGTGGCTGCTTTGCAGAATCTAGTGAAGATAAGGTCCGTGTATTACCGGTACATGGAGACATATATGGATCCTGCCCTTTTTGTAATCACAACTGAAGCAATGAAAAGTGACATCGATGAGGTGGCTCTCCAAGGGATAGATTTCTGGTCCAACGTCTGTGATGAGGAAATGGATTTGCCGTTGAGGCTTCAGGAGCAACAGAACAAGGATGGCCCCCGGAGAACACCAGCAATTTTTGTGCCAAGGGAACACTATAGTACTTGTTGCCCATCCTCACACAGACACTAACTAAACAGGATGAAAACGATGACAATGATGACTGGAACCCTTGCAAAGCAGCTGGGGTGTGCCTCACTCTCCGTCCACCTGCTGTGAAGATGACATTGTGGTGCATCTCCTTCCCTTTATTAAAGAGCACATCAAGAACCCTGACTGGCGATACCAGGATTCAGCAATGATGGCTTTTGGCAGTATCTTAGAAGGACCAGAGCCTAATCAGCTTAAATCATTGATTATACAGCCTATGCCCACCCTAATAAAATTAATGAAAGACCTCAGTGTAGCTGTTCGAGACACAACAGCATGAACTGTGGCCAGGATCTGTGAGCTGTTGCCTGAAGCTGCTTTCAGTGATGAGTACTTGGCACCCCTTTACAGTGTCTGATTGATGGCCCCAGTGCCGAACCCAAGAGGCTCTAAATGTGTGCTGGGCTTTTTCCAGTCTGGCTGAAGCTGCTTATGAAGCTGCAGATGTAGCTGATGATCAAGAAGATCCAGCTACCTCTTGTTTGCCTTCTCCTTTTGAACTTATAGTTCAGAAGCTACTGGAGACCACTGACAGACCTGATGGACACCAGAACAACTTGAGAAGTTCTGCCTATGAATCTCTAATGGAAATTGTAAAAAACAGTGCCAAGCATTGTTACCCTGCAGTGCAGAAGACCACCCTGGTCATTATGGAATGGCAGCAGGAGCTTCAGATGGAGACCCATATCCAGAGCACATCAGACAGAATCAAATTCAACAACCTTCAGTCTCTACTCTGTACAATTCTTCAGAATGTTCTCCGGAAAGTGCAGCATCAAGATGCTTTGCAGATCTCTGATGTGGTCATAGCCTCCCTGTTAAGGATGTTCCAAAGCACAGCTGGGTCTGGGGGAGTGCAAGAAGATGCCCTGATGGCAGTTAGCACACTGGTGGAAGTGTTGGGTGATGAATTCCTCAAGCACATGGAGGCCTTTAAACCATTCCTGGGCATTGGATTGAAAAATTACACTGAATACCAGGTCTGTTTGGCTGCTGCTGTTTTAGTGGGAGACTTGTGCCAATCCCTGCAGTCTATCATCTTACCTTTCTGTGATGAGGTGGTGCAGCTGCTCCTGGAGCACTTTGGGAGTGAGAATGTCCACAGGTCTGTGAAGCCACAGATTCTGTCTGTGTTTGGTGATGTTGCTCTTACCATTAGTAGAGAGTTTAAAAATTACTTAGAGGTTACATTGAATACTCTGCAATAGGCCTCCCAAGCCCGGGTAGACAAGTCAGACTTTGACATGGTGGATTATCTGAATGAGCTAAGAGAAAGCCGCTTCAAAGCTTATACGGGATTTTCCAGGGATTGAAGGGAGATCAGGAAAACATACACCTGGATGTAATGCTGGTACAACTCAGAGTTAAATTTATTTTGTCTTTTATTGATCACATTGCCGGAGATGAGGATCATACGGATGGAGTGGTAGCCTGTGCTGCTGGATGAGAGGGGATTTGTGTACAGCATTTGGGAAGGATGTACTGAACTTAGTAGAAGCTAGGCCAATGATCCATGAACTATTAACTGAAGGGCAGAGATCGAAGACTAAACAAAGCAAAGACTCTCGCTACGTGGGCAACAAAGGAACTGAGGAAATCGAAGAACCACGCTTGCTCTGGAACCATTGGGATGACGACCTGAGACCCCTACTGGAAATCTCCAATATTTTGAAAAAAAAAATGACAGAAGTGAGGGGTGTGCATGGATGCTGAATGTTTGGGAATAAGAGGATGAGTGAGTGAGGCTTGAGAACACCACACTGAAAATCCTGCCACAGCCAACAGCAGCAGCGGCCTTAGTGAGCTAAGTAAGCAACGACTTTGTAGAAAACATAACATCAGAGAAACAATGGAGCTACTTACTTATTAAAAACAAAAAAAGTTGTCTCTTCCCAGGGAAGGCTAGAACTAGCTTTCCTGTCTTGGCTGGTGCTGAATGGGATGACTGATTCGAGAGAGGAGGACCTGGGTTCACCTGTGGGGCTGTGTTGTGAAAGGCAGCCTGGCCCCTGCCACTGAGGAGTGTAAGGAGCGGCTAGAGTATTCGCCATTACAAGATGGCGCTGACCTCAGCTGTCGCTCTAAGGATACTTACGGATAGCGCGGGAAAACCCCCGAAGCACGGGAAAACCCCTGAAGTGCATTATGGGTGTACATGACTATCAC
>CM052712.1:55656685-55812116 GCA_028551405.1 Uromys caudimaculatus | reverse complement strand
GCATTAAACGCATTGCTGCAGAAGGATCCGTGTGTCCGCGTGGGTTCTTGCTGGCGAGACCAAACACCGCGCCGGACAGAGGAGAAAGATGGAGCCCGGGTCTTGAGCCCACCTTCACTGTACCGTTGCACTTGGTACTGTATCTGTGCCTTTGAGAAGGCGCGTGGGAGACTTCAGTGTGAATGAGTGTGTATGAGTGAGGCAGTACCCACGTTTCCAACACAGGAGCACGTAGCATGTTTTCACAATGTTCTTTTTGTTCAACTCCTTTCTTTTCATCCCTTGTCTCACTTATGACTATTTTATGAATTCATTTTAAAATTTTATTAGCTGTTGTGCTTAGCTTCAGAATTTTTATTTTTAAAACAAAAGCATTGACTAAATCTAACTGGTTAATAGAATACAATTTGTAATTACTTCCGAAATCTCCTGACTTATTTTAGAAGTCACAAGTTACTAGTGTGTTCAATATATGATATTTGCTTTTTTGTAATTTTTTGAGAGCATCTCTTACAACCCAAGCTGTCTTCTAACTTAATAGTAGCTCAGCTCAGAAGAACTTTAAATTTTTGATTCTCTTAATTATAACTCCTGAATGGTAGTTAACAGAATGAGTCACTATGTCCAGTTTTTGTATTGAATCCATGACTTACTTTCATAGTGAACAATCACTTTACCAAAGGAACTGCATCCCCAAGTTCCTTGGTATTTTATTAATTACATATACACTTAACATACATTTTAAAAGCAGCAAAAAATCAGATGTATATACATATACATATATAAAAACTATATATTTATTAATAAACTAAAGATTTATATATATGTATTTATATATATAAACTATATATAATATTTATGTTTTATATGTGTGTATTTCAATAACCAAAGCAAAAGAATCTGCTTATAAAAAAAGCAAAAGGTGATTGAAGGAGTTATTTGACATGACTTCCCTCTATCTCTGTTTCAGTTCTGTTACTGGAATTTCATGTTCAAACTCACAGTATTTCTAACAGACATGATATCCTGTTCCTTTAGGACTGACTTCTGTTGTGACTTTTCTGTTTGGCAACTTTCTTACCTTGGGCCTGAGTTTCTCTTTCTCCAAAGGTTACCATAATATTGAAAGGCTGATGACGGAGTATCTTCGGTGTCAGACGTTCTGATGAACAACAATAACTGAGATAAGTGAGTAAAACAAACAGTCATATTCACTGTCTTCCATTAGGCTTATTCCTGTGGAAATCCATATTAATTATATCAAAAATTATTAGCATGGGGAGCTGGAAGATGGCTCAGAGATTAAGAGTACTGGCTATTCTTCCAGTGATTCTGATTTCAATTCCTAGCAACCATCAGGTGGTTCATAAACATCTATACTGGGATCTGATTCCCTCTTCTGGTATATAGGCATATATGCAGGCAGAATACTGTATACATAATAAATAAATAAACCTTTTAAAATATCATTTATAAGTAGAAATTAAAATGCATAAGCACACATAATAACTTGGAAATTCTGTGCTATCATTTCTATAGTCTATTGTGTATTGACTTATAGTAACTTCAAAATGGATGAGTTTACCTATCCATGAATGATGCTAGGTTGATAAACATAAATGATACAACTGCTATGGCTGAATCTAAAACCTAACTTTACTTAGTCTAAAAATATTAAGCAAAACATTGTTTGTTGGCATTTTCACAATGAGACCAGTAACAACTTACATCTTAGAATTTTATTTTTAATTGAATACTGATCTGACCAGTGACTATCAAATGGACCAAATCCACAGACCATTTCCTGCCCACAACAAGATCCGATATGATCTTTGAGATAAATATCATTCTCACATATTTCATAAGACTTCAAAAGAGTAAAGATGGATATGTGGTTGATATCCTACAAACCTGCCATCCTTTATACCTAGTCCTTTACAGAAATAAAAAAAGAAAACTGGCGAATCCTAGTGGAGACTTTGAATAAGGATGACTGGGAAACAAACCATATATCTTGAATACATAAATATATGTCAAACTTTTAAATCTCTGTTAGTTATGTACTGGTTTTTTTTTTTTCATTTTGGAAGTGCAAATTTATTAAAAAGTAGTAAAATAGACTGTTCATTTCCTGGCCTTTCTTGCTTATATTTTTATGTATAAAGGCATACAAACTGACATTTGCATTTTTTTTTAGCTTGCCATATTGTAAATTTATGAATGTGTGTGAAAAATACTCTCAAAGGACTTAAAGGAAACTATTATTGTTTCTCATATAAAATATGTGCTTGATCTCTTGTTTTAAAAAGATCCTATTTATTCTGTGTTATTCCTTTCATCTTCAATTATATAATATTGATAGTTTAAGTGTTTTAATGAATATTTCATTTATTTCTCTGGCTCACAGAATGTAGCTGAGGGCCTAGAGAATTATAAATAATGAAAGCGCCTCCCTTGCTCTTCCTGAATTTGCAATGTCAATCTGGCAAGAGAATATTATAACATATGGGTCTCACCACAATCATTTAAATTCAATCTACCCTGTTTTCTGATGTAGTCAGAAGTGGTGTGGAATTTCAAAACTTTAGAGAGGTTGATAGGATACGTGTGCTCTTAAAATCACAAAAACATGCATTCTCACCTTCAGTTAATCATGCCTAATCATTTTCAGTTGCCAACCAGTATCTTGCTGTGAACAAAACAGAATGTGGCAAATCTTTTTAAAGTCTCCAATCCTCAATCTTAACAATAATTTCCTATGTTTATTGCTTCTATATTTGAAAAAATAAAAATCCCACCCTCCACGTTAACTACCCATTCTAGGATTATAATGAAAAGACAATGTGGAATGATGTTCTAATTTCAAAAATTATACCATCAATTGCATTATATTTCATTAAAGTAGATAGAAAATTATCACCTAATGGAAAGCAGGGAATTGGGAGGCGTTTGTTGGTTCCTTTTCTGTTGCTGTGATAAAACACCATGACTAAGACAATGTATGGAAGAAAGGGTCATCTTACAGTTCTAAAGTGATAAGAGTTTCACATAGCAGCAAGCAGCAGTAATGGCAGCTGAAGCATCCAGTCGCAATACTTCTTCTAGCAGAGCCACAAGTCCTAAATCTTATACCACCAACCAGGACCAATTGTTCAAGTAAAATGACCCTATTGGGGACATTCTCATTCAAACCAACACAGGTATAGGGGAGAATATGCTTAAGATATGTTATATGGAGACTGAGCTGCACATCTGCTACATATGTCCAAGTGGGTCCTCAAACAACTCGAGATTGGGCTGTCCCTAAAGCTGTAGTCTGACTGTGGAATCCCTCCCCTGACAGGGATGCCTTGTTTGGCATCAGTGGGAGAGGTTTGCCTAATCCTGCAGGGATTTGATGGGTCAGGGTGGAAGGATACCAAGGGGTGCTCCACCTTCTTAGAGGAGAAGGAGAAAGTGGATAGGGGGAGGGACTCTGTGAGGAAGAGACCTGGAGGGAAGCAGCTTTTGGAATGTAAATAAACAAACAAATAAATAAATAAGAAAAGTTGCACTAAAATAACCAAAAAAAAAAAAACCCAAAACAAAACAAAAAAGATATGTTATGTTTGCGTGCAAAAAAGAAAAAACATTAACATATCTGTAGTTTTCCTCAAGTACTATTTTTTGCTGATTTGTTTATTCGTTTTTATTTTATGTGTGTGGGTATATTTATTTATTTCCATTTCATGTGTTTGAGAGTTTTGCTTGCGTATGTCAGTGCACCATATGCAATGCTTGAGGAAGTCAGAAGAGAGCATGAGATCCACTAAAATTGAAGTTATAGATGGTTGTGAACAACCATATGGGTGCTGGGACTCAAACCCAGGTGCTCTGGAAGAAGCCAGAACACTTAGAGTAGAGCCTTTTCTCCGGCCCCTTCTCCAGCGTTTCTGAGAAAGTTTTAATGTAGAAGCATCCAGACACACACTGTGTCTTTATGTGGGTCTGTTTCTCTGTCTCTGTCTCTGTCTCTCTCTCTGTCTCTCTCTCTCTCTCTCTATCTGTTGTGTGTGTGTGTGTATATATATATATATATATATATATATATATATATATATATATATATATATATACACACATATATATGATAGATATACACATATATATGTATATGTGTATGTGCACAAATTTTTGTCACAAATTTTAAGTGACAAGACTTCAACCATCACAATGAGACATATACATATTCTGGGCTAGATTGGCTCATAGTTCTCCTCTACATCACTAATTCTAGTCAGATTTATTACTGAAATAGGCTTTTTTTTTCCTTAAGCCTGTACTTTGAAAATATTACAATGGTAGTATCCTTTTTATCCTTATATACATAAAGACTTTAACATCTTTCCCAATTTACAAATAATAATGTTATTCTCCAGAGGTTAACAACGCCTCTCTTGAACTGTACCTATCACAGTTATCTCCCAGGCTCTAGAAGATTCAGATCGGGGACCTAATTTACACATCCATTAACAACACAGATGACCTAGTTGCTTTGACAGACATCCTCATTAGATATCCTTCAGCACTTAAAAAATACACAAGTCTTTTTCTCAGGGAATTGGAATCTACTCCTTCTGCTAATCTGTCAGTCGTGAATAACCTTTTACCATTTAACTCCACTAAAGTAGCTTTTTCTTTAACAGCACACAAACTCATACATTAGCACACATGTGCAAAATAGAAAATATTAAACAAATATAAAATTAATTCTGGGGAAACATATGTAAAAGGTGAAATGATATTTCACTAATTTTCAAGGTTTCTTTGTATTTGAACTTTTTTTAAAAAATGAAACAATTGTTCATAAAAGTGCACTGTTTTGTAGTATGTTTCAAATTCCTCAACTGAAATACCAAAATATTAAATTCCAAAATTCAGTAGACATACCAAATTATGGTGTATCTGTCAACTCTATATATTTATTAGAAAAACACTAAGAAATAATTATGGTTTTGATATACATATAAAAATTATTCTCAAGAGGATGGAGAGTAATTTTACTCTTTCATACAAGTGCAAAATTTCTTTCATCTTGTAAGCCAATTAGCAATGTAAACTAGTTTAAATATTTTACATGAATTTCAAAGGCAGAGATCAAAGGACCATCCAGACTTAGTTACTCTTAGCAGTTACAGTGTCCAGTCATACATTCAAAGAGTAATTTGTTCTATGATATCCCTAGGGGGTGACATCTCATCCCTATATGATTGCTCTGAGTAACTCTTAGCTTGTCTCTTTCAATTTTTGGCCTTTTTGTGGTGTAAAGAAACCACACTTCTTCATAACTTTTACCCATTAATCTTTTCTTCCTCATTTGTGCACCTTTTAAATACTTAAAACATTTCACCTACCTGCCTAAACTAAATATTTTTAAATAATCTTTTGTGAATCACAAAGGATTCCTACCTACTGCCATTGCTTATAAAATATTACATCAGCAACATGGCAAGACAAACTTCTGTTGCTTGAAGTGATCAAATGGTTGTAGCTACACCCAGCCCCCAGAGTAAAGGAGGTGTTACATAGCATGGATCGTGGTAATTGCATAACACTTGATCCTTCTGGTTCAACATGGTGGATACGATTTGTTCGTAGCACCCATTCACTGAAATAGCTTTGTGGTTCTTGAATACTCTAGGCTATTGCTTTGGCCCACTTTCCATCTCAGTCCCTTTAAATAATCCTTTTTCATTTTTAATTCTTTTCTTTAGTATCCTTCCCTTTCCTTCATCTAATCCACCCACTCTCCCTTTCTTTCTGTCTTTCAAATTCATGACCTATTCTTTATTATTTTTGATATTATAATGTAATTACAACTTTTCTCTCTTCCTTGTCTTCCCTCTAAACTCTACACACATTCTGCTCTCTTTCAAACTCATTCCCTCTTTTCTTCACTGATTTTTATGACCTATGAATATTCACACATACATACATATATTCATAAACATAAGCTTCTCAGAACAAATAATGTTACTTGTATGTATGTTTACAGGGTTGACCATTTGGTGTTGGACACCCAATTGGTATGTTCTTACCTGAGGAAGTCCACCGCTCCTGCTACCAACTTCCCTCAGTTGCCTGTAGCTCTTTGACTAGAGTTGAGGTCTCATGGGTATTTGCCCACCCAGTTGGACATGTCCACCAGTGCCATCCATGTTCATATGCATCTGAGATACAAAAGGAAGAAAATATCTTTAATTCACCTCTTTATTGCTAGAGGTAACAAATCACCAGCTACTTTGCTTGATTTATAACCCCTAGCCTATATTTATATTTCTTTTCAACTAATCACTTGAATATAGTGCTATAGTATTCTGTGAAAGTCATGTGCTATATGAAATGCAATAATTATAAATGAAGTATGACTCTACCTATGTCATCATAAGCTTTCTTAACTTCAAATGACAAGATGCTCATTAATAAATATAGATATCTTATAATTAGTTATATTTTGTATTTTAGAAAGCTATGCTTTTTGTTGGTTTCCAACCACAATCTTCATACATAAAAAACAGAGCTAAAAACAGAAAACCTAAATTATTTTTGTAACCAGGGAGAAAGGTTAACAGTTTTACAGATTGCTCATATTTAGGTAGACATCATGGGTGACAGGTGACTGCTAAACTCATTATATATATATATGTGTGTGTGTGTGTGTGTGTGTGTGTGTGTGTGTGTGTGTGTGTGTGTGTGTGTGTGTATACATACACACACACACACACACACACACACACACACACATTATGCTAAAGATCTCATTATAGAAAGTTCAGACATTTTATAATCAAGCTGAGACTAGAACTGGCAAGATAAATGCCATGCATGAGGTAATCATGTGAAATTATGTTTGTTTCTCATGCCAATTTTTCTTGCAATCCAGAGATGACTGTGTTGATCCTACATTTTCAAACGGTGCTCTATGTTTAGCCTTCCTGGACCTCTGGGAAGAGCCTACCTAAGATGAATTACAGCCACAATTCATCAAGGACGCTCTGCAAATAATTTCCATTGAGTGACCATACATTAACCTCAATCTTAATGCAAGGGTTATTTCCCAGTTCTTTAAACTGAAATGAGCCAGGTAGATATGAGTTTGCATTTTCTGAATTCTCAAAGATGCCAACACTTTATCCCAGTCTTTAATATTTCAGATAGAAAGAAAAAGATGTATTTTTTTTAAATAATATTTTCATTTCAAAACTACACAAAACTAACTTAACCATGTGAAACTAAACTTCTTTAAGAGAGAAATAACGATGCTGACCCAAATAATAAAATTATTGATTGAGTTGGTCTATTCATGTTTTAAATCATCTAATATCTATCTAAGATATAATTGAGTTTGTCTGATTAGTCATCATTAATTTTATCTTTATATAACTTTGAGATAAGACTGAACTATCTCTGATTTAAGACACAGAAGAAATAAATGGAATTCTGTAAAAGTCAGGCTCTTTCTAATTGAGATTATTTATTCCACCTTGTAATTTACTTGAAGATAACAAATGAAATCATGAAAGGATGGTGTCTACTGAAGTTGAAACAGAGGCAGGCTTATAAATATAAAGCTATTCCCTTTGGTATCATTCATCCCAATCTTTCCCCTGTTATTGCTTCATTCCTCATTTCAGTTTCTATTTAACACCCAGCTCTTTCCAGGAGCTTACCCAGTAAAAGTCACATTGGATAGCATACACACAATCCATTCATTTCAACATTTTGTGAAATAGCCACAGTTTTTTTGAATAAAAATAATGGGTGTACAAACAAGCCTATGCAACTAAGAAGTCATAAATACAAAGTTTTCTTATAATAACATTTATGACATTGCCATTAATATTACTTAGTTTTCTGGATTTTGTTATTATATTTGTTTCCTTCTAGAAAGCAATAGTAGGTGTCAAAGAGTTTTAAAAATTGAACATGGGCACTTAAAGTTGACAAATTCAATCAACATTTGTTTTCATTGCTTTGTATTGGCAAATTTGGGGAGCTTGACATCATTTGACACTTCCTTGAGAATATTAATCAATACTCAGTGGATAGAGAATTTGAGACCTAGTAGTGTAGTTATGGCATCTCACGTGGTCATGAGTTAAAATATGTTATGATTTTTAAAAGACAACTATGGTGGTTAGATTTATGCTTCAAATTTTGTATTATACAGGGGAGAAATTGTGCAGAATAGCAAGATTGCTCTCTGCCATGTTGTTTTTTTCTCCTTGAGGCAATTATCTCTCAATTACTAAATAGAATATTCTTAGACAGAGTAATGGGAGCTGACAGCTTTAGCCTGATCCCAGTGGCTTTACCCTCTGATGCACTTGTCATCTTTCTGTATTTCTTCATTATCCATATCTAATTAAACCATTATCTCATAGAAAAGGTATACAATTTCCTTTGATAATCAAAGGATCTAAATTATATTTCATAAAGGTACAAAGAATCTCACTATACATTTTTCTATTAATTAAAAATTAATTAGAGAACTATGTAATTGAGATCATCTGCTATTATATAATGGAGTACTACTCAGCTATTAAAAACAATGACTTCATGAAATTCTTAGGCAAATGGATGGAACTAGAAAGTATCATCCTAAGTGAGGTAACCCAATCACAAAAGAACACACATAGTATGTACTCACTGATAAGTGAATATTAGCCCAAAATCTTGAAAAACCCAAGATACAATTCAGAGACCACATGAAGCTCAAGAAGATGGAAGATCAAAGTGTAGATGATTCAGTCCTTCTTAGAGGGGGGTACAAAATACTCATGGAAGGAAATACAGAGACAAAGTGTAGAGCAGAGACTAAAGGAAAGGCCATTCAGAGACTGCCCCACATGGGGATCCATCTCATATACAGACACCAAACCCAGACACTGTTGCGGATGCTAAGAAGTGCTTGCTGACAGGAGTCCGATATAGCTGTCTCCTGAGAGGCTCTACCAGATCCTGACAAATACAGAGGCGGATGCTCGCAGTCAACCATGGGACTGAGCATAGAGAACCCGATGGAGGAGTTAGGAGAAGCACTGAAGGAGCTGAAGGGGTTTGCAACCCCATATGAAGAACAACAATATCAACCAAAAAGACCCCCCAGAGCTCCCAGGGACTAAACCACCAACCACAGAGTACACATGGAGGGACCCATGGCTCTAGCCACATATGTAGCAGAGGATGGCCTTGTAGGGCATCAATGGGAGAAGAAGCCCTTGGTCCTGTGAAGGCTTGATTCTCCAGTATAGGGGAATGCCAGGGTGAGAAGGCAGGAGTGGGTGGATGGGTGGGTGGGGGAGCACCCTCATAGAAGCAGGGAGAAGGGGATGGGATAGAGGGTTTCCGGAGGGAAAATTGGGAAAAGGGATAACATTTGCAATGTAAATAAATAAAAATATCCAATAAAAAAGAAAATATTTATGCTCAAAATGGCATTGGCTACTTATACCAGATCTCATGTTAAACACTATAATATTGTCTCTGCTCATCTATTTTTCTCATCTATAACCACCCAATTTCTTCCTTCAGTGAGTAGAGAAAGAAAACTATTAGATACAAATCAGTTCATTCAAAGATTCATATTTTCTCTTCTTTCTTTGTCTAAGCAAATATGTTAAATCATTAAGAGTGAATCTGACAAATTGATCTCTACTCAAGGCTGAGTTTTATGGTACAGATTTGATTTTCAGAACTATCAATTAGCATTGATAGTAAAAAATCACAAGAGAAAGGGGCGTGTCCGGCAACACATGTGAATAAGAAGTTATGAGGTCACAGCTACTAAGATAAAGAATCAACCTGAGTGTCCAATTATAGATTGATGAGTCCATATTCAACCAATATGGAAGATGAAATGCTCTCTCATTGACATCCACACTAGATGAACTTGATTGAATATGTTCTAAAAAAGCCAGAGACAGATTGTAACCCACATATGCTCTCACTTGTGGATGTTAAAGGATAAGTCAACTCAGGCATGGGACTGTGATTATCAAAGGCTGTCAAGCAAGCATGTGTCAAAATATTAAAATGAGCCCCACTGCTGTGTATAGGAAACACAGACGGATGCGTGCTGGCAGCTTTCTGCAGGTTCAGAGCCTACTCCCAAGTTATACTCCATACCATGGATCAGATCTGATATTTAGATTCAACCTCTTATCTAGAGGTAGGTATTCAGTAGATTTCAGACTATAATCCTATGAGACTTGTCCCAGAGCGTGCAGTTCAGACAGTCTTTTGCTTGGGATTAACAAACCACTATTTCAGTGTAGGTCTTTTAAAAATGTCTCCCTGCAGCTGGGGCAGTGGTGGTGTATATCTTTAATCCCAGTACTTGGGAGGCAGAGGCAGGCAGATTTCTGAGTTCAAGGACAGCCTGGTCTACAAAGTGAGTTCCAGGACAGCCAAGGCTATACAGAAAAATCCTGACTCAAAAAAAAAAAAAAAAAAAAATCCCCCTGCAGCTTGGATAGGCCAAAAAGAATGGACTTTCCAGGTGTCTCCCTTCTGACTGCATATGTACCTGAATTTCCCTCCCACCTGTCCCTCTCTCATGTGTAAAATATCTGTTACTGAATTCACAGTACAGATTTGGAATCTTGTTCCTTTTTAAGTCATGATCCCAAATCTCTGCAGTTGAATCCTCTCAGCAGGGAAAGGGAACTTACAGAGCCCATCTCCGACAGGAAGACAGGGCATCCATCAAGTGAGGGAGGGGCTGCCATCCCACAGTCAAAACTCTGACCATAATTGTTCCTGTCTGAAAGAATTACAGGGATGGAAATGGAGAGAAGCCTGAGAAAAAGAAGGTCCAGGGACAGGCCAAATGAGGGATCCATCTCAAGGGGAGGTCCCAAGGCCTGACACTATTACTGAGGCTATGAAGTGCTCACAAAAAGGAACTTAGCATGACGACACACCTGAAGACTCAACAAGCAGCTGAAAGAGTCAGATGCAGATATTCGCACCCAACCAATACAGACAAAAGCTGCTGACCCCTGTGGTTGAATTAGGTAGAAGCTGAAAGAAGCTGAGGAGGAGGGTGACCCTGTAGGAGGACCAGCAGTCTCAATTAATCTGGACCCCTGAGATCTGTCAAACACTGGACCACCAAACAGGCAGCACACACCAGCTGATATGAGGCCCCCAACACATATACAGCAGGACTGTTGGATCTGTGTTCAATCAGAGATGATGCACCTAACCCTCAAGAGACTGGAGGCCCCAAGGAGTTTAAAGGTCAGGTTGGGTGGGGAGGTGGAGGTGGGTAGACGGGGTAGGGAGGAGGTATGGGATGTGGAACAGTCAGAGGGTGGGGGGGGGGATAAAATCTGGAGTGTAAAAAATTAAATACATTTTTAAAAAGGGTTGGGGGACAGAACTCCCAAACTGGGGATAAACGTCCAGACTAAACTCTGTATTCTCCCTCCTTCTGTCCTGCTCTGCTGATTTCTCTGTTTTCTTTTACTAAGTAATGCTTTTCTACCACCAGTCACCTCTTAGGAAAGCTGCACTCTATTTATTATCCTGACAGTCCATGTTGGACATTATCAGCTATCTTCTGGAACTGAATAAACAGTGATTAAAATTAGACTTATGCTCAAAGGAATAAGTTAAGGAATTTTATATGGAGTATTTTGCAATGCTGCGTGTGCTCAGTAAAGAATGAATAGGTAGCACGTGAGGATATCTGAAGCAAAAGAGTGAGGTCTGTAATAGCAGGCAATTAGGCTGCATTTAGTTATGCAATTAGATACACGCTGAACAGTTGGCACCTATGAGCATAAGGGAAAAGTCAGCTCCTATTACATGACAATTAAACTGGCAAGAAATAGACAGTCACCAGATGCACAGGTACAGATGGGGACAGTACTCTGGCCAGGGGGACATGGGTCATAAAAAGTTTTGCCAGAGAGGAGCACTAGTATCGGGACTACTAATTCCTCCTTTTGACATGAAATTCATACTTTACTTCACTCAGCTCATCATATAAAATGGGTAACCATTAATTAAACAACTGTATTTTACTTTGGTAAATTAATTTGGTGATTGCTTCAATTTAAAATTTCAGTAGAAAAGTAAAACTTCTTCCTTAGTAGAAAAGAAATTTTGTATGAAGTTTAAAAGTTATTATCCGAGTGATGATTAACAAAGAAAGTTCCATATATTGCCTGTCTGACTTTGATCACAACTGGACTATATAAATTACAGACATGCATACAAAGAGCTTCAACTAAATTTTGTTATAAAGATGAATTTTCATTCTCCCAAGCAAGGGGACAACTTGTGTACTTCTACTAGCTTTTTAGATCACACTCCCATCTGTAAACAAAGGAGAGCTTCCCTCTCATCTCCAAGTAAAGAGTAAAGCCAAGACCAGATATATAGTCTGAGCTCTTCAAGACAGAGCACAAGGCTGCATCCTGTAATGTAAATCTCAAACCTTTATCAAGAGTGTTTTTCAACTGATTTTATTTACCATTTGAAAGCTCTCATTGTATCTTGTTTGCCCTGTTTGTTGGTAATCTCTTAGAAGTCTGCTCTTTTCTAAAGAAGAAATAAAACTGGGGGAGAGTGGAGGTGGAGGGAGGTGAAAGAGTTGAAAGAAGGGAAATGTGGTAGAGATGTATTGTATGAGGAAAGAATCTATTTTCCATAAAACAACAACAATAACGACAACAACAATAATAATAATAACAGTTGTAATAAAGAAAAGTCAACACTGAAGAATCTCTTTATTTTCTACCTTAAAATTTTTATGGATCATGTAAAGAATGTTTTTGTCTGAATGATATTTTTCTAAACAAGACCTTATCTGCTCTTGGTATTCTAAAACATTCTAAGGAATCAATCTAAGTGGTGATAGAGGTCAGTTGAAATCAATAATTGACAAAATTTTTTAAGGCACTGGATTAAGAACCAGACTGAAATCTACTTATGGAGAAAGTGTCAAGGCCATGATCCCAATCCCACTGTTTATGACTAGAGCTGAAATGATTATATTTGCAATTGTTTGAAATTACTTCAGCTTGTCAATTTTTATGCTTGTCTCTCAGTATAAAAACAAATCAATTATCAGAAGAGTGAACTTTCTGATCTCAGACGTGACAATAAAAGCTTAAAATGTTGTGATTAAGTTTATTAAGCTAAGGCAGCAGGAATTATCATCTCTGAACACAAGTATGCAAAATAAATTTTATATAAATCGTAATTATTTTATGATGTATTTATTCATGCTTTTATTATTTATTATTTTTATTTTCAACATAAAAACTTGGTCTATTTTGATATTTTTTTATATTTCTACATTGTGAAAGACTGTCTACTGAGAGAATTGAGTATCAGAGTCATCATGCATTTCTGTTATTTGTGTGCCAACAATATTTTCACAGATTTCTATAACCTTATCTTATGTATAGTTATGCTAGCCCAACACCCACCCCATAGACTATTTTGAACTTCATAGTCACTACTTCTAGTGAGTGCTGTAACCAGTATTATACTTTTCTAATATTCTATAATTTTGCTATTTTATATAGGGTATCAATAAGTTATCCTGTAGCGCCCACCAACACGTTTCACTCGAATCATAGTTCATGAACTTCCCATGTTGGCAATATGTATAACTGTAGCCTTAGCACTGGCACTGCAGCCACTTTATTGTTATGTCTCTTAACAGAACAGTAGTCTTTTGTCTTCCTGTGGCCTATCTAATCTCGGATTCTTAGACACTCAAGCAGTAACATGGAAGGGTTGCATCTATGGAGTGGCCCTGAAATACAGTTTTAAAAGTGGTTGAAACTCTCAAAACATTTGCAGCACTATTGCACCAATACATCAGGACAGCAGATCAGTGTTGTGAGTAACATGGTGACATTGTTGATGACATCTCTCCTCTGAAAGCATACAAAGTGTCTTCCAGGACTATGAGTGTTATTCAGTAGTGGCAAAGCTTCTAGTTAGTCAACCAGCTCAACATCTTCATGTTTAATACCATAAATAACCGTTGTCTTCAATAAGGCTATAACATTAGGTTTATGGAAAGCAACTAATATCCTTACCAATAATCATAATAACTATATTAATGCATTAGTATATGTCTAATTAATAAATACAATATTAAGTTATCCTGAGTGGGTGAACTACAATTGCCAGTGGGCTCTGTATGTGTCTGTCTGTGTACCTTTTAGCGTGTAATGTCTGATTCAGCCTTGTGGTCTTCCAGGTCCTCATAAGCAGCACCTAATAAAATACAGTCCCTTCAATTTGGGCCATCTAGCCTTCAAAAACCAGCTGTTAATAAATCTTCTATTTTTCAGGAATAATGATTTTAAATATTTTGCTGTATAAACTGACAAAGAAAGATATTGAAATTTTGCTGAAATTCCCAAAATTCACCATAAAATATAAGCAAATAGTATTTTTATAAAATATATTGAAAGAATAATATATCAAGATCAAGTGAAGATCATGTTGAAAACATAAGAGTAATTCCAATGAGTTGGAAAATTAACAACTCAATTATTTGCATTAACAACCTAAAAATAGATAAAATACAATTTGCTATATTAACTGTCAAACTACGCACAGCTATTATGATCTTTTCAATAGATTCAGAAAACCCATCAAGAAAGTGAAATATATTTTCATGGTAAATCAACAAAATAAGAATTTTTAGTAATTTCAAAATGGAAGATATATTTATTACCTTATAAAAGGCAGTCACAAGAAAATATAAAATCTGATGTCATAACATAAGATTTAAGTGTTTCCCAAGAATGGAAAGAATGCAGCAATATCTTCTCTTTGTACTACTATTCAAAATCACAGGGTTATTCACACCCAGTGTAAGAAGGTCATAGAAAAAAATAATAAAATGTAATTGTGGAAATACTTCTCTTTGCAGATTGCATGATTGTCTTAATAGACAATGCCAGGTAAACTATGAAAAAGCATTGACCACAAAAAGTCAATGCCTGCTTTTGAGTTTATCGAAGTCAAAGGAATCAGAGTCGATATATAAATATCAGTCTTTTTTTATGTATTTGTAATCAACAATAAGGTAATGAAATTTTAGGTAGTATTTATAATTGCATTTTTTACAAGTTATGTGAATAGTTATAAATATGAGAAGTTTTATATTACAGAAATTACAAATAAAGCCCAGAGGGGAAAAAAGAACTCTTAAATACATGGCAAGAAGAAGCTTCCTGTAGGTTTTGAAACTTCAAACTTGTTATGATAGGACTCCAAAAAAGTCAGTGGATTCCACATAATCATGATAAAATCCCTGATATAATTTTCATTTATACTGGCGGTATAGAAATAAATATTGGTAAAACACAATTGGACCAATGCAGACAATACTATTTATAAATTAAAAAGCCAAAGGTCCCCACCATCTTATCTCAAGCTATTATACAGTAACTAAGAATGTGTTATGAGGAACATTATAACCCAAAATCAATGAAAATAAAGTACAAGTGTATTAGTTAGACAATTGTCATAACAGAATGCTCAACACTGACATTGGATAGGTAGTTTAACTAACAATATTTAACCTCCAAGGCTTCTAGAGACTGAAATTCCAAGATAAAATGCTATCAAGATTTCATCTCTGAGCTGATGAACTCATGAGGACCCATCTCTGACTGAGAAGCTAAGAGTTCTTGGAAGATGTTAGAGGGGAAAGAGTTATTCTTCTTTGGGGATGTGGTCACAAGTAGGTTTATTATGCTCTACTTAATTGTCTTACATTCATGCATGAATACTTATGAGTAGCCATAAGTAAATGTAATGGTAATTAAACAAAAGATGACATGAAACTAGGAAGGGGGCATAATATTTAGTGGAACATGTTTAATAAATTAATTTTCAACTTTTCACACCTCTAACAATACCACCTCAAATTTTATCTAGGATTTGCTTAAATCCGGGGGTTGGATATTTATTTTTGTCTGTTTGTTTCAAAGAAATATAGATTTTTGCCACTTGTATTCTTATCACGATTTTGAACTGCTCTGTTTTTATGTTTCTTCATTGCTTCTACAAATAAGGGAAAAAAGATAATAATCCTGCTGTGATTTACAGGTTTGTTTGTGAACTGCAACTAATAAAACAAAGGCTTTAAAGGATTTGGAAGATTTAAAATTTGGGCCTAATGCATAATTATTAGTGCGGAAACTCCAGGCTGCAAAGGATACCTAAATGCTCCAGGTGTTCTCAGTAGAAAAAAGGCTAATGACACTACCAGCTATAATTCATAAAATACAAAGACCTCAGTTCTTCAAGCCAGGGAAGAATGCAAGAAGCACAGAAGGACTTTCTTCAATATTAAAATATGCAAAATGTAAACTTGTCATGGCCCCAAGCTAAGAATGCTGTGGTCCTGGAAAATGGATTACAAATTAGCCATTTAGCTGACACTAGAATATCAGGAGAGTCAAGCCATGACTTATGATCAGGAATTTCACATCCTCTTCTACCAGAATGTATGAGTGCCAAATACCCAAACATGGAAGAAACAAGAAACAAAGTAATTGTTAGTCCTAGTGTGTTTCTCTGCCTCTCTGCTTCTGTTCCTCTCTCTCTCTCTCTCTCTCTCTCTCTCTCTCTCTCTCTCTCTCTCTCTCTCTCTCTCTGCCTGTATTTGTTTATGTGTGTCAATTTGTCTAACCCAGTAACTAACAGTACAGAGGACCTTTGCACAAACACACACACAAAGTCTGGCTCTTACTTCACAGTCTATGCTGGTGCTATTTATAACATCACATAAATCCTCTCTCGATTAAAATTCATATTAGAAAATAACATTTTAAAAGATTTTTAAATCTTATGTGTATGTGTGTAGGGCTCTGTTGACATGAGTACAGATGCTCTCAGATGCTACATGCATTGCATCTCTTTGGAGTTTACATTGTAGGCAATTGTGCATTGCCCAGATTGAATTGTAGAACTTAACATGGAATTTTTATGAGAGCTTTATGTGCTCTTAACTACTGAGGCATCTCTCTGACTCTAGAAAATGTCTTTATTGAGCAATTAGTCCGTGTTAAGCATTATAAATTCCTTACTATCAAGCTCAGATGAGAGAATTGAGATAATCATGTAATTAATTTCACAGAACCAAAGCATTACTGACTAATGAACAACCCTTAGTTTATTAATAATTTTATTTATTTATTATCTCCTTTTCAATGTCTTTCACGTTTGCAATGTAAACTTAAATAGACAGAATCTATTATAAGTAAAACCCTTCAGAAATGATGTCCGAAGGCACCCTACTATCCAATAAACCATAGCTGACCAGGGTACAACATGAAAACAAAGGAAATAAGAAATAGAGAGTAGAAAATGCAAGTACTCATGTCAGTTATGCACATATATCAGTTGCAGAAAGGAAGGACAGTCGTCATAGTTACATCTACTTTGGTCTCCTAGAATGCACAGACAAATACATGTGAGTATGTGTATTCATGTGCATGTACAGGTGTGTTTGTATTTTTATAGATTATGTCTCCATGTGTATAAAATCATTATATACCTTATCTCTCTACTCTTAGATTATTAAACAGAAGTATCCGTAAATATCATCTTTATTTTTCAGTAGTTATGTTGGAGGATATATGTGTTTAAAGGATACAACTTGGGAAGAATGGCACAGAAGAATAAACATGAATATCTCAAAATGTTTAAAATAAAACCTGTATCTTCATTGTCACTGAACAAGAATATTGGGAGGGGGTTACTTATGCTTTTTATACCTTGTGAAATGGAAAGCTGACATTGCTTGTGTGTTTATTAGAATCTTAAGCATGCTAAATACGATATGAATAGATAGAGTGATTTGAGGTAGAGTGTCACAACCTTTCCTATGTTCATTTATGTTGTCATCTAAATCTTAAATAATATGGTCTCCTTAATAATTCTGAATTAAATTAGAATGGAGATTGGGATGCATAAAAGAAGCAAGGCTAAATCCTTTTCAAGACTCTCATTGGGATCACAGACCACAACAGACTCCGAGCTGGGTGATGAACTTCTTATCACTGGACTTTGTTCTACCTTATCTTCCCAGTGCTGCCCAATGAGTGATAGGGATTCTGGGCTCAGGACCATGCACTTGTTTAAAGATCCACAGAGTCAGAGCTGCAGATCTTCACATTTCCCCCCTTCATTTGCTATGTTTGTTCGACTTTATCAGTTCAGTAATACTGGTTTCTCAAAATTACAGATTGATAATTTGCTACTGAGATGTCAGCCCCTGAATTCCAAACTCTTATGTCCAATTAAGTTCCTGTTAGATTGTGTTGCTTCATGTCTATGATATAATCTGAAATTGAACAATGGTTGAGAGTGTTAAAGAAACTTGCTACCCTCTAATATACTTAATATTTTAATATTATTTAACATTTAAATTAAATAAATAATAATTTATTGATTTAATATTCTCCTAAATAGTATGTCATCACTGAATTAATGATGCCATAGAACATTTCTGTTGATAATCATCCATTTATTAACAAATTTCTATTTAATATTTTATTGCTGATGCCAAGAAGTGCTCGCTGACAGGAGCTTGATGTGGATGTCTCCTGAGAGGCTGGCAGAACCCCCAGAGATCCCAGGGACAAAGCCACCAACCAAGGAGTATACATGGAGGGACCCATGGCTCCAGCTGTACATGTAGCAAAGGATGGCCTTATCTTGCATCAATAGGAGGGGAGGCCCTTTGTCCTGTGAAGGCTTGATGCCCCAGCGTAGGGGAATGCCAGGGTGGTGAGGTGGGAGTGGGTAGTGGATGGGGGGCCACCCTCATAGAAGCAGAGGGGTAGGGGATGAGATAGAGGGTTTTTACATGGGACACTGGGAAAGGGGATAACAATTGAAATTTAAATAAATATAATAACCAATAAAAAATTTTTAAAAGTTTAAATATTTAGAATTTTGTAAAATATATCCCAGCTTTACACTGGTGTATTGCTTTTTCTCGAACAGTGGCTCTTAACCTTCCTAATGCTGCTGCCCTCTAATACAGTTCCTCATGCTGTCGTGACCTTGAACTGTAAAATTATTTTCATTCCTATTTCATAGCTATTCTGCTGCTATCTCATACAAGTCTATTGTTATGAATTATAATGTAAATATTTGCGTTTTCTGCTGGTTTTAGGAAACCCCTGTGAAAGGTTAATTCTATCCCCACAAAGAGATTATGAGACACAGGTTGTGAAGCCCTGTTCTAGAATATTCTAAATATACCGACTGGTCTACCTACTTGAACCTTTGTCTATGTTTAGGTAAATATTAACCTGAATAACTTCAAATACATATCAGATCACTAGCTTAAACATTTCACTACCTTCCACTTATGAAGAAAAGATAATTTTATATGATTTCCTATGATATCTCACACTAGAGGATCCAACAGCAGAAGATTTCATATATTGGATAGTATTTTTGTAAATTTAAGAATATTTTATGCTTTACAATGATTCAGTGGCCATTTGTTTAGTAGGAATCAGGATTTTTTTAATTCTGTCAGTCATGGGGAGGTCTTATACATTTATTACCAGTTATTTAAACAATTCAAAACACTTATAACTATTTTATCAGAAATTACAGTCCATTTCACATATGAACACAGCTATTATCTATGATTTTATATATTTTGATGACTTATGAATTGAAATACTATATTAGTAAATGGAGATTATACTTTGTTTTATTCCATATTTGAAACAATAAAACAACTTATTTTGAAAATCACATTGTCTATGTCAACTCCATTTGCTGCCTTTTGTTCCTTGCAGAATGACTGTCCTTGTGGTCTGCTGGGTTATCTTTTTACAAAGCCTGATCATATTAAAATAGGAAGAAAATAAAGTTCCACCCCTCTATGGAAGAAAATGCTCTTTGTGGCTATTTTAAATCACTAACAAATCAGATAAGAGTACCTACACATTTCAAAAATATATGCACACAAATATACATATACATAAAGCCTAACAAAAGCAAAATGGCAATCTCAGTATATCTTCTCACTGAATGTTGAGTCTGACATGAGTTTGACATGTTTAAGTCTTTTGCATTATTATCCATTTATTTCTGTTTTTACAGCTCTTCTTTACTCCATGGCTAAAATCATCTGCTATTTTTTCACACATTCAATACAATGGCAGTGATCTTGATATTGAACTAATATTAGTTCCTGACGACATCCTAAACATCTCTCTTTAACTACATTTACAATTACTCTCTGAGTTTGCTCCTAACATCCACTGTTATGTTAAAACCTTTGCACTGATGATTGAGGCAGGTCTATATGTCTCAACCCAAATACAGTAAACCAGAAACTCTGGTAATAGAACTCAGTGATCCAAATGTAGTGATTCTGGCAAGTAACTTTTAATCCACTACTGACTTAAGATCACTGAGCTACATCCTCCAGTCCTCAACCCAATATCTCCTGGTTTTGGTGCTTTTTCAGAAATCAACTGGTGCATATTTGTTTATTTATTTGCTTAATTAGTGGTAGCTCTATTAGGAAATAAATTTGGAAATTTATTGCAGACTACTAAATACCTAAAAGAAATAGTGGTATTAATGATTTTTTTTATATCTTTTGTTTTATAGTTGCTACAAAAGAGCTATCTAATTTGTTTTAAGTATTTTTTCCCCAGCAGGCTTCTTCAGCACCTTTTTGTTGTTATCTAGATAATTATCTAGTTGCTTCCCTATTAGAATTTTCATTTGAATGTTTACATAGAGTTTTGAAAATCTCTGGGTTAATGCATGTCTTCAGTGATATATTGATGAACGTAGTGTGCTGTCATTCAGTCATTTGTAAAATGTCACTAATATTTCCTATACAGAAAGTACAAATATTACTGAGAAAAGCATAAGCATAAATTGAATTGAGTATTCCTAAGCACTTAAGTTGTTGCAATGAGTTGCTGATTATTTTAATTTGAAATTGATTTCTCTAAGTGAATACTAGGATATCCAGCACAATATCTGCCCTGCAGTGAGTAAACATTTTCTTCTGAACCTTTGGTGTTAAAAGGAAATACCACTGTGCTATGAGAAGAATGGAGGTGCTCTGCTACGGGACAAGGATCCACTTTAAGCTTGAGATGAAGCAGAAAATACTGTATTTCATCAGGGAGATTTAAAACACCACTTTCATTATCCAGTGACAGAGCAGAGGATTACAGAGGGGGAAAAACATATTGTTCAGATTAAAGAAAACAAGAGCTTTGGTATCAACAGTCCCTTCCATTAAAAGATGTAACAGATTGCTCCTTGTAAGTACGAGATACTATAAAGGCACAAGATCTTCCATAAAAAGCAATTCATATAACCTCAGTATTTGCAGAAACTACACTGGTGAAATACTTGCTAAATTCAGGGATAAGCTTCTTAAGAGTGGATATCCGTGCATACATATTAGGTCTGAGACAATGGAAAACACTAGACAAAATGCTTTCTCCATGTGAAAAAGATACTGACAAATGTACCCCAGTGGGAAGGGGTATGTCATGACTCCTGTCCAACATGTTTCCCACTGTTTAAGTGTATTCCATGATCGATGTAAAATAAAATCTCACTAATATGAGATGTTAGTCACTCTCACCCTTAGCTTGATATTTTGGAGTATTTATAAACTTCTAACCTATACAGTCTTTCCAATCATTATTACTGAATCCAGCTATGTTAATATGTTGAACTTATTTTCTGTAAGTACAAGGATATACTTATGTGAAGGTGTTACCTCAGACAATGACTGTTTCTTTTATAAAGCCAAGTATTATGAAAGTACCACTGGCTGAAAGGAACTGCAATGTAGATGTTCTTATCGGTCACAATGGGAAGTTTGTACTTAATTCTAAGTGTAGTAACATCCTATGGAATTTTAGATAGGACTTTACATGTCTCTATTAATATATGTCAGGTCATTTGGACTGGGGCAGAGCTGAGAGCCTTAGTAGGAAGTTCTACAAGGAGGCCATTTCTACATGAATATCATTCAAGGGCATGAAGTGTACTTGGGGTTTTCATGGCAACCTACAATTCCTTTATGTTCCTTTCCTAAGACTTAAAATAATTTCCTACTGTTTTCTGTGTTGTCTAATTACTTAATCTTGAGTCCTGACAATCTATCTTCTAATTGATTCATTCTTTTTATAAGGCTTTCACTTCCGTTTTCTAGTTGAGTTATAGAGTTTTCAATTCCATCTTCCTTTTAGATTGTGTTCCTTCAATATTTCTGTGTCTTTACTGAATTTTAGGTTTAAATTTCAGGCTGTGTTTGTCATTTCTTTTAGTCTTATGTTTGTATTGTCTTGTGTACTGCTCACATATTTACCCTAAGTTCATTCTCTTTAAGTAAATTAAGATGTTTCTTTGTATTGTCTTTAAAATCTTCCTTGTATCTCATAAAGTTTATGATTGTGCTTTTATGTAACCTGGGATTATTTGGTAACTCTCATTGGAGACACTCTAAGAGACTAGTGAATTTTGGGGTGAAATATTTTATTAATTGCATTTTTCTTCTTTGTGTGTATGTTATGAAAATTGGGCATCAGAGCTTTTCTTGTTAGTTCTATGTCTGATATGGCAAGAGCAGGCTGAGACAGTAATCAGGATATGCAGGCTGGGTTGGGCATAAATACTGATTTGGGCATAGCGGACTAGACTTTTATGCAGGATGTGCCTCATGGTCCAAGCCTGGAAACTCACAATATCATGGGTTTTGCCAACAACATCAGGATTTGGCACTTAATACATGAGACACAGGCTAAATATGGTCTAAGAAGGGTATGGGGAGAGAAGGACCCTATGGGCTCACTAGGCAATGTCCAAAAGTATACACATTTGGACTGGATTGGATAGAGAATAGGTGTGATTAATAGCACACTTCTGGTGTCTATATAGAAAAGGGACCAAGTACAAGTAGCAGTGAAACAACTTTATATGTTTCCTGGCTATAAATAGGGTCAAGCAAGAGTTCCTAGTCAGGGTAGTTAAAGTGAGCACTTGAAATTAGAACAACCTACCTAAAAGGGTATTCAGGAATGACATAGAGGGACTGCATACAGAAGAATATGAAGTGAGAGCTTGCACAAAGGAATGTGCTGTATGGTAATACTTGGGAAAAACACACCATGAAGAAAATAAAGAGAAAATTTTTCAGAAGAGAGTGTGTCTGTAGAGTATTTTAGTAAGCCGAGACAGTGAATAACACAATGGGTTTGGCATCATAAACAAATTCAGTGACTGTGTGAGAACAATGCCACTAGGAAGTACCAAATAGAATATTTTGATTGACATAAATAAGCATTGCAATTATAACATTCATAAATGCTTAGAATGTTGTAAGGACATCAGCAATAAGAATGCTGTAATATTATCAGCCTCCAGAAAATACTAGGTGGTTTTATTTTATTTTGTATGAGAAATTTTGCAACCATGTTGTACATTGGCTTTAAAAATTATAGTGGATACAATTAGTAATATACTTTTCACGAGAGAGAACATTCTGTTATGAAAGGTTGGATGATGAGTTCAAGAATATTAGTGATGCCTGTGGTCTGTGCCACGTGGCTCCATACCCAAATAGCGCAAGGAAAGAGCTACCCTCCCAGGAGTGTGGACAAGCCTATGATCAGGGATAAGGTCAGCACCTCTGCTCAGAGAGACCTGTCCAGAACCCTCAGGACACAGGGGCTGAAGAGTGGCCTTCTGGTTTCCTTCTGAGGCCAGAGAGCTTATCCCTTGACACGGGGCTCCATACTCAGTGCCAGGAGAGAGCTGGTCTCCCAGGAGTGCTGACAAAACTTTGAGCACAGGAAGACCACCACTTCTGTTCAAATTCCTCAATCAAGAGGGACTCTCACAAAGCCATCAGGACACAGGAACCAAGGAACAGATGGGGAAAGGATCCTTCTGGTTTCTGTCTGCACCCCAGAGCTGATCCTGTATCACAGCTCTCCAAACCAAAATTACTCTCAGAGAGGGATGATCTCCAAGGAGTACTGATGAAAAGGCTTGCAGGAGGGACAAGCCACAGAGTGAGCAAGACCAGCTAACACCAGAGATAACCAGATGGCAAAAGGCAAGGGCAGGAATATAAGGAACAGAAACCAAGGCAACTTGGCATCATCAGAACCCAGTTCTCCCACCACAGCGAGCCCTGGATAACCCAACACACCAGAAAAGGAAGACTCAGATATAAAATCACTCCTCATGATGATAAAAGAAGACTTTAAGATGGAAATAAATAAATCCCTTAAAGAAATACAAAAGAACACACGTAAACAGCTAGAAGCCCTTAAAGAGGAAATACAGGAAAACACAATCAAACAGGTAAAGGAAATGAACAGAACCATCCAGGATCTAAAAATGGAAATAGAAACAATAAAGAAATCACAAAGAGAGACAACCCTGGAGATAGAAAACCTAGGAAAGAGATCAGGAGTCATAGAGACAAGTATCACCAACAGAATACAAGAGATAGAAGAGAGAATCTCAGGTGCAAAAGATACCATAGAAAACATTGACACAACAGTCAATGAAAAAGCAAAATGCAAAAAGCTCCTAACCCAAAACATACAGGAAATCCAGGACACAATGAGAAGACCAAACCTAAGGATAATAGACGTAGAAGAGAGTGAAGATTCCCAACTTAAAGGGCCAGTAAATATCTTCAACAAAATCATAGAAGTAAACTTCCCTAACCTAAAGAAAAAGATGAACATAAACATTCAAGAAGCCTACAGAACTCCAAATAGATTGGACCAGAAAAGAAATTCCTCCTGTCACATAATAGTCAAAACACCAAATGCACAAAACAAGGAAAGAATATTAAAAGCAGTAAGGGAAAAACGTCAAGTAACATATAAAGGCAGATCTATCAAAATTATACCAAACTTCTCACAAAAGACTATGAAAGCTAGAAGATCCTGGACAGATCTCATACAGACCCTAAGAGAACACAAGTGCCAGCCCAGGCTGCTATACCCAGCAAAACTCTCAATTACGATAGATGGTGAAACCAAGATATTCCATGACAAAACCAAATTTACACAATATCTTTCCACAAACCCAGCCTTACAAGGATAATAGATGGAAAACACCAGCACAAGGAGGGAAACTACACCCTAGAAAAAGCAAGAAAGTAATCTTTCAACAAACCCGAAAGAAGATAGTCTCACAAACATAAAAATGACATCAAAAATAACAGGAAGCAACGATCACTATTCCTTAATATCTCTTGTCTTAGTCAGGGTTTCTATTCCTGCACAAACACCATGACCAAGATGCAAGTTGGGGAGGAAAGGGTTTATTGAGCTTACTCTTCCATGCTGCTGTTCATCATCAAAGGAAGTCAGAACTGGAACTCAAGCAGGTCGGGAAGCAGGAACTGATGCAGAGGCCATGGATAGAAGTACCTTACTGGCTTGCTTGCTTGCTTCTCCTGGCTTGCTCAGCTGGCTTTCTTATAGAGCCAAAGACTGCCAGCCCACAGATGGTACCACTCACAAAGGGCCCTCCCCCCTTGATCACTAATTGAGAAAATGCCTTACCACTGGATCTCATGAAAGCACTTTCTCAACTGAAACTCCTTTCTCTGTGATAACTCCAACTTGTGTCAAGTTGACACAAAACCAGCCAGTATATCTCTTAATATCAATGGATTAAATTCCTCAATAAAAAGACACAGACTAACTGACTGGATACATAAACAGGTCCCAGCATTTTGCTACATACAGGAAACACACATCAGGGTTAAAGAAAAACACTACCTCAGAGTAAAGGGATGAAAAACAATTTTCCAGGCAAATGGTCCCAAGAAACAGGCAGGAGTAGCCACTCTAATATCAGATAAAATCAACGTTCAACCAGAAATCATCAAAAAAGATGAGGAAGGACACTTAATACTCATCAAAGGAAATATCTACCAAGAAGAACTCTCAATTCTGAACATCTATGCTCCAAATGCAAGGGCACCCACATTCATAAAAGGAACTTTACTAAATCTCAAAGCACACATTGAACCTCACACAATAATAGTGGGAGACTTCAACATCACACTCTCATCAATGGACAGATCTTGGAAACACAAACTAAACAGAGACACAGTGAAACTAACAGAGGTTATGGAACAAATGGATTTAACAGATATCTATAGAACATTTCATCCTAAATCAAAAGAATATACCTTCTTCTCAGCACCTCATGGTACCTTCTCCAAATCAGTCACATATAATCAGTCACAAAACAAATCTCAACAGATATAAGAAGACTGTAATAATCCCATGCCTCCTATCAGATCACTACGGATTAAGGCTGGTCTTCAATGGCAACAAAAACAACAGAAAGCCCACATAAACATGAAAGCTGAACAATGCTCTACTCAATGATAACTTGGTCAGGAAAGAAATAAAGAAAGAAATCAAAGATTTCCAACAATTTAATCAAAATGAAAGTACAACATACCCAGACTTATGGTACACAATAAAGGCAGTGTTAAGAGGAAAACTCATAGCTTTGAGTGCCTCCAAAAAGAAACTGGGGAGAGCATACACTAGCAGCTTAACGGCACACCTGAAAGCTCTAGAACAAAAAGAAGCTAATACATCCAAGAGGAGTGGAAGGCAAGATATAATCATACTCATGTCTGAAATCAACCAAGTAGAAACAAGAACTATACAAAGAATCAACAATACCAGGAGCTAGTTCTTTGAGAGAATCAACATGATAGATAAACTCTTAGCCAGACTAACCAGAGGGCACAGAGACAGTATCCAAATTAACAAAATCAGAAATAAAAAGGGAGATATAATAACAGAATCTGAGGTAATTCAAAAGATGATCAGATCCTACTACAAAAGCCTATACTCAACAAAATTGGAAAATCTGGATGAAATGGACAATTTTCTAGATAGATACCAAATACCAAAGTTAAGTCAGTATCAGATAAACCATCTATTTAGTCCCATAACCCCTAAAGAAATAGAAGCAGTCATTAAAAGTCTCCCAACCAAAAAAAGCCCAGGACCAGATGGGTTTAACACAGAATTCTATCGGACCTTCAAAGAAGACCTAGTACCAATACTCTTCAAACTTTTCCACAAAATAGAAACAGAAGGAACACTACCTAACTCATTCTATTAGGTCATAGTTACACTGATACCAAAACCTCACAAAGACCTAACAAAGAAAGCAAACTTCAGACCAATTTCCCTTATGAATATCAATGCAAAAATACTCAATAAAATTCTCACTAACCAAATCCAAGAACTCATGAAAACGATCATTCATCATGATCAAGCAGGCTTCATCCCAGGGATGCAGGGATGGTTCAATACCCAGAAATCCATCAATGTAATCCACTACATAAACAAACTCAAAGAAAAAAACCACATGGTCATTTCCTTAGATGCTGAAAAAGCATTTGACAAAATTCAATATCCCTTCATGATAAAAGTCTTGGGACGATCAGGAATTCAAGGACCATACCTAAACATAGTAAAAGTAATATACAGCAAACCAGTAGCCAACATCAAACTAAATGGGGACAAGTTAAAGCAATCCCACTGAAATAAGGGACTAGACAAGGCTGTCCACTCTCTCCCTATCTATTCAATATAGTACTTGAAGTTCTAGCTAGAGCAATTAGACAACAAAAGGAGGTCAAAGGGATACATATTGGAAAGGAAGAAATCAAAATATTACTATTTGCAGATGATATGATCGTATACTTAAGTGACCCAAAAAACTCCACCAGAGAACTGCTGCAGCTGATAAACAACTTCAGCAAAGTGGCCGGATATAAAATTAACTCAAACAAATCAGTAGCATTCCTATACTCAAAGGATAAACAGGCTGAGAAAAAAATTAGGGAAATGACACCCTTCACAATAGTCACAAACAATATAAAGTATCTTGGTGTGACTCTAACCAAACAAGTGAAAGATCTGTATGACAAGAACTTCAAGTCTCTGAAGAAAGAAATCCAAGAAGATCTCAGAAGATGGAAAGATCTCCCATGCTCAGGGATTGGCAGGATTAACATAGTGAAATTGGCCATCTTGTCAAAAGCAATCTACAGATTCGATGCAATCCCCATCAAAATTCTAACTCAATTCTTCATAGACTTAGAAAGAGCAATTCAAATTCATTTGGAATAACAAAAAACCCAGGATAGCAAAAACTATTCTCAACAATAAAAGAACTTCTGGGGGAATCAGCATCCCTGATGTCAAGCTGTACTACAGAGCAGTAGTGATAAAAACTGCATGGTATTGGTACAGTGACAGGCAGGTAGATCAAGGGAATAGAATTGAAGACCCAGAAATGAACCCACACACCTATGGCCACTTGATCTTTGACAAAGGAGCTAAAACCATCCAGTGGAAACAAGACAGCATTTTCAACAAATGGTGCTGGTTCAACTGGCAGTCTACATGTAGAAGAATGCAAATTGATCTATTTCTATCTCCCGGTACAAAGCTCAAGACTAAGTGGATCAAGGACCTCCACATAAAACCAGATACAATGAATCTAATAGAAGAAAAAGTGGGTAGAAATCTCAAAAACATGGGCACAGAGGAAAAGTTCCTGAACAGAACACCAATGGCTTATTCTCTAAGATCAAGAATCGACAAATGGGACCTCATAAAATTGCAAAGCTTCTGTAAGGCAAAGGACACTGTCAATAGGACAAAATGGCAACCAACAGATTAGGAAAAGATCTTTACCAATCCTACATCTGATAGAGGGCTAATATCCAATATATACAAAGAACTCAAGAAGTTAGACTCCAGAGAACCAAATAACCCTATCAAAAAATGGGAAACAGAGCTAAACAGAGGATTCTCAACTGAGGAAACTCGAAGGACACCTAAAGAAATGTTCAACATCCTTAGTCAACAGGGAAATGCAAATCAAAACAACCCTGAAATTCCACCTCATACCAGTCAGACTGGCTAAGATCAAAAACTCAGGTGATAACAGATGCTGGTGAGGATGTGGAGAAAGAGGAACAGTCCTCCATTGTTGGTGGGATTGCAAGCTGGTACAACGACTCTGGAAATCAGTTTTGCAGACCCTCAGAAAATTGGACATAATAATTTCTGAGGACACAGCTATACCACTCCTGGGCATATACCCAGAAGATGCTCCAATATCTAATAAGGACACATGCTCCACAATGTTCATAGCAGCCATATTTATAATAGCCAGAAGCTGGAAACAACCCAGATATCCCTCAACAGAGAAATGGATATAGAAAATGTGGTACATTTACACAATGGAATACTACTCCGCTATTAAAAACAATGGCTTCATGAAATTCACAGGCAAATGGATGGAACTTGAAAATATCACCCTAGTGAGGTAACAAAAGAACGAACAAAGTATGTACTCACTGATAAGTGGATATTAGCCCAAAAGTTCGGAACACCCATGATTCACTTCTCAGCAACTGTTGGACTGAGTGTGGGGTCCCAAATGGAGGAGTTGAAGAAGGCACTGAAGGAGCTGAGGGAGTTTGCAGCCCCATGGGGAGGGAGCGACAGTGTCAACTGGTCAGGACCCCCCAGTGCTCCCAGAGACTGGACCACCAAGCAAAGAATGCATATGGAGGGGCCCATGGTGCTGGCCACATATGTGGCTATGCAGGGCCTTGTTGACCATCAGTGGGAGGAGAGGCCCTTGGGTCTGAGAGTGTTAGATGCCCCAGTATAGGGGAATGCCAGGGAGGGAAACCTGGAGTGGATGGGTGGGGAAGCACCCTCATAGATGCAGGTGGAGGGGGGATGTGATAGGGGGTTCCAAAGGGGAGACCTGGAAAGGGGAAAACATTTGAAATGTAAATAAAGTATTAAATAAAAAAAATATTTAAAAAAAGAATATTAGTTAACAATTTGCTGATTTATTAATCCACAGTTGACTACAAAATGAGCAGCTTTATATCTGCAAAGTATCAGAGTTATAAAATTAAGTCTGTGTCTGTCTTACTTACTTTCCATGCTGTGATAAAATACTATGAACAAGACCACTCATAAAAGGAATTACTTAATTTGGCTCAGTTTCAGAGGCTTCGACCCTGTGATAGCAGAGAGAAGGAAGAGCGGAGTTCACAGTTTGTTTGGTGAGCATGAGGCAGGGAGAAGGTACAGGGAATTACACGGATCTCTGAAACCTAAACACCTATCACTAAAGAGACACTTCCTCCAACAAATCACGCCTAATCCTCCCCAAACAGGTCTACTCACTGGGTATTCAAACAGTGAGCCTTTGTGGGCTAGTATTCAAAACGCCAAGGTGCCCTTGTAATTCCTCCCACTAAACTGGGTTTCTCCCTTTCCTAATGCCCTTTCTCTTTGGATTCACATTCCCACATGCTTTTTGATGTGTAGCCCTCCACTTTCACCTCTTCACTGAAAAATTTAATTCTAAAATGGGTTTTCTTCTTCATTCCATATCCTCTCACCACTTTGAAGATTATAAAGACCTATATACACACACAATCAAATAAAAAACAGGTTTAAAACTTACCTTGAAACAGTAGAAGGGCTAGTTTCTTCAGGAAAGAGATCCAAGAACAAAGGTGTTCATGGTCTCAGAATTCCACTTAATGTCCTATCAAAATCTGTGATTCTGTATTCATTTATATGGTTAAATTCTCTCACTAGCTTAATTAAAATCTTTCACATATTTTTATTTGTATATGCTTTGGTTTTCATATTATCTTTGTTGACAGCACTACAAAATAGATGCTCAAAAGGCATTCTTTGAAAAAGTAGACTGAAAAAGTAAATAAATGCAATTAAAATTATAATAAAGATAGCATTGTGTGCTACTAACTTCATATTCACCTTGGTTTTTATTCCATTGTTTCTCAAAATATTTTAGAATACTTGGCTGGTAGACGTTAAATAAAATTGGAAGATCAGCAGAGAAACGGAATGTTGAGTATCACAGCTATACACAAATAAAATTGCTTCACTACTACTCAAAACTGGCCACTAATTTATCCATTGATTTATTAGGGAAAGCAAAGAGAAAACTGAATCATATATTTGTCTTATTTTCAAATTCATTCTTTGACAACTTTACATATAAATACAATTAAATATTACCATATCCATAACTCAAATTTGCCCCTCAGGTCTCTCAGAATCAGCTCAATAATTTCCACTCCCACCTTCACATTTCCTTCTTGCTGTTTTCCTTAGTAACCTAGTAAATCTAGAAGTGCTGCCCATAACTTTCTTAAAAGAAAGAAAATTAACGGCCACAAAAAAAGCAGGATATGCACTACTAAAATAGAAAGTAATATTATTCACACATTCTCATACTGTGGCCAGTAATGAAATTATTCTTAATCACTACTGCCTTGAATTTATATTGTAACCTTGTAATGTCCTTTGGTAAAAACAAATGGAATAATTTAGTAAAAATAAATTATTGCATGCTTAAGACAATGAGAGGGACCAGATTTTAATATGCTTTGAATGAATGAGTGAATGTGTAATCCTCCTAATGCACACTGTGCTGTCAGTAAACACACACCATTATGTGTTTCAATAATGACCATGAAAATTTATAGGAAATAATCTATATCCCCAGAGAAGATCACCTTGAAGTTTAATGAGACATACAAAGCTTCTCCCTATTGAGAACCTATTTAATTCCTCCAGTTTCCTACGATACATGCATAATTGCTTCTATTTTAATATGTATTTAATACTTATGAGTGTAAGTACATATTCATCTGCTTGTACTGAAATAAACAATATTTATTATGATTTCTTGAGAAATGTTGATATAATTAATAATCATTTTAATGTTCATATATCTGTTCTCACTAGCACAAATATTTTGGAATTATGCTGCGATATGACAGTACATTGTTTATTGTGTGGTAATTCCTGCTTCAATAGCTAGCATATTACTGCATATGTTTATTTCTGCTTTTTTATTTGTAAGCAATTTTACAGTAATGTAGTTGAAGTCCCTGTGATTTGAATTAATTTAGATAATTCTAGTTGTCATAAAATAAACACCAGTTTATTAAACTACTGGAATTTAGGGTTTTTTTTTATGCAAACACTTAAAACACACCCTGGTTAAATGTATTCTACCTCCTCTTAATTGTCATTCAAGGTTCCACATAAGAAATAGCCTTCGCTTTAGCACCCTTAGATTTTCTTGGTCAGGATAGAAATTTTCTAGAGAAACCTTTGCTGATGTTTTAAGGTATCAGGTCTCTCTTCTAGTCTTCTAGCATGATAATATTTATGTGAATTATAGAAGTGAGAAAAGCTTGTCAGTTCACATCTACCATGGTTTTAAAACTTAATGGTAAAGAAAGCATCCTTTAAACCCCTTTTCATGCACAGCCACGGGATGAGACTACTTGTTATACAACCATGAGCACCATTGCTCAAATCTCAACACTCCCATATGGAGCCTGGTGTCTACCAACCACCTCCAACTTGAACACTACAGGATCTAACAGCACAGTATCTGACATTCGAGTATAAACAGACTCATGTGGCCCTGTGCATAAAAAGTAGACACATCTAAATAGACAATAAAGAAATAATAATAGCAAATAAAGATACAAAAGAACCTTCCTCATTCAGTTTGCATGAGGAAGTCCTGAGAACAGAGACAGTTCTAGGATCAGACAATCAAAAGAAAACAATGAGGCAAACTAGAAACACATTTTAGAAATACACTTAAACTTTTATGCATTAATTCATATCTTGGAAAGTGCCTGCTATCAAATCTATCCCACCAGTATTCATTCCATCCCCAGCTTGCCTAGAAATTCTGGATATTTTTAAGTCCTCTTGAATTTAAGTCCTCTTGGGTTTAAAAAGTAATACCTAGACCAGGAGGCTACTGGGGCAGGACTAGGATGCCTAGAGCCCTAACTGAAGTCTCCTAACCACAGGCAGGAATTTGGGGGTGCTGGGGACAGTGGCCACACGCTTCCTGTAGTATTTCTTTCTATTTGGCATCCACGTTCTCCTGCCTTGACCCAGTGCCTGTTTATCTGTCCCATCTTTGATCAAGGTGATTGTCTAGCTCAACCACAGTTTATTGGATGGGTATTGGGGACCAGGGTCCTTGGATCCTAAATAAAAGAAAAGTTCTTCTGTGGGAAAAAAAAAAAAACAGTAATACACATTGGTCATTTGATATCTATCTTATTAGCATCACTAATTTCGATATTTAGCACACCTAAATTGCCTAAAATCAAATTTTAGTAATATCTTTTGTATATTTAGACACATTCTGAGTTGATTGTCATTTTTTTTTACTTTAAACTTTAATATAGAAGCATAATGAACAGATACACTTTCACATATGTTGAAAAACACAAAATACATTAGGGAAATGTGGATAAATACAAGCACACAAAGTTTAATTTTTATGAAAACAGAAACAAACAAAGCTAAAGCATGCCTGAACAACCATGTGTTGGTAAATTTTGATTGCTGAATTTAGAATGACCTAGGAGATTCAGTCACCTATCTGTGATACCCCCAGCAGAAGATCCAGATGTGTGCCTGGGTCAGTTTAAATTAAATCACATTTGAGGTTCTAGCTATGAGAAACTAGGTAATAGGAACAGAAACAATTCCAGCATAAATTCAATCACTATTTTGTAACACACACACATATATATAGCTGTCTGTCTTCAAATACACAAACTAGCAACAGATTTTCTTACATACTATTAAAAGCAACGTTCTAACTAGTGACTCATGTAAAATTAATTTTTGCATGTATTAGGTATATACTTGCAATATGTGTTTAATTTTGTTGAAACAGGTTTCCATTTCTCCTAATTCTATTTCCTCAGGAGTGATATGAAACACCTGTCTCTGATTACAGAGGTGTATGTAATCCCATTTCAGTTACAGATGTCATATGTTGTCATATGATTAGCATGGACATTATCATTTTGATGTCATTTTGAAATATGTCATAGACATATTCATACACAAAATCATTCCATCATGTTTTACAGTAAACTTGTGAATTTTTAAATGGGATTGTGAGGTTTTTTCCCAATAGTTTTCATAATATGCTTGTGGGAAATCTCATGGCTAAAATGGTGTGTAAGTCTGTTTAAGCTTTATTTTTATTGCCTTTGAAATTTTTTAAATTAAAACTAATGGAAGAGAAATGCACACACACACACACACACACTCAACCTTCACCCACATCAAAATAACAGGAAAAATTGCAATGTTGTACTTGTATATCATTAAAATTTGCATTATTCAAATCAGTTATAGTTCTCTCTTATATTGTCTGATATAACAGTAATATTAATAATTATGAAATTATGTAACATCACACAAAAATAGTACATATATAGCTAATGCAATATGAATATTTTATGAAAAACCGTCTTGTACAGGTAGGTAACTAAGTAATATGCAAATATATGTCTTTTCATTTACCAAACACTTACTATTAAGCATACATCGTGTTGGGATCTTTGCAGATGATCCATCAAATCAGCTCCCATGGGCTCACAGAGATTCAAAAGACAAGCACGGTGGCTGATTGTGACTGAACCAGGCCCTGTGCATATATGTTATGGCTGCTTTACTTGCTGTTTTTGTGGGACTCCTAACAGTTGGAGCAGGTGTGTCTCTGCCTGCTCTTGAGAGACTCTTTTCCAACTAGTAGGTTGCCTTATCCAGCCTCAATATGAAGGCTTTCAGCTTTTCTTATTCTGTCTTGTTTGTCCTGTCTGGCTGTCCTCTCTATGAGGCCTGTGCTTAGCTGAAGGGAACTTGGAATGGGAGTGGATCTGTGGA
Organism: Uromys caudimaculatus; assembly: GCA_028551405.1. NCBI lineage: Eukaryota > Metazoa > Chordata > Mammalia > Rodentia > Muridae > Uromys > Uromys caudimaculatus. The sequence goes on along the minus strand of CM052712.1, from coordinate 55,777,218 downwards.
AGAGGGAAGTGGGTAGCTGGAAGGAGCGGGGGGGGGGGGGGAGGAAACTGTGGATAGGGTGAACTTTGTGAGAGAAGAATCTATTTTCAATAAAATAATAAATAAACATTTTCTTAAACGTTCTCATAGAAGAAATCCTTTTAACTATTATGCCTAGGAAATGAAGCTAGAATTATCACTTACGATGAAGAATAGTGAAGAGAAATAATATTTTAACTGAAATAATCTGCTTCTGTGGTCAAACTTGAGCAATATGTTGTCATCAAAATCAATTTTTACTTGAAACTCATATTTGATAAAAATAGTTATCTTATTATATTCGATTATTATAACTGAAAATTTGATTTTTCTTTGTAATTTGTATAATTATATGTTTTTCTTCTCTAGGTGCATAGGTCAGAATACACTATTTTTAATTTTACCTAGCTTTTTAACCTTTTAATCCAAATTATCAGTATTTTCCAAAAGTTAAATGTGTAGTTTTATGTTCATATATACTCTTTCAAAATAATTCATAGAGTTGGCCAACAGTACAAAAGTAGAATTATTCCTAGTATAATTTCATACTCTCCTTCATATTTCCTAAATTTAGAGTCAAGATAGTATGAGAAATCACAGGACAACACTTTTTTAAAAAAATTAGTAGAATCTAATGGTTTATCTTTCAGGCTACAATGAAAAGGCTATAGCTTATCTGAGGAGGCATTAAAAAGTTCACAGCCTTCATTACTGTCAATAAACTGACAAACATACTATTTTATTCATCCTGTTAATATCATTGAATTTTTACTTAGTGATATTTTCCTTTTCTTTTCATTTTTATTGGTTATTTTATTTATTTACATTTCAAGTGTTATCCCGCTTCCCAGTTTCCCCTCCACAAACCCCTATCCCCTCCCCCTCCCTCTGCCTCTGCCTCTGCCTCTATGAAGGTGCTCCCCTACACACCCACCCACTCCTGACTCAGCGCCCTAGCTTTATTCCTGTACCCTAGGTCATCAAGCCTCCACAGGACCAAGGGGCTCCTCTTCCAGTGATCCCTGCTAAGGCCATCCTCTGCTACATATCCAGCTGTAGCCCTGGGTCTCCTCATGTGTGCTCTTTGGTTGATGGTTTAGTCCCTGGGGGCTTTGGGGTGTCTGGCTGGTTGATATTCTTGTTCTTCCTATGGAGTTGCAACCCTCTTCAATTCCTACAGTCTTTGCCCTAACTCCTCCATTGGGGTCCCAACGCTCAGTCCGATGTTTGGCTGCCTACATTCTCACCTGTATTGGTCAGGCTCTAGCAGAGCCGCTCAGGGGACAGCTATACTAAGCTCCTGTCAGTAAGCATGCCTTGGCATCAGCAGTGGTATCTGGGTTTGGTGTCTGCAGATGGGATGGATCCCTAGGTGAGGCAGAACTGGATGGCTTTTCCTTCAGTCTCTGCTCCACTCTTTGTCCCTGCACTTCCTTTTAACAGGAGGAATTCGGATTAATATTTTTGAGGTATGTGGGTGGCCCCATCCCTCAAATGGGAGCCATGCCTATCCACTGGATATGGTCTCTAGAGTTTCTATCTCCTCTTTCTTGGGTATTTCAGGTACTGTCCTCCCTGTTGTGTCATGGGAACTCCTTGGTTCTCTGCCATCTGGGACTTTCTGATGGCTACCCCGAATTCCCCCTCCCCCACTGCTATACACCTACTTTCAAATTTGTGACTCCCCCATCTCCTCCCATGTCTGAACTGGCCCCCCTTTTCCGTCCCTCTCCTCTCTTCCCCCCAGATTTCTCTCTCCCTCTACATCCCATAATTACGATTATTTTCTTCCCCCTTCTGAGTAGCATTGTAGCATCCACACTTTGGGTTTTTTCTTGGGTTTCATATGATCTGTAAGTTGTATCATGGGTTTTCTGAGCTTCTATCTGGCTAATATCCACTTATCAGTGAATACATACCGTGTGTTTTCTTTGTGACTGGGTTACCTCACTCAGGATGATATTTTCAAGTTCCATCTCTTTGCCTAAGAATTTCATGAAGTCATTGTTTTTAATAGCTGAGTAGTACTCCATTGTGTAAATGTACATTTTCTGTATCCATTCCTCTGTTGAGGGACATCTTGGTTGTTTCCAGCTTCTGGCTATTATAAACAAGGCTGCTATGAATATAGTGGAGCATGTGTCCTTGTTATATATTGGAACATCTTTTAGGTATATGCCCAGGAGTGGTATATCTGGGTCCTCAGGTATAACTATTTCCAATTTTCTGAGGAACTGCCAGGCTGATTTCCAGAGTGGTTGTATCAGCTTGCAATCCCACCAGCAATGGAGGAGTGTTCTTCTTTCTCCACATCCTCGCCAGCATCTGCTGTCACCTGAGTTTTCGATCTTAGCCATTCTGACTGGTGTGAGGTGGAATCACAGGGTCATTTTGATTTGCATTTCCCTGATGACTGAGGATGTTGAACATTTCTTTAAGTGCTTCTCAGCCATTCGAGATTTCTCAGTTGAGTTCTCTATTTAGCTCTGTAAACAGAGATACTTTCCTATTTATAAATGTCACACTATTACTTCTATACTCAATTATTTAATTATTATTTTAGAAAAGTAAGGATGATGTTTCCTTATATGAATGCTTGAAAAATGTAAGACAGTTTAGATGCATTGGGAAAAAAAATCCCTTTAGTTTGAAAATTAGGGTGATTTTATGTCACACCCCCTACCCCTTACTTTTTTAATGCAAATCACTTATCTAGGTAATAGCATCTCTACTAATTAAACAGAGATAATCTTATATCATATCAATCTGGTAATGAATAAATAAAAGACCATGTGGTATGCACTGAATTGTCATATCTGGAAGATTATACATAATTGCTGACAAGGTATCCACCTAAAGGAATGAATGGAAATATTTAATAATGTTTTAGGTATATTTTTACATAATATCATTGTGTTCAAAAACTAGACATATTTTTATGACTCCATTAATGTTTATATGCATTGATCAATTCAGATGTATGACTTTAGCAAATACTAAAATACATAATAAATAAGAAAGAATTTCAAAATAATTCTGATAATTATTATAAATTCTGGAACTCATATGATTTTTTTATAAATGAATTAGTAACAATGTTTGTTGCACTGTATATATTTCTAATGACTTTATCATTGCTTTACAAATATTCAAAATCACAAAATTCTATAGCAAATGGATAACAAAGTCAGTTGAAGTGTTTAATGCCTCAGCACCACTGAATTCACATCTAATCCAAAAGCATCTAGATATTTATCTTAAAAAATTTTTTCCAACCACAGATATTTACTCATTTATACATTCTTTATGAATATATTTCATGTCATATAACTAGAAAAAATAAGATATACGTCTCAATAAATTATTCAGATATATATTGCTCTTTCACTTGAAGCATAAAAGTGTGATTGATCAGATGCTGCCAGAAGGGTAGAAGTCTATAAAAATTAAAGAAATAGAATTTATAATTGCTGAATGCCATAAAAATTAATTATCTAGAAATTATGAACATATTAGATTTCTCAAAATTACCATCTGGAATCAAGACTACTAAACAATTTATTGTCTTTTTTACATTTCTCAAACTGACAAAATATTTTAGCCAATAGTTTAGAAACAGATTATATTAAGGAATTCTCCATTACTTCATTTTGAAAGTTGAGAATTAATATTAAAGGTTTATAAAATAGTCATAATTTCTAATGTTTTGAAACAACAATTTTGTATCCAAGGAACAGCAACACAAATCAAAATAATTAACTCTAAAGTATCAATGTGGCAGGCAAAATGATGTTTCTCAGAACGTGCTTCCAGACCTACCACGCATTCCCTAAGACGCTCTCCCTGCAGCTATAAAGAATGTTCCAGTTTCCAGTTGTCAGTCCTTCAAGGGTCCCTGAATCTTCATACATTCATTAGTTCAAAGGATAATTCCCAGACAATGACTATAAAAGGTCATATTTTTCATAAAGTCCCGGTACTTTTCACCAAGTGAGGGGTTTTGTTGTTTTGTTTTTTAATTTTATTTAATCTTTTCTTTACACTTCAGATTTTATTCCCTTCCTGGTTCACCCTCTGACTGTTCCCCATTCCATACCTCCCCCACCCCTAATCCCACATCTCCAAGAGGATGTCCCCCTATCCCCACCCCCCACCTCACCAGACCTCACCACTCCCTAGGGTCTCAAGTCAATTGAGGGTTAGGTGCATCTTCTCTGACTGAACCTAGACCAGGCAATCCTCCATTGTATATGTGTTGGGGGCCTCATATCAGCTGGTTGGTTGGTGATCCAGTGTCTGAGAGATCCTGAGGGTCCAAGTTAATTGAGACTGCTGGTCCTCCTACAGGGTGGCCCTTCTCCTCAGCTTCTTCTAGCATTTCCCTAATTCAACCACAGGGGTCACCAGTTTTTGCCCATTGGTTGGGTTTAATTATCTGCATGTGACTCTTTCAGCTGCTTGGTGGGTCTTTTGGAGGGCAGTCATGAGTTTTTCTTTTTTCTTTCTTTCTTTCTTTCTTTTTTTTGAAATTGTGCATACTTTAGAGCCTTATTATGCTAAATGCTAAAGACAATAGGCTTATGTGTTCATCTGATGGTTCCCTTGCATTTTGTGTCCATTTTTATCACGGGTTTTATGAAGAACTTAATTTTTTCATTAGTGCTTCTCAGCCTTGCTTCACAGAGAAGCCAGTCAGCTAAAAGACTGAAGCCAAACACCTTTTCATTATTGTTACACTTGGAATTTTGTACAGTTTCTCCCGAACAATATTCCTACCACAGTACTTAACAAAAATCTGTGAGTATATCTTTACTTTCCCACAATATACCATTCCTTTGCACACAAAATTTATAATTCTATGAAATACAGATCCTAGCTGCCCATTCTTGGCCTAACATTGTCCATAAGCTTGACATGATAATTTGAGGGGCTTCAAGAAGACAGAAAAAACAAACCAGTATGATATTTTTGTTATGTGAAAGAAAAATGTTCATGTTCCTGTCTGTTGTAAACTAGTACTCTCTGAATAACCAACAGGTATCTTTATGATTCTATACACTGACTTGTTCCTTAGAATGCTGTGACTGTGAAAGGTTAGAGCATTAGAGATCCAGAGCCAATGTTAATTTTTTTTCTTTCTTCATTCTCCTTCAGATTATTTATTATCCAGTTCTATATCTTAAATTAGCACCTCTTGTACATAACAGGTCAAACCTGTGGTATCTCTTCATATTAGACCAAGGACTTCTACCAACCTCAGAGCTAAAACTGTCATGAAATAATATCTCAAACACAGAGTATATGTTTCCACTCTTTGATATAACCTGGTTACCTGCTGTGGTGGTTTGAATGAGAAATATCCCCCATAGGTTAGGGCAACTGTATAAGTGACTCCCATTTGGTAGTGCTCTTTTGGAAGGTTTAAGAGATGTGGTTATGCTCAAGAAAATATGTCAAAGAGGACAGGCTTCAGGAGTAAAAATACTCACTCCTTCCGGTTTGCTGTCTCTACTATAAACACAAACTTTTTTTTTTTTTTGCAAGCTTTCTTGAGCATGGTAGTTTTTCACAACAAAAGAAAAGTAACTATTTTGCACTCACTGTTTCCACCTATGTATTTAACAAAATATTGTTTTGTAAGTTTATTTCATTTTGTAATTACAAAAGCTCATATAACGATTCCCACTTTTCAAGTTGTCATTCAAGACACTCGAGAGATCTCAGTTCATAATTATGTGTATTTGACTCAAACTATTTCTTAACCTTTTTGAAGTAACATGTGTATTCAATATGAACACTGTCTTAGTACTTCTGAAGTTTCCTTTAAAAACAAATAGTTCAGCAAGAGCAAATGTAAAAAAATATGGTGATATTCATCTCAGGTACCTGTGGGAGAAGACAGAATGCATGACTATCCAATGTAGTTTTCAAAAAGTAATAATTTAATATTTACATAGGAACACTGAGGAAAACTAAAGAAAAGGGTGTAGAACAATTGCATAATGATTTAATAGTCATATGGAACACTTTAAACAAGGTAAAGTTGGGTTTGCAGAGTAAGGCACATATCCTCTCTGTTGTTTGTGGGTTGGGTAATTTCTCCCTTTTCTTGATGGAAGAAACATTTAAAAATAGATATTTTGTTTATAAGTAGAAATTTCTCTAAATTTCTGAAGTTTTTCTGACTCCTGCTGTTTCTCCAACTAATATATCAAAATAGTCAATGTGTTAAAGAGGCATATTTTTGTGGGGTATTTCCTGGCTATGAACCTGTTTGAAGTAGTTCATTCTGATCTCCTCACATTCCTTTGAAGTAGAAATGGATGCTTATTTTCTGTCATTCACCACTAAAAATAATCCTTGTGTCTTCTATATGTAGTTTTTAAATCACTTTGATAGTATATAAAATTCAAAAATAGTGATTGTACTCTCTTTAATTAGTATATTGCTTACCCACAATTAAAATATACCTTATACTAAAGATAGTATCCTGAGTTAATTTCTTTTAATAGATGACAGATATGAATTATTCTGTGAAATGGATGCATAGTTTTCTCTATTTTTCATAAAAATTCTTCCTCAGCATTTAATTACTAACTCTTGAGACCACCTCTCTGATTTATAATTTCTTCAAACTCAAGTACAGTTGAGATCATTTCTTCTACTATACTGTGAAAGGAAAAATAATATTCACAAAAGTGACTAAATAACTATGTCCATGACCTCTTAATAGAAAATAGTTTTAAAGTTTGTATAATGAGAATGATGTAATGTTCCAAAATGAGCTGATCCCAAATATAAAATGATTTATTAAAATTAAACAATCATAATAATAACAGAAAAATACTTGGTCCATCAAAATTAGGTGCAGAGTTCAAGTTGAAGAAACAGAAGGTACAGCAGCTTTCTGTCCCTCAGATGAAGCACATCAGGTAGCTAGCTAATGCCAAGCAGTACACAGGAAGAATACATACCGTACCTAAACTTACTACATGATAGTGTTTGCCCATAAATATGTATGAAAACATTATTTGTGAACTCATCTTGACATTCCCAGCATTATCTTGAAAAGCTCCTTGATACTATAGGCAAAATGAGACCTGGATGCTACCTGTTCACCTGCCAATAGCATAGTTATGTTGGTATATTTCAAATCATAATTCCATTCCAAAATAATATTATAAAATTATATTTTGAGATATTTGCTTTTAATCGGAAGGAACCCAATCTGCAGTCATGGTTAGTGAAAGTCAAGTTTTATAGCTTAACCAGAGGGAATCTCTGACAGTGATATAGAATGACAGCTGACAGAATGTATCATGCTAACTCATGACAATGAGAGACATAAATATCACTTGTGGTACTGCATTTCCATCCCCATGGTGTGCTGTATAATAGTCTCTTGTCTGTAAAGACAGAAGGCAGAGATTAAAAATATTCTATATGGAAGACTGTGATAAAGGTTACAAAATAATTAATGAACATGATAGCTTGTCAAAAATATATCTCCGGGATATTTATAATATAAATTTAATACAATATTTTATAATTATATCATTGATTTAATAATGTAGAAGAATAGTTAATTACTTCATATTTAGGCTTAGAAAATTAATAATCTACTCTTAAGTTGTTCTATGTATATATTATAATTAAGAATTCTTTAAGAAAATCATATATAACCAAACATTTGTGAACACAAATACAATATATAATGCATAGTACAGTACACAATACATAGAACAGTACATAATACAATCAAAATACTGAAAACAGCCAATATTAGATTATTTGTCATTAAAAAATTAGCTATACTTTTAAAATACAATATTAAATTGCAAAAGCTTGATATGTGGAGTGTGTGTGTGTGTGTGTGTGTGTGTGTGTGTGTATCGCATACATGTATATCACTATAAAATATAGAACAAAACACATATAAATAACACTTCCCCCTAAAACAAGCAAAGTACCCTCTAGAGCATACTTACATTTAACTTTAACCCCTCTCTGGCTTAAAGAATAACTGACATCATTGCCTATAAGATATTATGAAGTCCTAATTTCCTCTACACTTTCTTAAATAGAAACATTTAAATCAGGAAAGAAGACCTCTGTAAGCCATTAAAGATTTAATTCTAGACTATGGGTATTATTATGACTACAACTTCAAAAATTACATATTTCATAAGAACAATTTGCATTGTGCAAATATGAAGTTCCATACTATGTAAAGTATAAAAAGATATGAAAGCAAATCAAAATATCCTACTTAAACTAATAATGGTTTTCAACGGGACATTAACTAATTTAAGGTTTACAAAATAATGCCTCCAATGGATTTCATAATTCAAGTTTTTGCACTTTTCACTCCTCAGTCCATACTTCCACCAAATAGCCAGTCATTACCTCAGAATTAAAGCCATAAAATATGTATGGAATCAAATTTGAAGACATATGATATATCATGTGTGCCATAGCATCAATGTTTATACCTTGTAATACTCCTGAGTTAAAGCCTAATTCTGTTGTGGAAAATATTAAAAAGAAGGAATATATCATGTTCCTACGCTATTTCCTGGTTCTCTCAGCTCTGGCGGGCTGGCCAGTTGTGCACTAGCAAGTAATGGCCGACCTGCTTTTATCTCTGGAGCTCTGAGTCAGAGCTCCACAATCTCTCCTCTCAGCTTTCCAGCTCCCCACTGGCGGGTCACTACCATGCCAGCCCCATGCTTCAATACCTCCGTGGCCTCTGAGGTGCACATCAGGCAAACTCACATTTTACCGCTGTACCTTTCTCTCTGGAACCCAGATGAGCCTCTGCGTTAAAGGAAAATGTAAGACCAACTTAGCTCAGAAACAATAGTAACTCAATCTCTGGGTGCATAAACTAAAACCTAATCTTGTAAGCCTTATCAAAATCTGATTCCTCAGGTGGCGAATCCTTGTGGATCTGCCATGATACCAGGAGACTCTAGTAGCTACATCTTACCTATCTGCTGTCCCCATTCCAAAAAAGACCCTCACTCCTCCTCCTCTTCCTCCTCCTCTCTTCCTCCCTCCAACTCGGAAGTCCCTCCTCCTCATCCAGTGATTGGCTCCTTTATTCATTAGGGAATTGATTGGTTCATAAGAAGTCACATGAGTATGTAACTCATCCCTAGTCTGAAGCCCCTCCCAGAAGGGCAGAATTAGCAGAATACAAACAGCCCCAGGGCTATCCACAACATTATTTCAATGTGATGATTTGAGGAATTGTGGCCAAAGAAGTAAATTAGGTCATAGTAATGCAAGTCTCACAGATGGTATTGATTCTTCTGTCAAAAGGGCAAGAGTACTGGCTGGAAGCCTATTTACAGTCTAGCAGGTCTATAAGAAGGCAGCAGTTTGAAACTTAGATGAATGGCCTAACCAGACTGTGTCTCAGTCTGATCTTAGGCTCCAGCTTCCAGAACTGTCACAGTAGCTGTTATCTATAATTTAAGCAAGTCCAAAGTCTAACTATGACATGACAAATACAGGTACCAGACCCATTGTTGACATATGATATTCAGCTTAAAAAAATTCTCTTCAGTACGCTAATTATAAATGTGATTCAGGGATTCCAGGCATGTTTCTCCTTCTCTCTGGATCTTTCATTCCCTAGAATTCACAGAGATATCTATGTCCACTCCTTTCAAGTCTCTGCTTTAAAAAAATCATAAGGTAATTGTCCAGATTACCATATAATATTTTACTTTAAAATGATATTTTACTATTTTTTAAATTATATATTTTAAAATATATTTTAAGGAAATATGAGCATTCAAAATTGTTTTGTGCAAACTTTTGTGCATTAATATCAACAGCTGTGATTACATGAAAGAGACCTGACAGGATTAAGTCCATTAATTTTCCATAATGATGGGGGAAAGAGATCTCCAGGACATGCCAGTCCCCGAGGATTTATATAAAATGAATACTTAATAGATAAGAGGGATAAATGATACCCTGCCTGTCTCTAGATTTATAGGCAGTTAATGCTTATTTGAAAAGAGGCTCCTGAGACTAAACCCTATCCTAAGGAAATACACAAAATTTACAAGTCCTGAGGAAGGAACATTTTTCCTTTAGTGGTATAGCTCTCATAAATTTCTCATGCTGCTTAAAGTAACCCATCACCCATAATCCTCTAAGCAATACTAATATTTCACCTGACTAGATCTAAGTAGAATCATTTCTATGATCTCTCATTTGTGCCATATCTGGGGTGGCTCAACATTCTGATCTGTGACTTTAGTAACTTGGGTAAACACTGTTGTGAGACATGCATTTACATTATTTGAGAGATAGTATGGAAATGTAATACAGTAGAAACTTACTAAAATATGTACAGATATAAAGACACTCTAAAAGAGATCATCAAATTATGGGGGACAGTTGCAACTGCCATCTCTTGTCACCAAATGGTTCTTCGAGTATCAAGATTGGGTCACATCTAATTGAGTTATTAGTCAAAGGGGTTCGACCAGAACTCCAAAAAGCTCAGGCTTTTGTGAAGACTATAAGTTTTTCTCCACAAACTGACAGCAAGTCTCCATTGTTAAAGACAATCCCTATGCAATTCATGAAAACTGGAGATGTTCAGTCAGCACCTACATAGAGCCTTCACTCCATGGCCTCCAGCATCTTTGGTACAAAGAAGTGTTCTGTGTACTCTCAAAAGAGAAACATTAACAAACTCTTTATCTACAATGATGTATTATCTTCAAGGAATACCAGTGAAAAGGTGGCACAAAGCTTGTGGGAATAAGTAAAAAAAATAATTGATTTGATTTAAAGCCCACTCCATGAGATAGCAGCTGTACCTGACACTGCTTGGGTGACTAAGAATCTGAGACTAGATAGAACAGGGATTTGGGTTAACAAAATAAATAACTAAGAAAGAAAATGTATTGATAAAATTACTCCTAATGATATTCTGCTATACTCTTAGAGTGTTCAACTATCAGCATAGAAACTTGTTCCTGAAGAAGATGGGGACAAATATACAAACCCTCAAACAGACATTATCCAGAGACCTTGAAAATGTCAGCCCTAAATGAGATGTCTCCATCAAATCTCTCCCCTCATATCTCAGAGAACCTGGACAAAAAGGAAGTGGAAAGAATGTAAGCTCCAGAGGGAATGGAGGACATCAAGATAACAAGACCCTCTAAATCAACCAAGGAAAGGTAATATGAACTCACAGAGGCTGAAGCACCAGGATAGGGCCTATGTAGATCTGCACCAAGTTCCCTTTGTGTGTATTATATCTTCCAGTCTAGTGGTTTTATGAGATTCCTTAGTGAGCAAAGGACTGGGTCTCTAATACTTTTGCCTTTGGTTGCTCTCTTTTTCTTTCTTAGTTTTGTCAGTCTTCAATGTGGTGGCTTGTTTTAACTTATTGTATGTTTTATTTTGTTGTGTATTATTAAATGAATGAAACCTAGCCATTAGGATAAAGGTTAACAATTGAACTGTCAGTTTTATCTCCTCAGATGGGAAAAATTAGTTTTCTCCAATAGAGTGCCACTAGGTCATGTTTACAGGTCATGTTTTATAACATAATTAGACTCCACAGGGTTTTTGCATGTGTGTGTGTGTGTGTGTGTGTGTGTGTGTGTGTGTGTGTGTGTGTGTATGTGTGTGTGTGTGTGTGTGTGTGTGTGTGTGTGTGTGTGTGTATGTGCACGCACACGCATATGGGGTTTAATTATGTTACAGTTTGATGGGATTGTTGTTGTTGTTGATGATGCTATTGTTGTTTAGTTTGGTTGGTTGATATGGTTTGGTTTGGTTTCTTTTTAGATTGGTTTTATTTTCTTTCTTTCTTGATTTTGAAGAGTTTTGTTGTTATATTGGATTTTTCTTTCTTTTTATGAGAAATAACTTTAAATTGGGTAGGTAGGTAGGAAGAGATGGTATGGAAAGTCTTGGGAGAAAACTTAATTTAAGCGTTGTTTTAAATAATAAAAATTAATAATACATTGATTTAAAAAGAAATCATTTAGCAGAACTCTATAACCTAGACTATCATGAGAATTTTGCTCCTAAAGTGCTAAAGCAATGAACAGAGGAACAGAAACAGAAAAGGCAGGCAAAGGGTCATCTGAGTCACTTAAAGGCAAATGTGGGAAGATTTTTATCAAGCTAGATTTTCTAAAACAAAAATTACAAAAGCTACCTTGAATGCTTGTGAGCCTCTAGAAGACTTTAAAGCCATTGCAAATGCTGCATGAAGGTATAAACAGTGGACAGTAGGTACTTAGGAGATTAAGTGTGTCTCAGGCCTGGGAAGATAACTCCACAGAGTAAGCCATGGGCATTTCTGTACAGTGGAGATAGAAATTGTTCAAGCAGAACAGGGCCTCTCCACCAAACAGAGAGGAAACAGAGATCCTCAGCTAAGACCCAGGGCTATTAAACCCAGGGAACCTATGGGTTTACAGCTGGTAATAACTTTGCCAAGATGCTTTTTGGCCTTAAATTGGTTAGAACAAACAGAGACAGCCACAGAGACAGCATTTGTAGAAGGAAGGAGATATATGAACTTCCTGTGAAAGGACCCTAGGATGAAGAGGCTGGGATCGCTTCTGGAGAACGATTGTGAATTATGGAGGAAAAACTAAAGTAGTGGCCTCGCATGATGTCTCTGTATAAAACAGTGATCATTTGTTTAAACAATTGGTGCACATGGCACAATCAACTAACAGTGTGTTTAACAGCAGTAACACTTTTCTTCAGACGCTATGTTCAGTATTGGTAACACTTTTCTTTAATACTCCTTTAATTCTGACCCCTGAGATTGGCACATGTCTATAAGGATGCTCTGTAAGAGTGACTGAGCCCACCTGTTGTGACAAGGCTTCATTTCCAATGTCATATGATGTTGACTTCTTGACGTTTTGCAAACTTAGAAAACTGTTGCAGGAAATATTTTAAAAGAAGGAATGTATTGCATGTTCCTGCACTATTCCCTGGTTCTCTCAGCCCCAGAGGGCTGGCCAGCCAAGCACTGGTAGGCAATGGCTGACCTGCTTTCATCTCATGGAACACTGACTCAGAGCTCCATGATCTCTCCACCCAGGTCACTAGGCTTCTACTGGAGGGTTGCTACCAAGCCAGCCCTAAGCTTCAATACCCCCATGGCCTCCATGGTGCACATCAGACAAGCCCACGCTTTGTTGCTGTACCTTTTTCTCTGGAACCCAGACGAGCTGCCTCATGAAGGAAAATGCAAGACAAACTTAGCTCAGAAACAATAGTAACTCAATCTCTGGATACAACAACTAAAACCTAATCTTGTAAACCTTATCTAAGTCTGATTCCTCTGGTGGCGAATCCTTACGGATTCACCATAGCAAGAGACTCTAGTAGCTATATCTTACCTACATGCTATCCCCATTCCAAAAGGACCCTCTCTCTCTCCAGCTCTTCTCTTCTCCTCTTCGACCCAGAAGTCCCTCCTCCTCACTCAGTAATTGGCTCCTTTATTCATTAGGGGATTGGTTCATAAGAAGTCACAGTTGTAGCTCACTCCTTTTCTGAAGCCCCTCCCAGAAGGGCAGAATTAGCATCCAAATGCAAACAGCCCCGGGCTATCCACAACAGAAAATCAACTGAATGACCTACAAGCACACAACAGAGGCTGGAAAATGAGAACACAGGGGTTACCAAGGCCAGGATTTCTATTACATTTTATGTAACTATATGGAAACATAACAAGATTGACAAAGACAGTCTAACAGCCAATAACTCTAAACAGAAAAATAACTGCAAGAGTTTAATACAGGCACACGCAAAAAAATAATAATAATAATTCTGAGGAGCCAAAACAATATTAGCTGTTGCTACTACTGCTGGTTGTTCACCAGACTTGAGGACACTATCAAAGGTGAAATAAAGCTAGGATTGAGTTGCCAGCTTTCTCCATTCTGGATAGCTTTCATGGTGCCAGAAGGCTTTATGTAGGCAGCCTATGAAGGATTGTCATCAAGAGTTCCTCTCAGCTCTGTACCATGCATACCACACTACCAGTGTGCTAGGCAGTACGTGCTTGCTGGTTCAATTGCTGTATGATTGTTCTGAATACAGCCAGACATTTTCTAATTAGATTACAGCTTCAAGGAGGTAATTCATATCTTGTGTTGTAAGTCTGATTAAAAGTCAGGCTTGAGAGGTCAAAGACTATAGAAAATGCTTCTGCTGTTTTGTTAATTATTACAGTATAACTGTTAAATTACCTTCTTAATATTTAAGGTTATAACCTTTTATATATATTTATAACCTTAAACATTATTGGTTATGAATATACAAATATTAAAGATATAACCACGGTGGATGCCTTCATCTCTGGCCAGAGAAGCTTCTTCTTTCAAAGGTTCATAACTGCTCAAAGTGTAGATAATAACAGACTGCTGACTGTTAAAGACTAAGTAGGACAGCTATATGTAAAACTCTCAATAAGTCTCAAAGAACATCACCTAAGAGGGCCTGGATAGAAGCTGAGAGCCAGAGGAAGGGAGGAATATTGTAGATTGCTGAGCTCTGTGTATCCCATGGCCACTGTGCTCTAGAATTATCATCAGCTATGAGTCCCTGAAAGCAAAATGCACAAGAGTGCACCCGTTAGTTTATGGGAGTGGGGAGTGCTGACGACACCATTTTCTTCTCCAAGGTTTAACAGACAGTTAATAATTATTAATAGTTGGTGCTCATAAGCTTCTCTCATTTCCCATTGCCTCCAGAGTTATAGATATTTAATGCTTTCTGGGAGCCATACCCTTTTGCAAGGATATATAGTCAGATGACATTTGCTGGGAGAGAGGAGAGGTTTCTCCTTTATTAGCGTACAAGTCTTAAAGTTGCCTGTGTTGTTGTAAGTAACCTTAACTTTCCTCATTGCTTCACCCAGAGGGACATGAGTGAAATCCTTTGTATGCTCAGGGTTCTCTCTGGCAGGAATTATTTGTAGCCTCTGGAAACATCATTTATGTGTTGATCCTTTCAGGGCTTTTGTAAACCTGAATATATCAGGTACATCAAGGAAAATTCTCCCACTACCATCCACACAAGTGACTGACAGGAAGAAGTAGAAGATTTGACTACCTACAACCCATCTACAAGAGCTCAGAAAACCAATGGAGTGGCAGAGACCCATGTCGGATTGGATGAGACTCTTGCCTGTCCTGCAGCACAGAAAATTTACTCTACTAAATGCTGTTTCTCTTTTGCCTTCACAAGTGTAGTTCCTAAGCACCCAACAGATATCAATTTATGAAAAAAATAATAGAATGGTTCATCTGAGGAGGCTTAACTCAATAGCTAGTTTTGCTCTGCATTCATGGTGAAATTATTTAACTTCACTAAGCTAACCTGTTCATGAACTAATGGTACCTGCAACATCCTAAAAAAAAATAGTAGTAGGATTGAGGAGAGTTAAAATGGTCCTTGCCACTGAAGAATTAATTCATTCTTGGCCCATATCCCATACTAGGTGGTTTGTTTGTTTGTTTGTTTTGTTTGTTTTTTGTTTTTTGTTTTTGTTTTTACTATTTTCCATATATTGGTTTGTGTTCAGCAAATTCCTTAAGAAGTAAAACAATGAGTTAATTGAAGAAGTTGATGAGACACAAACACAGAACTAAATATATATTTATTTGGAAGTTAACCCTTCTGCCGAAACGGAACAGATTATAATGAACACTTAAACATTTTAGATTAGAGACAATACAATATGTTTACTTGTGTCATGCTTTCCTTCAGATAAAATATAAATATACTTATGCAATGATTTTGGTTGTGGTTATTAGTTTGAAATCACCATTTCTCCAGCTTCTGGATGATCCTAATATATGGTATTTTAGTCTCTATAATGTTAACCTCTATTTCCTTTAAATCACTACTTCCAAAATCTGTAGACATGCACACATATATGCATGCATGCACACATACATACACACAAGTGCACATGCATGCACACATGTATATACTACCATATACATGCCTACACACATACATGGAAGCACAAACATGTGCATGAACAGCCTCACTCATATAAATGGTTACAAAAAGAGTTAAGCAATTTTTAAGATTGTTTCATATTCAGAACAAATAAAAAATAGTTTTGACATGACTTAAGAAGTTTGACATAAAAAATAAGCAGCAATCACTGTCTGGCACACTATAGAGTCTTTTGTATTCTGAGCATTGTAGTTCAGAAACTAGGAATCAAGCAGAGTGCTATTCCATAAGCAATACAATCACCACAGTCAAGATAAACAAAAAATCTGATGGATTGACAGGAAACAGATAGCAAATCCCTATCTACACTTGAGGGCAGTTCTGGTGAGAATCTCAATGCCTAGCTACATAGCACAGAAACGGCAGCTTGCACCACTGAGGCAGAACACTAGCTATAAGGACTACTTCTTCCTCTAGAACTAGATAGCCCTATGAAAAAGAAAAGGAACAGATCTATGTTTGTATTTGCCTCTGATTCCCTTCTAGGATCCTGAGATAGAGAATAATTAGATAATCTATACTGAATTAGAAAGAAAGATTGGAAAAGTGGGTTTGTGGTTTCTCCAGTTAAGAGGTGGTACTCATATGGGAAATTGCTGAAACACTTGAGATGTATTTCAGAATTAGCCACTCATTATGGGAAATGCTCACATGGATTACAATCAAGTTTCCAGTTGGTTCTGAGAACAACAACATATTAAATGAGATTAGTCTGTTTCCTTCTACCTAGTGAGTCCTCAAAATGCACAAAACATTGATGTTCTCGGCATGTGCATGGACTGGCACGTTGCCCAGAGCTGGGGAGATAGAGAATCTCAAATGGAGGTTTGGTGGATCTGCTTGTTTGTTCTAACATTTGTGACTGGTAGCATGATTCATTATGTAAATGTATACAATACAGATTGATAGGAGAAGTACCAAAGCTTTGAAAAATTAGAAAGATAACATGATTGTATTTGTGCATGTCTGTGCATGAGTGTGCACTTCTGAGTACGATACAAGGCTGTTGCTCCAAGAACAAGGAGAAGGATTATTAAAGTACTTAGCAAAGCATGAGAATGGGATCCAGTCAGATGAGGAAGGATGCGATAATGACAGAGGGTAGGGCATTTCTGGTGTAGGATTCTTTCCCAGGCTGTCGCTTTCTGTTTTATATTTTCAGTGTTTGTCAAAAATTACATTGCCCTTTCTATCAACCTGACATGCTGGAACAGAATTTTGGCTTCTTCTCTGTACAGTTATAGCAGCCCACTTAGCTTTCTGACCACTTAATCACTTAACGAACTTTTACTCCAGGTTTCCTGTCAAGGAAGTATTGGGAGTTTAGAAGAATTCTACAAATCTGGTGGAGAATGCCAACCAATAGGCCTGCTCCTATCTGCTGAGATCAGTGAAGGAAGTGGGGAGGGAAACTTAAGAATGACAAGATTGTGGTAAAGAGAGAGAGCAGCAAATAAGAAACAATTGTTGGAAGAAAAGAACTGGATAGAAACATTGAGGGAGATGATGGGGTCATGACACCATCAGCAGCGTGCCGGTCAGACTCTAAATTGAGTGTGACCAGCAGGCTAATGATTCCTGCTCGGTCTCGGTGTTTGGACTCCAGTGTCAAGGGCTTCCAGAGAGATGGATTTCCTTTTCTCTCAGGGTTTGACTGAAAGTCCCTACATCTGAGAACGAAGATGCTTTTGTAAGATTAGACACAAGCAAGTGACCAAAATCATCAACTTCTATTAGAAGTAATGACTACTGAAGAAGAAAAAGGTTAACCTTTCCAAGAAATGGCACCCTTAAAAGTGAACATAAAAATCTCTCCTAAGAAAGAAAGCCCAGATGGTGGGTTTTGGGGACTTTCCCTACAGTATGGAGAAAAGGGATAAATTTACTTGCATTTATCCTGACATAATGGAAGGCATATCTTCAGAATAGTAAAAGCTGCACCCAATTAAATAGGGTTCACAAAATGACAATATTCCCAGAGGAAAACTGATAAGAAAAACAAAATATAAACCTAACTTACTTCACTTAGCACATCTGTCCATGTCATCACAAATAACAGGGCACTACATGACCTCACTTATGTGTGGGAAAAGTCACCTCACAGACACAAAGGATGAGGTTCACCGGTAGGGGTTGGAAGTAGGGCAAAGGAAAGGAAGGCAGGAGATCAGAAGGTGCAAGTACCAAGCTGCAGAGTTATTTTCCACTATAACAAAATAACTGCTACTGCACTCTGCGATGGCCGCAGTGAATAGTAGCATATGCTATATTTCAAAACTCTCAAAGACAAGATTTTTAATATTCTCACAAAAATTAAGTTAGTGACTGATATTTTAATTAGCTTGAATGACTATAATTGCTACATGTACCCCATAACATAAATAATTTTGTGAATTAATAAAACATTGAGGGAAATATGACTGTGTACAAAGATAGAATAATTTAAAATCAAGAATAATGCAATAAGAAGCTTACCAACAGCTGAAATAATAAAAAGAAAGCTAGATTGGAAGAGATTGATTAGTGGTTAGTGCTAAATTATTGATACTTAATTCATCATTCCTGGTGCTCCCTTGTATGATAGAATACTATAGATGATTATAGAACACTGCCTCTGCAATATCAAAGGAAGAAATGTTTAATTTTTTTTAATTCTTAAAAGATTTATTTTATTTTGTGTGCCTGAATGTTTTTCTTGCACATATACAAGCTCACTGCATGCATCCACAGCAACCATGGGGAGCAGAGGTGAATGCTGGATTCCTGGATGTACATTTATAAATAGTGCATACTGGGAACCAAATGTAGGACCTCTGGAAGAGCAGCAAATACACTTAATCACCGAGCCATCTCTCCAGCCCTCAAATGAGGATTTGGAGTAAAGGAATGATAACTTCTGCAGTGAAGTCTGCTTACTTGGACTTAAATATTTCACGGAAACATCCCACAGTTTCCTATAGATACGTAGTTTTATATTCTTACATTGAAAACATCAAACTTACATTTATGAGGCAACAAAAATATTTCACTTGTGCCTATTACTTACAATTTATATTAGGAAATACATTATTGAAATTATACTATAATTTTAGAATTGTTTCCCCAGCTGTATCCTTTTAAAGGCATGTCCCTAAGATATACAGGAAATCAATTGATATTATTTATATATAACTAATTCCTAGTAAAACCATAGAAGAGATTTGAGAAGAAACTCTTACTTGAAACTTTCTGAAATAATCAGATTTGCTAATTAGCAAGATAATTTGAACATCATTTAGTCACAGAAAGGCTTAAAGTAGTAATTTTATGTTTGTAGGAATATAAATATAATTTGCGTATTAACTGACTTTAATGATTTTATTTAATGAGAAAACTTATATTCTTCTATAGAATAGTAAATCTATGGAAGTATAAGGTAGAATAGACCTGTCAATCTCGTTCAAACTAGATGTAATTATTCTTAGAAGCAAATGATATCTTTAAGTAGGTATTCACTATTTATGCCCATAGTATATATTTAACATTTATTTTGCACCTGATTTTGTGCAATCTGTTGGGTAATAGCACTTTAAAGTTATGCCTTGAGTATAATAAATAATAGTGTGAGAGTTATTTCTCAGTCTCCATCACACACTTCCAACAGTATCTGGAACTGAATCACTAAATTGAGATGGATTTTCACATTTGAAGACCTGGCCATTGCAAAACAAACAATGAGACCTCATTGAGCTTTCTAAGTGACACAGACATTTTTACAGTGGCAATACTGTGTTTAATGTTGTGTAGGTATGTAGAGCCTATACAATGAACTTGGATTTGGAGCCTAAAGAAGCACCTGCTATGAGCAAAACCATTAGTTCAGGTTGTGTTTACTCTTTTATCATTATCTCTAATTATTTGTTTGAACCAAGGTCCTTTAATTACCAATCAACATTGCATGAAGTAAAAGAAAACACACTCACATTTGTTAAGAATGAATAGCAGTTCTTGTTGAGGTTCAGTCTGGTCTGATTCATTATTCACAGTGTTGCTAAGAATGACTTTTCTTTACAACAGATATGGAGAACTTCATTAGTAAATTTGCTAATTAGTCTTTGGCTCTAATAGATAAACACACGGAGGTATGAAGACAGAATGATCGGTTTTCCTAAAGGAGTATAGTTACCTTTCATTAAAAAAAAAAAAAAAGTCTAGCCCCGGGATTCTATTGAGGTACATAATTTCTAGTAAATAATCTTTGCAAAAGGAATGAGAACATGACAGATACGTTTCTGAATTTTAAATCACTGAAACCGTAGTAGAATGTGGCTTCTGGAATGGTAAGCATGAAAGTTATTTCATTATTCTTTTCCAAATAAAAGTTAAAGACTTGAAAACCATATTTGGATATAACATTACTTTAATAGCTACAAATACAACCACATCACTGTCATAAAACCAGCATTTTTATTGTCTTCCTCATTCCCACCAAGACCTGGAAAATACTGAACAAGCTGTGTGCTTTGTAGTTAGATGCAGACAAATCATTCTGATTGATCAAGTAAATGACTCCACACTCATTAATTTTATTTGCATGGCATGAATTAAATTATTTGTTTAATATATGTTATGATATATTATACTGATTCTTTCTTTGTTGTCCAGTTTTATCAGCACATTAACTAGGGTGGTCACAGTAAATACAAATCTTTTAAAAGTGGATTTAGGAAAAAGTAGACAATGGTAACCAAAATGACAAGAAATGTAGGAATCCCATATCATCAATGTAATATCATTACTCCTGGGAGAGCTGGAGAGGAAAAGCAGACTTATCAAAAACATTTGAGAACTGTGACCCCTTTGGAGGTGAACAAACCTTTCACAGTGGTCTTCTCAAACCATTGGAGAGCACAGCTATTCATAGTGGTATTAAAATTATAATTATGAAGTAGCAGTAAAAATGATTTTATGGTTGGGGGTCATCCCAAAATGAGGACCTTGCCCCTAGGTGTTGCTAGTGTGGCTGCTGTGTCACATGAGTTAGTAGGTGGCAGAGAGGACAATAGTTATGTCTGTGCTCAGTTTTCTGACCTGCAAACATCAGAATGATTAGTAGCTGAACAGTCCCTGAAAAGAAGCAAGATTGAGCTGACCACCAGTCTGGTCCCATGGAGCCCGGACAGGGAGCTAACGTGAGATGAACACTAGTCTGTCACAGAGCAGGTCTGGGGAGAGGGAGCAAACCACACCTGAGATGAACGCAGCCCAGTGCCATAATGCATGAATGAAGTATGCCACTCCTGAGGCCACTCCAGCTATGATGGCAGAGACTCAGTGACCCCGGGCTCCACTAAGAAGAGCATGTAAATGTGGAGAAAAGAAAAGGAAAGTGAAACAGAAGAATGCCCGCACAATAAAGAGACAGAACTGGTGACTCAAAGGTAGTGAGGAACAGCCTGATGTGAGTAGTGGGTGATGCCACCTGAGACCATGGTGGGGTTCTGGCCTGTTCTGCCACTGGGGGCTACATCTGAGCCCTTGGCCTTGAAGCAGCAGAAGTCTGTTACCATGAAAGACCAAGTGGACATCTCTGGCTTGGGAGGCCACTCGGAGACAAGTTGACCTCTGAGGGCTGTGCAGAACTGACTCAACGCCTCACCTGGGCTTCCTGGGAAAGCTGGTCCTGGGGGTGTCAGAGCAGGAGAGCTGACCATGCCCCTAGCCAGCTGCAGCACTCATGAAAGCAGGGGCCTCACATGTTGCCAAGTTGCAGATAAACAGCTCAAGGAAATGGGCAGGGTAGATGACCAGGCCAGTATCTTCCCTTAAAGTGGTATGGATGGAAGATGGAGAGGTATCCCCATCCCCCCTACTTCATCCTCAACAGCTGACACAAGTAGGAGACATGGCTGGGGACATGAGAGCAGGATATCTGACCCTGTCCTTCATCAGCTGCAGCGCTTGGGAGAGCGAGCCATGTTCCTTGCCTGGGCATCACAGTAGAGCTGACCTGGTGGCAGGGGCTCAGGTGAACTAGCCCTGAGAGTGTGAGCACGGGAGAGCTGGTCCCACCACTAGTCTGCAGGGTGGTGACATGGGCAGGCCAGGGTGAGATATCCCACCATCACCCCTTGCCACTTGGGGGCAGGCAGGAGAGATGGCCCCAAAGTCATCATAGTTAGAGAGCTGGCCCAGCACTTCGCCTTTTGCACCTCAGCTGAGCAGCACAGTAGAGCTTGTTCTAGATGTGGGGGTGGGGTGGGGTGAACCCTGAAGGCATGAGTATAAAAGAGATGACCCTTCCTCCTGTCTGGTCTGTGGTGGGTTGGACAAGAGAGAAATGCCCTCCTTCCTTTCCTCCTCCCTTGTCACCTAAGGCACGTGGGAAAGCTCGCAGTGAAGTCATGAGTGTGGAAAAATTGGCCATGTCCCTCACTGGCTGCAACAATCTGAACATTGCTCCGCATCCTGGCAGCATAGTAGAACTGGCCCTGGATATCGGGGTTCCAGGTAAGCCACTCCATTAACAAACTGTTAGAGTGCATGAGAGGCTGGTCCTACAGTTCCAAAACTACAGGATCTCCATGACCAAAAGCAGGATAACCAAGAGGAGTCCCCGGAAGGTTCCAGTACCGATAAAGCAGCAGAAGCCAGAGGCTCATACCAGACCAAAGAGGCACTGAAAGGAACAACTGAAAGCAAAGTATGGACAGAGCATATACGGAGCGATACACTGTGACACAATACAGCTTCTACGAGGAGATTTTTTTGCTCTGTTACAGAAGTTGCAAGAGTGGAGGGTGGTACACAGGGAGGGGAAAATGAGTAGGATGGGGGTGCATAATGGGAAAGCAAAGAAGAACTAAAAAAGCAGGTTACCCTTTGTTTTATAATGAGGAACTGTGTAAAGGGCTGCAGCACTAGGAAGCTTGAGAACCAAGAAAATTAGAAGAGAAGTGAAGAGGCAGAATCTAAGAGCACACGGCTAACTAGACATTCTCCCTGACAGATGGATGAGGCAGAGAAGGTGAAATGGAAGGGGTGAACCCCAAAAGGCTGAAGGCCAGCTTACACTGGTCTGCACCCTTGTGCTTCTAAACTCACCTCCAGATGGTAACAAACACAGCTTTCTCTTGGCAGAAGAAAATATCTACAGATTTAATGTACATTTAGATTGTATTTGTATTGCCTAGTACAAAACCAAAAATAACAGGGTTAAGACTCTCTAAAACAAACAAACAGAACAAAACAAAATAAAAAAAAAACAAAAGAAAGAAACAAACAAACATCAAAATTCAAAGAATTAGACAACAAAAGAGACAGGTTACAACCTGGGCGAAGGCTCAGTAGTT
This sequence comes from Uromys caudimaculatus, assembly GCA_028551405.1. Lineage (NCBI taxonomy): Eukaryota > Metazoa > Chordata > Mammalia > Rodentia > Muridae > Uromys > Uromys caudimaculatus. Next base: position 55,753,828 of record CM052712.1, on the reverse strand, counting down.
GTAAGCATATGTTCCAGCAGACCCAGGTTCAGTTCCCAGTGAATATATGAAAGCTCACAGCCATCTCTAAGTCCAGCCACAGGAATCTGCAACCCTCTTTCTGGCTTGTGTGACCACCACTTACACGTAGTCTACAAACATACATGCAAGCAAAACACCCACACAAAATAAAACAAAACACCCCTCTAAGGAAAAGAGACCTAGGCCACACGATTATTGTGTATAGGTTTTACAATAGTCAAAACTGTGACATTTTTATCAGACATGGTTTTTTCATCAATTTATGGCTTTATCATAAGTATTAGAGTACGTAGTAAAATTAATTTATGCAAGTTATTTTCTACTGATGTGTGAGTTACAACACATAGATAAATAAAATACACTAATGAATAAGCCAGAGATGTTAGAAGGTACCTCTAGTAAAGCCCGATGATTTCTCTGGCAAGTCTTAGTGCACTGTGGAGAGAAAGGTAGGAAAAGAAATGCATGAAATGATGTGATGATATTAACCACAACAAATAAGTCACATGTATTCTGAATATTAGCTATGAACTACAGCAATTTATAGGCCAGGAAATCTAAATACCTTAAAGATCATATATATATGTATATATATGATCATGCATTTTCTTTCCTTCTTATATGTTTTACATGTTTACATGTTTAAGATGCCCATCTTGGAAAAAATTGCTTTCAAGATGGTTAACTGTAGTGAAACAATGTAAGAGGGAAAGAGGAGAAAGCAGCAGATGGGAGGAGAGGGAGGAGAAGGGGGAAGAGGAGAGGAAGAAGGAGGGAGGGAGGGAGGGAGGGAGGTTTTCTGGAGACAGTCATTTTTACTTGGGCTCCTGCTGAGAAGGCCAAAACCAGCAAACAAATCCATGAGGTCTCAACTGGCTAAATGATTCAATTGGCAAAAGCAGAAGTTGCTGATGCAGTAATAAGACAAGATGTATCTGCAAAGACCCGTTGCCGCCTCTGCAGATTGCACAACAATGCTCTACACTGCCCCTGAAATGTCTGGTAGCTCTCCAGGTAACAGAAGTGATTCAGAGGACTCTGGGGTGCTTAGGGAAGGTATATACGATTGTATTTTTATCTGCTTCTCAACCATTTTTCTGCAAAACATCCACAAAGATGAGATAGTTTTCTCTTCAAAAATTTCATAAGTGCAAAAAGTGGTGTGCGTGGCATTTCAAATAGATTTTGACCCGTGCTCATAGGATAAAATGTGACCAAACAAACAGCGTTCTAGAGAATTCTGATTCCTCTGACTTATTCATGTGAGAAGTCTTCTTTCATTTTTATGCTCTTACAATCATTAAACTTCAAGGCACCATAATTTCATGAAGCAAGTCGTAAAGACGTTGGTATCTCACCTAGAATTTAGATGTTTATTTTATCCCACTTTTATGATTTTAAAATTTGTATTCTAGGATTAACCACCCTGTAGGCAGAGCTCAGCAAATGAGTGTTGATTCGTGCTTCTAAACATAGCAAAATTCATGTTCTTGGGACTCCTTTTTCCCTAAGTACTATCTCTCAAGAAATTGGTTTTCTCTTGGTGGTACATCGATGCTCTGCACATTTTAAATTTCTCCCTCTCTGCTGCATTCACATCATAATTTACGAATATTTTATTTAGTTTGACATAAATCAAGAAAATAAGACAAAGATACTCGGTCAATGAAAAAAATTGTTTTCTGATTGTAAACATATTGTAGTTCATATTATCTTGAAAATATAAATCTTTAATTTGATAAATTAACAGAGACCAAGTTGTTCTACTTCTCTGTAAAAGGTGAAAGAGGCAGTGAATTGTTACTCCACCACAAGTGAGCTACTCCCACTTCAAGTGTGCTACTCCCATTACAAGTGTGCTACTCCACCTCAAGTTTGTTACTCCCATGACAAGTGTGCTATTCCTATTACAAGTATGCTACCTCGTGGGCTTCTCCACCACAAGTGTGCTACTCCCACTTCAAGTGTGCTACTCCCATTACAAATGTGCTACTCCACCTCAAGTTTGTTACTCCCATGACAAGTGTGCTATTCCTATTACAAGTATGCTACCTCGTGAGCTTCTCCACCACAAGCGTGCTACTCCCACTTCAAGTGTGCTACTCCTTGCAGTTCCCGTTATGTGATATCATTTATGACTGACTGAAGTTTTAGGCTGAATTTCAGTGTGTGAAATGAGATTTTTTTCCTTTAAAAGCTAATTTTATTATTTTTAATTTAATGTGTAGATATATGCCTGTGAAAATCAAAGAACCATGTGCTGGCAGGGTTCATGCATCCTGGAGTCTCCTGTCTTTGCTGATATTAAACACCTGATTTTGTTTTTTTTTTACCTCAAATGCTTCCATTTTTGTTTGCTTGGTTCCCCCTTCCTCCGCCCTTCCTCCATGCCTCTCTATCTCTCCTTCCTCATTCTCTGGCTTCTTTTTCCCCTTCTCCAGACAGCAGCATATGTGCCTAAAGCCCTACTACTATAATCTCATTTAATCTTTATTATGTTTTAAATGGCCCTGTACTCACATACTGCCACATTCAATATTAGGAATTCAATTTTAAATTCAAATGGAACACAGTTTGTGCCATGAGACTAAGGTTTATCTCCTGTATGAAAAATGAGAAGAAGACTTCAAAGTCTCCAAGTATGAAAGGTTTTATCCTGTGTAGTAATGTTTCATGTTCCAACGCAGGGCACTTTTATCCCAACAATATATCTGTTGTTTCTTCAAAAGACAAGTTAATCTTTAAAACTAAACAGAATTGTAATCATGTACAGAAATGATTGTGCCGTCTCAGCCAGTTCTACAAATTGCAAGGAATGAAAAATGTGAGCAAATTTTAGGGGTTGACCGATTATTGATTTCAGAATACGATAGTAAATAAATTATTTGGTGGGTTCTACTTCTCCCATTTAAACCAATTATTGCATGTGTCCACTGTTTAGTCCTGCCAAGGGACTCCGCTTGCAGAGCTAACCATTTCCTGTTTACTATACTTCCTCTTCCTCTTGCCTCTCTTCTTCCTCCTTGCTTTGATTCGGGGTACACATAACTAGATATTGTCAATGTAGCTATAGTGTTCAGTTGAGAGACAGCAAGTGAATGCATTTTAAATGGAAAAAATGGTTGTCCAGTCAGTAAAGTCTAAGGGTGTGTGTGAAGTTTGTTATGAAATGGAAAAGAGTGGACATCACACTGAGGTGAAACAGAGAATGAGAAATGTGAGCTTCTAGATGAACTTCATAAAAGAAACTAGCTCAGTCCTCAAGATCTATTATCTTAATAAAATGTGTTCATGTTCTTTTTATCATAAACAATGAAAGGATCCATATTTGCTGTTCAGGGTCAACTGACACAGTTTGAAAGCTTGTAGAAGAAAATAAACCAATGTACAAAATATATTTTAACAGATTAAAAAATTCAGTTGTATTTCAGAGGCATCTATAGTCAGGACATGAAACTGATGGTAGAAGCCAGTATGTAAAATGTAAAATTTTGTAATTTTGCAACTTCCTTTAAATATTAATTAAATTTTCCCTTGGAGATCACAGATGAACTCACTGTTGAATCACTGGTAGAAAACAAAACAAGTGCTGAGAGCCCCTTGGGAAATATAAGATTGACATAACATATTCCATGAGATGACAACATCTAAAAGGCTTTGTGTTGCATTTAATCTGATGTGACAGCTGCTCTTGTAGAGGAGGTTAAAACAAAGGCAGTGGCAAAAGAAAAGCGCGTGAAGGTGAAGGTTCGTGAGGCGGCAGTCATCGGAGTGAAGGACTGGGGCATTAGAGGAAACTACGTGTGCTAACACTGTGTCCTTGTACTTGTGGCCTCTAGAAGGGACAGAACATGCATTTCTTTATTTCAGATGACTCAGCCTGTAGTATTTAGCTATGAGATATCCATGAGTCATTTTCCATCATTATAAAAATACTTTAACAATTATCTTATAAAGAAAAATAAATAGTCTTGCTCTTGTTTTTTGGTCTGTGGGAAGGTGACTTTTCATGAGACTCAGTTTATCAGCTATAAAACAAAGAAAGAAAGGGGAAAGAGCCTGGGGTCTTCCTGTGGCATTCAAAGGCATTCACTCAAGACCTCCCATTAGACCCTTCTTCAAAGAGTCACCATTTTTCACACGTTCCATCATTAGGAACGGTATGATCCTAATAAGCAAACATTTAGGACAGAGTGACTGCCTAAACCAGATCAAGAGCTCTAGGTATCTATAATATCCAGCAAAATTTGAAGCTGTTTTAAAAAAACTACATTTATAGAAACTTTTTGTTGGAAGTTGTTCAATATGCATTAACATATGCTATTCACCTTATGCATATATGAGACTAAACTGGATCGATGTTATCCTTATTTTGAATGTCGGTATTTTATTTCAAATATTCTAATAGCTTGCTAACACTGCTGGCATAAATTAGATTTTGACTATGTTTCAATGTTCTGCCACTACAATATGCATCTAGTCTCCTGTCCATTCCAGATTGATTCTTTTCTGGAGCCCTGGAGTTTAGATTCTTATTTGAAGGTTTTTGTTACTACGAAATAGTCTTTATCTGACAGTTTCAATGTGAAGATTCTAAGTAACAGCAACTTCAGTATTGTGGAAAAAGAACATACTTGAATATGAATCTTGAATCGACCAGTCAGTAGCTGTGTGAACGGAATTGACACATCGTCTCAGGATGTTGGACCCTCATCTGTAGGATGTAGGTCTGCCTAACCTGAGAGCTCTTCCAAGGATTGATATAACATCTGTGCAGTGTATCAGTTTGGTCACAGGTTTTTATCATATCAGTGATATGCTACATTGTTCTATCACCAAAGACTCAATTTTTGTATTTCCATAGTAAAGAACTTAAAAGAAAATTTCTAATCTAATAATAATATTTGACAATTGAAATTTATAATTTATATAGTAACATCAATGAAAGCAAAGCAAATAATTTTTTGGGCCAATACTCTCAGCTAAGAATTGTTTTCTCATTAGATTCTTCCAAAAAGAAAATCAATTTTGAAATTACCAAGAACAAGAGTTGTCACTAACTGATAGGTGCCATAAGCGAGAATTGAAATATTGTTTAAAAATTCTACCTTGTATTATTATTTTATTGTTGATTCATTCATTCACTTAATGAACAGCCAGTGGACGACCAATGTGTGTCCAGTGCAGAGGGGACGTCAAGGTCCCAAAGATAAATCAGAGATAGATTTAATTAAATTTTTTCTGAAATTAATGCAGAATAAAAAAAAATGAGATAGATTATATTGGCATTCTACAGAAAATCACCAGTGTTGACAGAGAAGAGACAATTTTACTGGATTTATTAGACAATAGAGAAACTACGTGCCTCCATCAGAACTTTAGAAATAAATGGTCAGCTGAAATGAAGTGAACAACATCTAGGCCTCAAGGAAAACCTTGTTACAGACGAAACAGTCTGTTTCTCGTCCCAACACAGAAATGCTGAGTAAGGATACAAGAGCGCAATAGGAAGACTGATAAAAATGCACCTTCCCTGACGAAAACTAAACATGGCAACCAGGAGATACCTCGTGCCAAATTAAGCAGTTTTGATTTGTTTTGGGAAAAATGGAGATTGTTTTCTGAACAAGCAATATTATTCAACCAAAGCTGTGGGACAGTTCAATAACATTTCTCTAATGTGTCTCAGTAAAAGGAAAGTTTAACTTTGTATTTGCCTTACAAATTAATATTTCTTTGGTAATTTGAAACTTTCCATTCCTCTAGACCAGAGGCTTCAGCCCTTTACCAATGGACAGTCTAAGAATTCCATAAATGAGATATGACCTAGAACATTCAACAAGCACACATGCAAACATATTCATGTCTGTGTAGATTCCCACACATCTCTCTTTGGCTACCTTTTAGTTACCCTGAAAATTATCTACTACACTAGAGAACAAATTAGAATAATTAAGTCATAAATTTAGATTAAATTTATGTACAAGTTGGGACTGAAAAGAACACTTGTTGCTTTAGCAAAGGAGCTGGGTTCACTTACCAGTATCCACGTGGTAGAACATAACCAACTGTATCTACACTTCTAGGAAACCTAATGGCCCGCTTGGATCTCTGGGGGACGAGGCACTCATGTGGTATATTCATATACATGCAAGCAAAAAAGTCATAGCTGCCAGGCAGTGGTGGCACATGCCTTTAATCCCAGCACTTGGGAGGCAGAGGCAGGTGGATTTCTGAGTTCGAGGCCAGCCTGGTCTACAGAGTGAGTTCCAGGACAGCCAGGGCTACACAGAGAAACCGTGTCTTGAAAAAAACAAACAAAACAAAAAAAATAGCTATAAAAATAAATGAATATGCTTTAAATATACACAAAATTGTTTATATGATTACATCAATGTTACTATATTACATTAATATGTTTACACCTCTGCAAATCTGAAGATGCTGCTTTGATCTACTGTGAAGTCCTCTATTGATTAATAAAACCATGAAAACATATTTCATTTAGAATAATTTTCTTTAGATGTAAATTAACCCAAAACATTTTTTCTTTTCTGTATTTTTTAATGCAATTTTATATACTGGTTATGACTTAAGTTAGAAACGTTGAACCAAATGAAAAAACATTATCCCTCAAAATACTACTTTTTATTTTTACTTATTGAAAACTTCAGTGCTTGTAGTCAGAGCATTTTCATTTTTTTTCTCTGTCAGTTGAATTTTCAACCCAATAAAGCTAAAGACATCCCAAAGATGTGTCCAAGTTATGAATATACCTGGCAGCATGGCATTTGTTATGACAGGTCTGCTGAATCTGGAGGCGCTGGGCATTAGAGCTACCCTGGATCTATGTACTCACTCAAGAGGATGGTGCCTTGCGTTTCCCATCAGTAAGTTAAACTGCTTATAACTTGTGACCCATCGATACAGCCATCTGTGTAGAAATTGGAAAACTAGTCTATAGCACCACTCAAGGACCAAGAAACACACCAGTCACCGGTGATCTGGATGACTCCAGTGGCCTATAAAAGACATGAAGGGCCTTGGAGGGCCAGTAAAGATTCAGCACACAGCAACAAGAAAATGAAATCTCTCTGTGCAGCCAGAACCCAGATTTCAGTTCTTACAGGAGGAACACACAAGTCACCAAAGAGAATTTCCATTTGAGGAGTTTTTCTTAGAACTCCTAAAACTTCCTGAATTTCTTCTATAGGTAATCTTTTTAACTGAAAGGAAACCTCATCTTTTGTTCATAAATGGAGCGTCGGCTACACATGGTGACTCCACCTCTACTGTTCTTCACAGATGAAACACACAGGTGTATTTCTGCACAGATGGCTGAGTCCTGGAGAAGAGATGACACAAAGACTTTGAAGGAAAGCTTGGACTTCCGAGATATTAGCTCCATTGGAGCTGCCTTTCACAGAGGAAAGATAGAAGGACTTAAGGCAGAAAATGTGATTGCTTACTTGTGGCAGAAAAATTAATCCAATGAATTTCACCTCTCAATAAATAAAAGCTGAAGTGTTTAAATGAACTTCAAGTTGGCATTTTATTATTTATTAAAATAAAGAGAAAAGGTTTACATAAAAATAACAAGGAGTAAATCTTCCAGAATCTGTTAGCTAAAATACTTCATCATAGAATCAAAAGTTTTATTGACTTGATATCTCTTGTTTCTTGGAAGAAATTAAAATTTTCAATTACAAAATTTGGCTGAGCCACCAATTTAACTGTTCTGTCTATTTTGATTAATATATTATTTAATACACAATTATGATAAATGTAAACTTCATTGTTCATTTTATAACACATAATCTGATTGTTTGAACCTGTTTTAATGTCTTTTTTCCATATTTATTCAGGCTCTTATTTACCTAATAGTGTCTTACATCATTTTATTTTTTTAACTTTAAGTGTTAAAAATAAGTCCTATAAAAGAGCCTATTTTTAACATAAATAAAATTATTAAATTAAGCCTATAGGAACACATTGAACTTTCTGAATAAGAATACATGCACATCATGTGTATTTCCCAGTTTGCATTAGTTGTGCTTTCTGGCTTTTATTAATGGGTTTTTGGATAAATTGAGTTTTTATTGGATTATTTAAAAGTTGTGCATATGTCACACATATAAGTTGATTGTTTTTCATTCATTCATCCTTTGTTGATCAGATTTGAAGTCTCATGACTTTTTTAACCTTGATGATTCTTTATTATGTTAGCAGCTAATATGTAGCATTTCATCTAATGAAATGATTATTTCATTCACTTTTTTTCAACTCTAGAATTTCTGTTTTTAATATCTCTGTATCAGGGTTTATAATTCAATGACTGTTACACAGAGATTGTAGAAATTATTTAATATCAATCCAAGGATTCTACCCTACCTGGATCATTTAGTTCCCAGATAAAAGACACACAACTTTAATTATTTACAATAACCACAAGAGCTGGGCAGATATCTAGCAGCTATGCTATTAGAATCTACTTTCCTTTCAATAATGCTGAGTTATTGCTTAATACGTTTCCTCTCGGCTAGTGCTCAGGGTCACATTTTCATGACTCACCTAACCCATGGCAGCTTCTCCTCCATTCCCCTTCTTCTCTCTTTCTCCTTCGTGTTTCTCCTCCAACTTCTAGTTCAGGATTCCTAAACCCACCTCTGTCTCTTCTGCCCAACTACAAGCTGTTGGCATTTTTATTTACCAATCAGAAATAACATAGGGGCAAGGTCATATATATTCCCTTGGGTCTACATGCAGAATCTCTCACCTCTAGGGCAACCAGGTCTTGAAGAACCAGCATTAGCATTAGAATACAAGCAGCATCAGGCCAACCCACTACATAAAGATTCCTTTAATATGATTTTTCCAGGTCTAAAGTGAAAACCATTAAAAAAGGCAACCATCATTTTTGCCTGCAATTGCCAAGAAGAGCACTTGTTCAGAGAGTCGTTAGTATGACAATGAGAAGGAAGTATATAAAAACTGATTCATCCATCTAGCCTCTCTGCTCCGCATAAGAGTTACATTTCTTGAATTAATACTTCTGTATGTCTGTGCTTTCTTTATCTCACACTTCTATCCAATCATCTATTTCTTTTTCTTCAGTCAAACTTCAGTGCCTTTTGATTACCTATTTCTAAAATTTTTCCCAGTAAAGCGATTTTGTTGAGATTATAGTTAAGAAGGTACTTTATGCTGTTTTCTGAAGCCTATTTTAGTGCATGATTTTGAATAAGTATTTGGATTTATAAAACATTCCACAAGTGACTATACCTGTGGTTTAGTTGTGGTTTCTGTGGAAGACTCATGGTAGCAGGTTGTAGGAGATTAAATAAAGCTATGCTTCTATTGCATTATTGACTGATTTGAAACAATACTGGAAATTTAGAATTTATCACATGAATAAAAGTGAGCCATGCAGTTACATGATAGAATGGTGTGATGGTTATTCTTGTCAACTCCATTGGAATGAGAAAGACCTGGGAGATTAGGAAAACATACTTCTGCCTCTATCTGGGAGGGTCTTCCCAAAAGGAACAAACTAATGCAGTGTGAACAGCTCTGAGAACAAGGGATGGGCATGGACAGAGGAAAGGAGGAAAGGAAAGAAATATGCTTCTGCAGGCATTCTTGACCTCTATGTGCCAGCTACTGTGAAGCAAACTGCACTGTTCCATCACATACACTTGCACAGCTCAGTGAAATCTCTGAAACACTGGAGCAAAAGAAGACTTCTTTTGGAGCATGTGTTCTTATTACATGTTGAAGCATCTTCTGGGTATATGCCCAGGAGTGGTATAGCTGAGTCCTCAGGTAGTACTATGTCCAGTTTTCTGAGGATGCACCAAACTGATTTCCAGAGTGGTTGTAGTAGCTTGCAATCCCACCAGCAATGGAGGAGTGTTCCTCTTTCTCCATATCCTCGCCAGCATCTGCTGCCATCTGAGTTTTTCATCTTAGTAATTCTGACTGGTGTGAGGTGGAATCTCAGACTTGTTTTGATTTTCATTTGTCTGATGACTAAGGATGTTGAACATTTCTTTAGGTGCTTCTCAGCCCTTTTTGACTTTTCTCAGTTGAGAATGCTCTGTTCCACTGTGTTCATAGCAGCCATATTTATAATAGCCAGAAGCTGGAAACAACCCAGATGTTCCTCAACAGAGGAATCGATACAGAAAACGTGGTACATTTACACAATGGAATACTACTTAGTTAATAAAAACAACTTCATGTAATTCTTAGGCAAATGGATGGAACTTGAAAATACCATCCTGAGTGAGGTAACTCAGTCACAAAAGAACAAACATGGTGTGTACTCAGTGATAAGTGGATATTAGCCCAAAAGTTCGGAATACCCAAGATTCAATTCACAGACCATATGAAGCCTAGGAAGAAGGAAGACCAAATATGAATGCTTCAGTGTTTCTTAGAAGGGTGAACAAAATACTCACAGGAGGAAATATGGAAACAAAGTGTGGAGCAGAGAATGAAGGAGACTGCCCCACCTGAGGATACATCCCATATACAGCCACCAAACCCAGACATTATTGTGGATGCTGGGAAGTGTTTGCTGATGGAAGCATGATAAGCTGTCTCCAGAGAGGCTCGGGCAGAGCCTGACAAATACAGAGGTGGATGCTCGCAGTCAACCATTGGACTGAGCGTGGGGTCCCAGATGGAAGAGTTGAAGAAGGGACTGAAGGAGCTCAGGGGGTTTTCAGCCTCATGGAGGGAGCAACAGTGTCAACTGGCCAGACCCCCCCAGAGCTCCCAGAGACTGGAGCACCAACCAAAGAATATACATGGAGGGACCCATGCTGTTGGCTGCACATGTGGCAAAGGAGGGACTTTTTGGACATCAGTGGGAGGAGAGGCTCTTAGGTGTTCGATGTGCCAGTGTAGGGGAATGCTAGGGAGGGAAGACTGGAGTGGATGGGTAGGTGGGGGAGCACCCTCATAGAGGCAGGCGGATGGGATAAGAGGTTTCCAGAGTGGAGATCTGGAAAGGGGAAAACATTTGAGATGTAAGTAAAGTAAATATCCAATAAAAAATAAAATAAGACTTCTTTGCATAAGTTCTCTTTGTGAGATATTTATCTACAATGAGAAGCTTCAACATAGCTTTAGAAATCAATCTGAAAACAAATCTTTGTTGGTGAAATTTATTGGGAAGTAAAAGCTTCCTGTTTACCTGGTAAATCTTTCCAAAAGAAAGAAAATATTATTATTGACTACACTAAAAATTCATACTGATAAAAATATCAGTATTATTCTTCAGCAAGCAAAAACCAAGTTTTAAAAATCACAGGGAAACACTTTTAAAAAGGAAAGAAGACAGAAAGGAAGAAAAAAAGAAAAGAAAACTTAAATATCCAACATAACTTTGGACAAAAAAGATAATTACTTTGACTTAAAATATACTTCAAAATTGTTGGAGCATATTAGGTCACCCAATAATATCCCAGATATTTATATTCAATTAATTTTTGAAAAGAATAAAAATTGTCCATTGACATTTATTCTTTATATTCATGTGTATGTCTTTTAGTCTGTGTATATGTATATATATATATATGTTTGAGCACCTGTGGAGGCCAGAAAAACAGATTCCCTGGAGCTGGGTTTATGGGTGCCTAAGGTTGATTGATACCAAACTTTGATCTTCTGAGAGAGCTGCTATTTCTCCTATATACTGAGTCATCTCTCCTGGTCCTGAAAAGTGTTAGAGTAAGTGCTGGGAAAGTGGCATTTCTACATTTAGAAGAATTTATCTCTCAATCGTGACAAATGTCTCAAATTGGATTAAAAACTCAAGTATGAGATCAGAATTTCAAAACTATAGATGAAAATATGGGGAAATATATTATGATATTCCCATAGACAAAAGACCCCACATTCACATGAAACATAAACATAACTTGAGACTTCATCAAACTGAACATTTTTGTAGCAAAGTAAATAGTCTAAAGAAGTAAAGATAGGACATACAGAATGGAAGAAAATATTTGCCAACCATTCATTCACCAAAGAATAATGCCAAGAACATATAAGAAATGCAAACAACTCAAAGTAAAGATCAAATAACCCATTTTTAAAAGAGCTGAATAAATATTTGTCAAAGGAGATGTATACATGATCAGCAGAGAGGTACAAATAAAAAAAAAAAAGTTGCCTTAATCATTAGGAAAATGCAAATCAAAATCCCTTATGATATCCCTTACTCAGTGAGAAGGGCTGTTTTCACACAGTCAAACGATAACAAATGCAGGAGATGATTTGCAAAGGAAAGCCTCATACAAGTTAATGAGTGTTCAGACGGAATGTACCCCTCAGAAATTAAATTTCATCCTCTGACCCCACCAAGAGCACAAGCCCAAAGGAAATAAGAGTTATATGTGGCGAATATAGCTGCAGTGCCTTATCTATCGAAGCTTTATACAACCAGCAGGGTGAAGAATCAATCTTAATATTCACCAATAAATGAATAAAAAAGAAAATGTAGTACATATATACGATAAGTTATTATTTATCTACTTAAAAAGCATAAAATCCTGTCATTTGTGATGATATAGATGAGTCTGGATAATATAGCAAATGAAATAAGGCACAGAAGACAAATACCACATGATCTGACTCATAAGTTAAAATTCAAAATTTTATTTTGTGAACATTGAAACAGAATAGTGGTACAGCAGAGACTTAGAGAAATGACATTAGCAGGACTTAGTAAAGGGTATAAGGTTGTTGTTTATAAAGACACAATAGCAGCATGAGTATAAATGGCAATAGATGTATTTATTAGATACTTGGAGAAATCAGAAAAGTGATTGAGATGATGCGTATGCTAATTATTCATAATAGGCTACTTATAGATGTAAATGGCAATCAAAAATTATTGTGGGCCAGATTACTTATGTGTGTGTATGTGTGTGTGTGTGTGTGTGTGTGTGTGTGTGTGTGTGTGCGTGTCAATGTGTGTGTGTATATGTATATATATGTATATATGCATATATTCATATATGACAAACTATTTAAAGACTCAAACCCTAATCCATGTTTTAGACAATTTTATAAACAAATCATGAAGACAGAAAGATTTCTTAAGTCATTTTACAAACTAGCAGATGGAACCTACAGAATCTGTGTTCTCAAAAAACATAATGTTTTAGAATTATTTGAGATATAAATTATATACATTTATCAGTGATTGAGTTGACAATCTGTGCTAACAAGTCAGCTTTATCCAAAGAATAATTAAGCTTCTAATATCTTGACAGAAAGTAAATTTGCTGCTAGAAACCAGGCCCAGCCAGAAGCAACATCTCCCTCCCCTATGTACATGAAACCTGTTAAATATCTTCTTTTGTGGTGACCTTCCATCCTAATGGTTCTATGTCCTCAGGAAAGACATTTCTTGTGTATAAAGTTAGGCAGATAAAAACTTGATTGCTTTTAAAATGATGATGTCTCATATTTATAAAGAAAAAAAAAAGCACACGTTTCCTAAAGAGATATGCTAAGAAAAGGGAACGGGGCAGGGGTTTCTGCTTCTCTTTGTAAACCAAGAAAACTCCGTTTTCCCCTTTTCTTCCTTACAGTGAGACATCTTTCAGATAAAATGTGAAAGGTTTTAACATTTGTTTATGATTCCTCGGTCTTGGGGAAATGGTTCCACAAAGTATTCCTTTACAGTGAATGACTGAAGCAAAGTGATTCTGCATGTGGCAATGGCTCCCTTTGTTTGCTCTATGGCTGATTTATTCTTACCAAAACCAAGGCACAACATGACCAAGGAATTGAAAATGTGGTGTAAATTCATATTCTTCCACGTTTTTATATAGCAACAGTCCCTACATCTCCAAAAGCATCGCTTACTTTATTTATTAATTTATTTATTTGTTTTACAGCCCAATCACTGCCTCTTCCTGGTGCCCTCCAAAGTTCTTCCCCCATCCTCCTATCTCCTTCCCCTTATCCTCTGAGAGCGTAGGGGTCCACCCCATGGGTATCCCCCCAAACTGGTACATTAGGTCTCTGCAGGGTTGAGTGCATCCTCTCCCACGGAGGCTAGGCAAGGCAGGCAGTTGAGAAATGGATCCCACAGATAGGTACCAGCTTTAGGGAAAGCCCCCTCTCCAGTTGTTGGGGGACCCACATGAAGACTCAACAGCACATCTGCTACATACGTGGCAGGTGCCTTGGTCCAGCTTGTGTATGCTGTTTGGTTGGTAGCTCAGTCTCTTAGAGCCCCAAGGGTCCAGGTTAGTTGACTCTGTTGATCTTCCTGTGGAGGCCCTATGCCTTTGAGGCCCTCAAACTTTCCCCCAACTCTTCCATAAGAGTCTCTAAGTTCTGTCCAATGTTTGGCTGTGGATTTGTATACCTGTTTCAGTCAGCTGCTGGGTGGAACCTCTCAGAGGATAGCCAATGTAGACTCCTGTATGCGCATAACAGAGTATCGTTAGTAGTGTCAGGGATTGAAGCTTGCTTTTGGGATGAGTCTCAAGTTGCAACAGTTATTGATTGGCCCTTCCTTCACTTTCTGCTCCATCTGAATCCCTGTGATTCTTTTAGACAGGACAAATTTTGGGTCGAAAGTTTTATGGGTGGATTGGGGTCCTTATCCCTCACCTGCAGTTCTGACTGGCTATAAGAGGTGACCTTTCAGGTTCCATATCCTCAGTGCTGTGAGTCTAAGCTAAGATCACCCTCATTGACTCCTGGGAACCTCTCCCATGCCAGATCTCTGGCATGTTCTAGAGATGGCCCTGAACTTCCATCCCTCATTCCCCTGAAAGATGCAGATTTCAATTCATTCTTCTGGCCCTCTGGCCTTCTCTCTTGTCTCTTCCCTGCCATAATCCTGACCCCTCCCGTTCCCCTCCTCATTCCTCTTCCATGCAGTTTCCTCTGTCTAGCTCCCTCCTATGACATTTTGTTCTGTCTTCTAAGTAAGATTCAAGCAGCATCACTTGAGGCTTCCTTCTTATTTAGCTTCTTTGGGTCTGTGGAGTGTAGAGTACCTATCCTGTAGTTTATGGCTAATATTCACTTATAAGTGAGTACAGACCATGCATGTCCTTTTGGGGTCTGGGTGACCTCACTCAGGATGATAACTTCTAGTTCCATCCATTTGTCTGCAAAATTCATGATATCCTTGTTTTTAATAGCTGAATAGTATTCCATTGTGTAAATGAACCACATTTTCTGTATTCATTCTTCGATTGAGGGAAATCTGGGGTTTTGTCCAGGTTCTGGTTATTATGACTAAAGATACTATGAACATAATGGACAACATGCCCTTGTGTTACGGTGGAGCATCTTTTGGGTATATGCCCAGGAGCAGTATAGCTGGGTCTTCAGGTAGAATTATTTCCAATTTATGATTTATATTTTAACCACAAAATAAATTACTTCTCATTTGTATCCAAGAGAGCTACTGAGTTGTTGTTGTTGTTGTTGTTGTTGTTGTTGCTGTTGTTATATTGTTCATCTTGTATCCTGCAGCTTCACTGAAAGTATTTACTATCTATAGCAGTTCCATTGTGGAATTTTCCAAGTAACCTATGTATACTACCCCATCATCTACGAATAAAGACACTATGACTTTTTCCTTTGGAATTTGTATCCCATTTATCTCTTTCAATTGTCTTATTGATGTAGGTAAGTCTTCAAGTACTATATAAAATAGGTATAGAGAGTGGATAGTCTTATCTTTTTCCGGAGTTTAGTATAATTACTCTGAGCTTCTCTCTATTTAATTTGCTATAGCCTTGCTGTAAATTGCCTTTATTATGTTTAACTATGTCCCTTGTATATCTAATTTCTCCAGAACTTTTGTCATGAAAAGGTATTGAATTTTGTCAAAGGCCTTTTCTAATGAGATAATCATGGTTTTTTTAGTTTATTTTTATGATAGATTAGATATATTTATTTTCATATATTGAACCATCCATGCTTCTCTAGAGTGAAACATACTTGATTGTGGTGAATTATCTTTTTGATAAGTTATTAGATTCAATTTGCAAATATTTTATTGAGAATTTTTGCATTTTTGTTCATAAGGGAAATTAGTCTACAATGCTTGGGGTTTTGTTTGTTTGTTTGTTTGTTTGTTTGTTGTTTATGTGGTTTGGGTATCAATGACAAATGGACTGAGAAAAAATCAGGGAAACAATACCTTTCACAATAGACTCAAATAATATATAATATTATGGGGTAATTATAACCAAACAAATGAAAGACTTGTCTGACAAAATCTTCAACTCGTAGAGAAAAGGAATTGAAGAAGATAGAGGAAGACTGGAAAATGTTCATGCTCATGGATCAGGATTACCATGGCAAAAATGGATGTCCTACCAAAGGCAGTCTACAGAATCAGTGCAGCCCCCCAAATGATTTCCAGACCTTAATAGGACAATTTGCAACTGCCTATGGAAAAAGCAAACAAACAAAAAACAGGATAGTTAAAACAATCCTAAACAAAAAATTAAATACTGGACCTATCACCTGATTTCTGATTTCAAGTTATACTATAGGTTTACCATAATAATAATAAAACCTGGTATTGGCATAAAATCAAACATGTTGGACAATAGAACCAAATTGAAGATCCAGACATAAATCCACATACCTATGGACACCTAATTTTTGATAAAGAAGCCAGAAATACACACTGAAAAAAAAAATAGATAGCATCCTCAGCAAATGGTGCTGTTCAAACCGAATGTCAGCACGTAGAAAAATGTAAGTGGGTTCACATTTATCACCCTGCACAAAACTCAAGTCCAAGTGGAGCTGAAGCCCCAACATATAACCAGATATATTGAACTTTACAGAAGAAAAAGGGCTAAATAGCCCTGAACACATTTGTACAGACTTCTGTACCAAACACTGATAGCATAGGCACTACAATCCACAATTTTAAAATTAGACAAAGTGGCAGCCTACAGAATGGGGTAATATTTTTTACTTCCACTTCAGATAGAGGACTAATATCCATAATACACAAAAATTCAAGAAAATAAATATGAAAAATAATCTAATTAAAATAGAATACAGATCTAAACAAAGGATACTCAATAGAAGAATCTCAAATAGCTGAGAAGCACTTTTTTTTTAATTTTCTTATACTTTATTTACATTTCCAATGTTTTCCCCTTTCCAGGTCTCTTCTTTGGAAACCCCCTATCTCCTCCCCCCTTCCCCACCTCTATGAGGGAATTCCCCCTCCCACCCACCCACCCACCCACTCCTGTCTTCCCCCCTTGACATTCCCCTTTACTGGGGCCTCTAACACCCTCAGGCCCAAGGACCTCTCCTTGCCCTGATGGCCAATAAGGCCCTCCTCTGCCACATATGTGGTCTGAGTCATGGGTCCTTCGATGTCTATTCTTTAGTTGGTGGTCCAGCCTCCAGGAGCACCGGGGGCGTCAGGCCAGTTGACACTGTTGCTCCCCCCATGGGGCTGCAGACTCCCTCAGTTTCTTCAGTCCCTTCTCCAACTCCTCCATCTAGGACCTCACTCTCAGACCAGCCGTCCAACCTCAACATCCTTACGCATCAAGGAAATGCAAATCAAGACTAATTTACGATTCCATCTTATACCTATCATAATGGCTAGGATCAAAAACAAAACTGACAGATCCTGCTGGTGAGGATATGAAGCAAGGGGAACATTCCTCCATTGCTAGTGGGTGTGCAAACTTGTATAGCGACCGTGGAAATCAATATGATGTTTCCTCATGAAATTTGGAATCTATCTACCTTAATTCCCATCTATACCTCTCTTGGCCATAAATCCATAGTACACTCAATCTTACCAGACAGAGACTTGCTCAACTATGTTCAATATGGCTTTATTCATAATAGCCAGAAATTGGAAACAACCTATATGTCCTTTAACAAAAGAATAGATAAAGAAAATGTAGTACATTTGCCCAATAGACAATTACTCAATTGTTAAAAAATGAAAAATACATTATGATATGTGCAAGAAAATGGATGGAACTATTAAAAAAAAATCATCCTGAGAGAGGTAACCCAGACCGAGAAAAGCAAACTTGGTATTCATTGACATACAAGTGAATATTAGCTGTTAAGTAGATGAAAACCAAGCTACAATCCATAGATCCAGACAGGTTAGGTGAAGTGGGGGGCTGTAGGAGAATGCATGGATCTCCCCAGGAGAAATAGAATAAGCTTTGTAGGTGCACTGGGGTTTGGTGGGGATGGGAGCAGGAAGGATCAGGTTGGGGTAGAATGGAAGGAGAGAGTACAGGATAAAGTTGGGATGGGGGAGGGGCATTTGTTCAGTGGTGTGGAAAGCTAGTGCATTAAAAACTTCCCAGAATCCATGAGAGTGAGACTGATGAGGACTTCTAGTATTAGAGAATAGGGAGTCTGAGCTGGCAATTTCTTATAGTCAGGCAAGTTTTCCATAGTGCTACTGAATTGCGTATGGTTGACTTGTTGGCCAAGGGGGTCCTGTGAATAGCCCCCAAACAATCCAGGCTGATGCTAGGACAGAGGGTTGCTCTCCAGAAGCTGACGGCCAGTCCCTATGAGGATATATTCCCACACTCACTGCATATGGAAATGTTGAACTGGTGCCTGAATGGAACCTTCACACCTACATTTTGTCTCTCTGCTATGGGAAGGTTCTCTGTAGGCTACTGAAATAGAAATGTGGACATCACCCAGCCACACAAACTTGTCCAAAAATCTGTCCTGCCTGCAAAATAGGCTGGGACATGGAGGCTCAGAACTTGTGGGAATGACCAGACTGTCTAACTTAACTTAAGGTCCACTCCACACAAGGAAGGCCATGCCCAGAACTACTTGGATGGCCATTTGTCTTGGATGGCCAGAAGCCAAAGACTAAATTTCCCAGAGACCTAGAGTGTAACCAAACAGGTTTGTCTATAACAAAACAAAACATCAATTAAATTATTCTAAATTATATTTTACTATACTGATAGATTGGTTCCTTTTGTGACGTCATCACAGAGGCTTCCTCTGTCTGCAAATGGGAGCAGATTCAGAGACTGACAAACCAAGCATTATGCAGAGTTTAAACTTGAGGTCTTCATTGGGTCCCTCTCCTTGGAGGTCAAAAAACCTTGTAGAAGGGTAGAAAGAAAAGATAGTAGGAGTCATAGGGCATAGCGGACATCCACTCAGTCAACTAAGCAGGGCTCACGTGGGCTCACAGAGAATGAAGTATCATCATGGTGCCTGCATGGGTGTGGAGCATAGGTTGTGGCTATTAGTTTGGTGACGTTGTGGGGCAACTAACTGTTGGAATGGCTGTTTTTCTGACTCTTTTGCATGCTCTTAAAACTCTTTCCCCTAGTTTGGTTGGCTTGTCCAGCCTCTGTGTAAGAGATTTTACCTTACCTTACTGGACTTTGATTGTTGTCTTTTGGAGACCTGATCTTTTTTCTGATTGGAGAAAGAAAGGGAGTGAATACCAGGGAGATGGATGGTGAAGGTTAGTTAGTTGGAGTGGAGGAATGAGAAACTGTAGTCTGGATGTATTATAGGAAAGAAGAATATATTTTCAATAAGTAAAATAAATAACTTCTCATATTTCTATTACATAATCTTTCAACAGAATTAAACTTAATATTTATATTTGACTGCATCGTAATATCTGTGCCTTACTAAAAACCCATTTAACTATATAAACTATAATTCCAAAATTCATTTCACTATATAGAATAAAAATATTGCTGAACTCATTTTATTGAAGTGTTAATTATACAGTGTCTACATATATTCTTTCTCATTTCAGAAATAAAAC
Source organism: Uromys caudimaculatus (assembly GCA_028551405.1). Lineage (NCBI taxonomy): Eukaryota > Metazoa > Chordata > Mammalia > Rodentia > Muridae > Uromys > Uromys caudimaculatus. Next base: position 55,733,994 of record CM052712.1, on the reverse strand, counting down.
CATGAGTCAGCTAGTTTCACACTCTGTACCAATGAGGGTACTTATCAAATGTGGAGAAAATTTCTGAGGTGATAAGTTGTTTCTAAAATGCAAATACAACATGCCTGCTCTCTGCTTCATAACACTGGCCACTGCATTTGACTCACAAGGCTTTTGCAGAGTGCTTCATCTCGTTTAGTTCCAAGTAAATAATCTGTACAGTATGTATTGCCCAACACCTCTGGCTTTATTTAGAGTCTAGTTGTATATGTGAGCATAAAAAGCAAAAATACAGCTTCACTGTAAACTGATAAGCATTCTCGTAAATGCCAGCCAGACGTTGTATGTGTATGGATAAACTTGACTAGGCTCAATTTTAACAGGCTAAATATGACAGAGCAATTTAACAGCCTAGTCTTATTTTTTTTAACACAGTCATGCCTTATAGAAATGGTGAGATATAATTGACACATACCTGGGCCATAGATAAAAGGAAACACATGTACAGACATAATTATTGATCACATCTTCGTAATTAAGATTCTTTCCTTCCAAACATTTTAGTGGTATAACCTGTAGACACTGTACTATGTCTGGTGGACTAGCACTTATCACTGCCATCTGACATTATTTGTTGAACATTATCTGATCTTTGTCACCCTTTCCCCTGGCATTTCTAGTGCCTGAAGAGCACTATTTTATTCACAGAATCTATGAGAAAAACATTCATAGCTTCCAAATATAAGCAAAAACATATGGCTTTTTAAATCTTATCCTCCAGTTATACCGTTTGCTATACTGTCCACCGTAATTTCTGGATTTCATGTTTGTGAATACATTTCATGTGTGGGAAGTATGTTTCACGATCTGTACATGTATTTTCTTCAACTATTCACTGGCTAATGGACAACAGTTTATTCTGTGTCTTAACACTGTGAACAAAAATGAAATATTCATATCAGTGCACACACCACTTAAGCAGGATTCTTGTCTTTAGATAGATAGCCAGCAGTAGGATTTCTAAATCATATGAAAACTGAATTTTTGGCTTTTCATTGAAATCCCATTTTTGTCTTTTTTATTAACTCTGGTAGCTTACAACCAGACACATTGTTTCCATTGTTACATTTATTATAATTATTCTAAATAATCTGAAGCAACGTCTTGTTATGACTTTGACTTTCAAATTCCTAATGATTAATCATGTTGACAAATTTTGCATAATATGTTGACCAATTTGTTTTTCTGTTTTAGAGAAATGCTTGTCATGCATCTTGCAAGTATGTCTTCTGATCCTTTATATGGTCTTTGCATTCTGATTGTCCCCAGGGAGTAAAAAAGCTTCTTCTTGACATCCCATTCATCTCTGTTGTTGTTGCTGTCATTGCCTCTCCTTTTGGTGTCATAACTAGGGCTAGAAAGATGGCTCAAAGTCATAAACAAAAGAATTATTATCCATGACAATGTATTCTATTCTTTCTTCTTATATTTTCTATTTCTTTTCATCTAATTTTAAGTTGGAATTTTACATAATAAATAAACATAAATTCATTTTTTTAAATAGAAATAATCAGTTTTCCCCGCACCATGAACTAGAAAAAGTTCTATTGTTTCTTCAGGGTATGTCCTTGATAATTTGAGAGAATCAGTTGGCCACAGTTATGTATATTATTCTTGGCTCTCTATTTTGTTAATGTATATGTCAGGTTTAATGCCAATATGATGATGTTTTAATTACAATCATGTGCATTTTCTTTTTGGTATCATGTTCCTGTGAGGCCCTAATTTTGTTATTCTTATTTGTAATTGTTTTAGTCATTCAAGGTGTTTGAGGGGTGTGTGTGTGTGTGTGTGTGTGTGTGTGTGTGTGTGTGTGTGTGTGTGTCACTTTAGAAATAGTGAATCTTCATGGGTCTTTATATGTTTTTAGTTTGTCCTTTCCCTTTTCTTTTACCAGATTTTACAATTTTCAATGGAGAAAAAGTTTTTACTTGCTTGGTTAAATATTTCATATTTTTAGAGTGTATTTTTTGATATTTATGATTATGATAGAGAAATGCTGCTGATATTACATGGAGGTTTTATATTCAACAAAACAATGTATTTGGTTGAATCATCTACAGTCATTGTGCATTTCGGCTGTCTTCCAGACTTGTGTTTATACACCTTGTGCCTTTTTATGAGAACTTAGCACTTTCACCCAATCTTGTCAGACTCAAACCCAACAAAAGGACTAATAACTTCCATAGAAAATCTTCTTAAAATCTGAGTGTTACCTGGTCATTAAAAACCACTGGCCAAAAAGCTCAATATTTTAATTTTAGTTTTATCTGCACTTCCAAACGTTTAGCTGGAATAAACAAGTAAACTGTGAAAACAATATAAATGGCTATTCAAAGAAAAGGGAACAATTATTGATTGCTTATAGTAAGCTTACAAAAATATACACAAACACTTTATAATATGACATTAATTTATTAAGCATTAATTTGATGGATCCAGGTCTTGATACAGAATCAGTAGCTACAGATATTTCTATTTTCTTCTTACTGAAAGTTTCTCATCAGCTGCTAATATTAATGTGATATAATTAATAAAAATGGATACTCCTGGCAAGGTTTCATGTAAACATATAATATCTTTAGAATGAAACAAAAGCAATTTCAAATGAGACAATGGATGACTGAGCTAGAAATTACCAATTCAAAACTGGGAAGTTAAACAGCACAGTGAGTCAGTTGCAGACAATGGCTATAAGAAAATGCAGCCAAACACTTTTCTCCTGCTTATTCGATGTGACTTTTCAAATGCATCCTTTAATTTCTATGAAGATTTAATGTAACAGGTCCCCAAATAATACTTGACTCTAGGTCCTATTTTATATAACAAGGGAATAAGCTCCACTACACATACGATCATGGAGAGCAACTTTCAGAATCAGAAAAATCATTTCAATGAGATCGGCATTTTTGAAGATGCTTCTGACACTCATGGAATCAAGAAAGCTGATAAGTTGATGATGAATGATACAGAATGTCAACAAAATGGTAACATAATACAATTCTTCTAATTAGCAGACTCTAGTGGAAATGAAAATATGCTAATTAGTCAAACATTAAGATTAACAAAAGCCCCGGGGAATACCTAGTGCTGCACAATGTGCACTTTTAATTAAGGTATTGTTTGCAAAAATAGCTGAAGACATGATTTTTTTAAAGGAAAACTTTACACTTTACAAGCACAGGTAACAACATATTATAAATAAGTTGTCTGAGATGCAAGCACGATAAGTTATGCCAAGAGGATGCCTCACTGACTTTCTTTCAAACAACATATTTATAAGAATAAATTTATGAGTAAAAAACATGCCTTGCAATTCGATACTGATGGCAAAGTTACTAATACAAGGAAAACCATTCAAGATTCAAACTGTGTTGCATCCACATTAAGGTGATAAATTAAGCACAAGCAGACTCTGAAAACCTGGAAGTGGATTTCAGTCAAACAGCAGATTGACATTCCCCATACAAAGATGTGTAAAGAGCACATGAATTTTAATAAGAATCTCAACTCACCCATGCATCTATATCTACAACTGTGCTGGCAAAGTAACTGAATTTAGGGTATATCTTCACCCACTTGATAATAAGGCTGCACAAATGATGATTAATACAACTGAAGATAATTCATAATGTTCAGAGCTGTGGACAGAGTCTTTAATGTGTAGTCCATTCTTTTGCGTGTCTATATCAAGACTGCCTGCAGTTGGACAGAGGAACTGCTGAAAAACAGATAAAAAGTTTCTTTGCTTCTTAGTTAATGACAACTTGAAGGAGAAAAACCATCAATTATTGCATATTGTAAGGGTAACATTCTTTTAATGATAGTGATTAGGCTTTAAAATAACATGATTACAATTTAATGAAATATCCCAGAGTATTGAAGGAAGTAATGATATCCACGTGAGTCAGTCTGTATAAGAATTCATCTTCATCATTATATATATATGTATATATATATTATATATATGCGTGTGTATATATATGTCATATATGTGTGTGTATGTATATATATATATATATATATATATATATATATATATATATATATATAAAATTGACAACAATGATCTATGGTAAGTTTCAACAGTAGTAGTAGTCAATTATGTTAGTCATAATTTTACTCTTGACCTAAATCCTTATTACATGGTGGTATAAAGATTTATAGGAAAATGAGTAAATGAGGATTATTTGTTCCTTCACATCCTTTGAAAAAACAAGCTTTTGTTCCTTGTCTTAATTAGAATAACCAATTCAGTTCTTATTCTTCCAACAACATTTACAACCAATAAATAGTGTTTGTAAAACAAGTTCTATACTGCTTAGATATAAACATTGGTATAAACCAAGATCAAATGTGATAAAATACAGAATCTATGAAATCTTTCATGAGGAATTTTATTCCATATGGTGATTTCACAATAATGCTAAATGGGAAAAGAAGATCTCTAGATGTTTCTCTATGAGAAAAGAAATCACAAAATTAGAAACATTTAGCTCTGAAGTGGGAACAACAACAACAAAACAGCAAAACAGTTGGTTCCTAACAGTAATGGTGACTGTGATCAAGTAGATTATAGAATCAAGTATTTCAGACTGTACAGTTAATGAGAAGTCTAAATAAATAACATAAGATGTACCCCATTCAGAGGAGGCACCCTTGATTGACGTCTGCCTATGAGAACTTAGATTTTGTTCTGCCATATGTTCAGGGTTTTTAAAAAATAAATTGATTCATGTGTTTATATAATCTCTCATTAGTTACTTCGAGTTACTGTCATAAAATAAATGACAACAGCAGCTAGGAGATGGATAATTTATTTTGTCTCATAATTTCATAGGGATTTCCAACAATCACGGTGCTTAAGGAATGATAAAGTGCCTAGTGGCAGACACATAGTGGTGGGCATTCCCATGGTGATGGAGCTTGAGACAGTGTCAGGAACTAGAGAAGAGCCTGCATTCTTTAATGTTTGCTCATGCTGACTTACCTCTCCTAGCAAGACCTCCAAGTCATAAAGAATTTATAGTCACCAGCAAAACACTGCCAGCAACTAGGAAACACAATACAGCTGAGGCTAGAATGTATTTCTAGATGCCAATCTATGTCATTTTGAGAGTATTTCATTCACTAGAAACATCCACAGACAGCCTATCTACAAATTCTATTCTCATGAGACATCTCTCTACATACATGAGAAAAACTAATGAATGAAAAAGCCACTGCATAGTAATCATGCATCTTTACATTTTACAAAATGTATCCATACCAATAAGTTTAACAATTGAAAGATCTATTTTAATCTCTGGTAATATCAGAAAGGGATATTTTTCACATTCTCACTTGTAGTAATCAGCTGTATGGCCGCCAAACCGTCCTTTGGGGTCTTTATCAATCTTCTCAAACACTCAGATGTAAAAGGTCTATTTCATACTGTTCCTCCATCATCTAGAATCTGCTACTAGCATCTATGTTTCTTAGAATGCATATTGTTTTCAAGGCCAAATAAAAATGGAAATTTTCTGAAGACAGAACATTTAACCCACTTATGCATTTTATTCTCTTCATTTTGACCAATGACAGAGGCATCAGGATGATTCATAATTTTTTTGAATGGATTAGTATATAAATTAATGTGTAGATAAGTGACTGCTCCACTCATGGTGGGTGATCCCATCTTTTAAACCTAAAATCCTTCTCATACTCGGAATGCTGCTTGCTTTAACGGACTCTGCTGCCTGGCGTAAGAGTAAGCTCCAGAGAAAGTATCATCACATTTGTGCTGTCTATTTTTTGCTTTTTTAAGATGCAGGATATTGGGAGCTATGTGATCTCAAGTCAAGGTCCAAGTTAAGTGTCCTAGAATGAAATAAGTTGACTGGTTATATAATAAAAAAGTCTCATTGACTCAGGAGCTCTGAAGTCAGTGTTTTTCCTAGTGGATTTCCAGGTCCTCACAAGCTGAGACTCTCTACCAACTGTTGTAATGGTAAGCTAAGTGACTTCACACAGGGAAACCTTGGTGGAGAGAAATGAGTAGCTGGAAAGACTGCCTTACTCCAATTTCACTTTAACAATGATATTTAAGTTGGATTTTTACTGTTTTTACCAATATTCCTATTGAATATGGCAATAATTAAAAGAAACTAAAATGTCCCTGGAAATAATTGAAACTTTTCAATTGTGCTTAATTTAACATCATGTTATTGTGGTTTGTATCAAGTACCAGCCTTAGAAAATAAAAGCAAGCAGAAAAACACGAACCAGTAGGAAGTGTACAGTGTGGAACGATGGATGGTCTTCTAAGTAAAGCTAAGCAGTGAAAGTGATTGATCTTTCCTGGGAGGAAACATAATTACTATGTTAATGCTTTAGCAAATATCCTAGAATAAATTAGCAGAACTTCTAAATTGTTATCTCATTCCTCTCTACCTATTACATACAAAGTTAAAAAACACATAAGAAACAAATCCTTTCTTTCTATGTTTTATTGATGAAATCTCAACATTTCTTAAATTTATTAACAAAAAAATAATATTGATCACCAAGTTTAAATTTAATTGCATCTCTTCACAGTCATGTCTACACAGCCCATTACACACATGTGAGCTTTCACCATGCTTCTTCAACTTCTGAGATGACTGTATACCAGATAGTAGAGTTATCTTAATATATTTAATATTCTATAAGTAATCACCCCTTGCTTGACAACTTGGCACAGCAAATATTTATTATTAATATTATGCATTCATATAAACATGTTTTATATACTATAACATATATTTATTAACATATTGTATGTAATATATATTATATATTACATAGTAATATATTATATATTGTATTAATATATTGTATAATATTAATATATAATACATAATTATATTATATAACAATAGTGTATAAAATTAAATATGTGGTATAATATATTAATACCCTTATTTTAATATATTTTATATATTACACATAATATTAATTAAATTTATTATTTAATTTTCTGAAGTACAGGTACCTCAGCAGGTGAATTCAGGGTTTCCCATAGTGGCAGTTGAGCTGTCCGTTATCATCTTGAGGATTCACTGGGGGTGGAAACCTGCTTATACATTTACTCTGGTGGTTGGTGGGAGACTTCAGTCCCTTGCTGATTGTTGACAGGATAGTCATTTCCTCACCATTGGATTTTTCCGTAGAACTGTAGACAACTGACTTCCTGTAAAACATGACCTTCCCAAAAGCAAAACTAGAGAGCTTATTTAAAGAGTTTTAAGACAGACTGAGGAAAAAGAACACCACATGAGAGGGCTTCACAACAGCCTTAGACACAGATGCATGAAGGGAAGTCTTTAGAGTAGGACATCTTCTGGAGAGTATTGGGCCCCATTTTGACCCTGGTTTGGGCCTTGAGGACAAACCCAAGCCTGGCTCGAGTTTCTGTGGCCTTGTGGGAAGCCTAAGCCTGGCTCAAGTTTTGAGACCCGTCTCAGTCACTTCCGCATTGGGGTAACTCAGCAAGACCTATTTGGCCCTGCCTCTGCCCCACTGTTTCTGAGTGAAGCTTTGCCATTGGCCCTGTCAGTTACCCCTTACCCTCCATCATCCTTCCTGCCTCCTATGTCATCTCTTCTCATACCTAAGTGTCTGCCTCCTTGACTTCTCTATATAGCAAGTGCCTAGTTTAATAAAGTGAGTTCCTGCTTCAACAAGACTCCTGGCCTGGTGTGTTTCTTTTGGGCCACTGACACTAGCCATCCTGCTCAGCCCTAGACAGACCCAACTGGACCGGGTTCTCTCCTCTCGCCTGGACCTGCCAGCAAGGAGCCGACAGAGAGGGCAGCATGTAGCCACTGCCCAGAAGAAGAGAACATGAGAATCAAAGGAAATCCAAGGCAAATTCATACTGCAATGTGTGTCATTCACCAGCACTGCGGGCATGTGGATCAGAGAGTTATGAAGAGCAACCGCAGTTGGATAGCTTTAGCTGTATGTTTTAATTTGCTAGCAGATTTTGAGTGACGTTTAATGGGGTAAACAAAGCAGATAGACCCTAGCTTGCTAAACAGATGCTTAGTTAGGTTGTATTTAAATTAATTAAATGTCCACGGATTTGTACAGGCTTGGAGTCCATGGTCCTACTCTGTGGTCAAAAGTGAATAATATCAGAGCCAATAACAGAGACCACTTTGATCCATTTAATGGTGACACTAAAGATGGAACTTGTGATCTGTAATATTAATCTCTGAGTTAGTAAACCATCATTTCTGAAATATGAAAATGAACATTCATAAATTTCAAAGCAATGAAACGTGAGGCAGCATAAGAAAGCAGAAGGTGAGTAATCTGGAAATCTGGAATACAGGATTTGCAGAGTTGTGTTAAGAACTCACATTGATTCAGGGTCATTTCTTCAGTGACTTCCTCTTCTCTCTTTTTACCCTATTAAATGATGCCACGTCCAGTTAAAAACACTCCTAACACCTTCTTTATGAAACTAGAGCCTTGACTGTAGACAAGACAGGGTTTTGACTCCAGCAAAATGCATATTTGTTGACCTTGGCCAATGCATAATAAAAATCGACAGCCTAATGATTCTAGGGAGAGAAAGGGAACAACAGTGTTAATTCAACTCTGAAGACTTAAGCTGCTCTGGTAAAGTTAGAGTATACTTGACATTTAACAATGAAGGACACAGAGAATTCTACTGACTATAAGATTAAAACGTTAAAAGTATGTTTCTCGGTTATAAAAATCTTTCACTTTCTGGAGTTGTTTTTATCTCTTACCTCTTTTAACTAGTAAAGACATTCTTATTTTTACCAAATTATTTGATTAGTTCCGAAGATAAATTTACTTGTGGATATATGTGTTACAGCACATTTATGTGTACAGTGAGTATGGGTATAAATGCTAATTATTCAAAAATAGAATAAATACTTGACATATGATATTTTTAATTTTCTTGTTCAATTATTTTCTGTATAAATGTGTCTCTGTCTTCTCATATGTTGAAAGAGAGATTATTTTCAGATATACCTTTGTTTTTCTCCCTGTGAAATCCAGATGTATTATAATTGTTAATGTCATCAAATATATAGAGGATGAATATATGTTAATGAAAACAGTTTACAATTCCTTAGTATATCTGGAATAATGAGAAACAAAAGATTTCCAGGGAAGAAAACTGTGTCTGTCTTTCTGTCTATTTGTCTATTATCTATTTTTCCTTAGGAATGTGTTGAAAACACTGAGGTACTAAATTCAATCATATCAACACTTTGTAAAAACAAATTATGAGATATCTTATGTATCAAACTTTGAATCTCAAGTGTTTTCTCCAAGACAGTTCATCTTTGGAAAACTGAAACTAGAAATTAGGAAGTTGTCCTTCCCATACTACAGGAAGGGGATCTGATGCCTGATTGATATCCACCTCCTTTTTCTACAGTTCTAGGCATCTGACATTTTAAAGTGTCTCAATTTCATCAGCATACACACCTAAGTTAGAAAATTGAGTAAATCATTTTTACCTCTCTTAATCCTCTTATTCTATGAGCAGACAGGCAGAACAATCTCTGTCTAGACAGAACTGAACTTTCTGTATCATTTACAAGAGATCTTTGACTCATAACTTCCAGGAGGGGAGGTGAAAGAGATGACAAGTAGTTAGATGAGAATAAAGTAAACACTTTGCAGCTTCTTGAGTGCCACAATTAATAGGGCTATATGTGACTTACATCTGAGTCTGCCTCTAAAAATAAATTTACAATGTTTCAACACTTTCCAATTCCTATTGAAAAGTTAAAAATGAAACGTTATACACAATTAATATATATATATACATATATATATGTCATTTCTCAAGTTGCTAACTAAGAAAAAATATAATGAATAAATATTCAATTGTTTAGGGCTGTAATATCTTTCAAAAGGATTCTTGAATCTTTTTCTTAAGAACCAACTTTTGAGCTAATATTTAAGGATGAAAATTCTTCAAATAAAAGGAAAAAAGGAGAATGGTGATAAATAAGAAGAATAAAAGGGGATTAAGTCATAAAATGAAAGAAAAATAAAATAAGAGGGAGAAAAGTTATACGTATGTGAAAGTGTATGTGTGCGTGTATTTCATGCTATGTAAGAAGCTATGTGATGTGAAAATGATGACTATTTAACTTATTGACCTATTGTTAATACTTCTCAAAGAAAAAATAAAGTCATTAATTTTTCTGTGACACTGGGCATAAATCAAGACTAAGGATGACAAATAATAATTTATATTTCTACTCACATAGCATGTTAACGATTTTACTCTAAATTTTAAGGGCAACTGGAACTATTTGAAAAGTAATAAACAAAGTTGATATATAATTATATTTGTTGAAAAAAATCTCTGAAACGAAAGGGGCATGTGAGAATCTACTATTAGTGCTAAAGAACATGTGTTTTAAAAGATATGGCCACAATGTAGAGAAAGATTATTATAGAGGAAATTCATTCAGTCATCAATTGGATATGGAAAATTAAGGAACTGACAGAATGAACTGCAAATAAGTTTCTAACCGGTCTGTACTACAAGAAAGGAGTCTGGAGAGCTGACCATTTACAGAGTAGATTTATACTATGTCTGGGACTTTTAGTTGTGACCCACTTTGGTAATAGCTGTAGTTGAGTAAAGTTGGATTTAATGACTCACTGAAATGAAAACGAGCATATACCATGAAGAGTATAGGTCTCTCCATAGGAATGGGCTTTATAAAGGTTTTGCAAGCATGCATGAGTGTGTGTGTGTGTGTGCATGTGTGTGTGTGTGTGTGTGTGTGTGTGTGTGTGTGTGTGTGTGTGTGTGTGTGTTGGGAAAGGATTATTAATTTTCATAATTATTTGACTTTAGGAAGAACAGAGCAAAAAATAAGTTTGTAAAAATTAGTAACAATTCATTTTGTTTTAGTTTGTTTATTTAATGATTTTAGCTTATTTTTTGATGCTGTTGTTGTTCAGAAGTTTATTTTTTATGTTTGGTTTGATGATAAGAGAGATGAGATGGAGTTGGATGGATAAGGAAGAAGGGAGGCTCTATGAGGCATTGAAGCAGGGGAAACATCATCACGTTACATCTACGTAAATGTAGACATTAAAATATAACATATACTTTGTTTTCATAAAAATAAAAAAGACATTCTAAAAATATAATTCAAGTTCACTTAGCTAGTTATAGAAATGAATCCAGGGTACGGTGCGTTTTTGTTTCTCTTTCTGTCTCTCTGTCTCTGTCTCTCTGTCTCTCTGTCTCTCTGTCTCTCTGTCTCTCTGTCTCTCTGTCTCTCTCTCTCTCTCTCTCTCTCTCTCTCTGTATTTATGTATGTGTGTGTGCGTGTGTTGATATAGATACAGTGATATCCATACCATGCATATATATGTGGGTGTCAGAGGTGACTGTCTGGAATCTCCTATTTTCCTCACTTTAAGTTTTGAAGAGAGTGTGTCTCATTGAAATTGTATTTACTGTTTTCAAAGACTAGCTAGCATCAATCTCTGAAGACACAGATTACTCTATTTTTTTCTTCCAGTGTTGAGGTTACAGACACATGTCACCACTCTGAGATGTTACATGGGTGAATACTTTTTCCACTGAGCCATTCTGTGTCTAGAGTTATGTATGTTCTTGAATAAAGCTCCATAGTATGACATATGTGTGACATTAGTCATAAAAAAGACCAAGTTTAAAACAAAAATACAAGCTTGAAATATGTGTAAATGCTATTTATCTTTACTGAAACACTGGAGAATAACACTTAAATATCTATAGGTATTAAAATACCAAATGCCTATGGAAGTGCCTATCGATGTATCTAATAAGTCACTGGCACACTGGCAGGCATTTTTAAATTAGTTAAAAAGTTCTTGAAATGATTTAGTGCAAGATATATCCCTAAAAGTAAATTTCAACTGATCAAAATAGAATCAGAAAGAAAATACATCTGGAAACAATTTGATTTCACACCTGATAACACCTGATAAATCTCTAGACAGAAGATGGCCAAGGATCTGAGAATAATGAGTACACAACAAGGAAGCACCAAGCTATCAGGAAAGAATACATTATGGAAAGTTGGCAGATCCAATATTTAATTACTCTTTAAAATGTCTTTAAAACAGAACAGAATTGGGAGTATATACTTACACAGCCACACATTCTTACAGTTTCTACATTTGTAGAATGAATAAAGGTATCTTTAAAAATGTTATCATTTGCCAAACCATGAATTTTACATAGTTGTCCTAATGTTCTTTTTGGTTTTTGATGGTTGTGACACATAAACAAATAAAAAAAATGTGGTTATGCAGGCTTCATGGTAGTTTGAGCTTGGCATTTATATAATAAGTATATTTCAGGTCTTTGATAAAATAACATGTTAGGAGAAACATCTGCAAGGAGATGGTGTTTATTAGGCATGATTTTCCTGTGTGGACAATGATCCCTTATTAGATATGCTTTTTCTCTGTGAAAATGGTTATTTGGGATGGGAGAAGCCTTTATTGATATCTTCAGTTAACAGACAGGGAAATAGGTATCTTTCAAGTGCTGTGAAAAGTAGCTCTCACTGGCTGTCAAGACTATCCGTCCCCTCAAGTGGCATCTGCTAAAGTGCTAAAGGGATAGTCCACTACCTATCATTCTTCTGTCTCATCTAACCTACTCAGCACTCAGAAAACATGATGCCTTGAGGCTATGAAAATATTGATGTAATTGAATTGTCAAGATGTAATTGATAAAATTAAGGGGTGGTTTTGAAAAGTCAGTGTCTTTGTGCCTTCCCAGACTGGTATTTCAGGACGCACGGTGATGTCCTGGGACTCTACTGGGTGAAGACTGGAATGGGCAAGATAATTTCTATTTTGTTTTTTCTCATTACCATAGAGAACAAACAGTGTATCTGCACTTGTACAGAAAGCCATATTGCTAAGTTATGAAAACAGAAACGTATGGAAAAATGTGTATAGAATCCAAGTTTATCTACTTGTTCTTATAAAACACATTTTAACTCATATTACTGAAATGTCAATAGAATATATCTAATTATGAAATGTATCTATTAAAAATGATATGTGAGCTTTGTATCTTAAATATCCTCTTTATTTGAACCCTAGATCTTGGGAAAAACTTTGATAAGTTATTATGATAGGATGTGATCTATAATTTCTCTTCCAATTTTATAATTTGTAACTCATCTGTCATAAACACTATAAGGCTTTGATCACAGAAAATGAGCACATAAAATTTTCATGGCATATCCTAGATACGTTTTTTAATATTATTTTATTTTTGAGAAGTTATATATGTATGTAATGAAATATCTCAACACCACCTCCCAACAGTGTATCCTCCCACAGCTCCCTCCTACCTAAAGACCCAGTTCTACCATTCCTCAGCAGACACCCAAAGATGCTCCACAATATCGCAAGGACATGTGCTCCACTATGTTCACAGCAGCCTTATTCATCAGATCCACAAACTGGAAGCAACCCAGATGTCCCTCAGTTAAAGAATGGATACAGAAAATGTGATTCATTTATACAGCAGAATACTATTCAGATATTAAAAACAAGGATATCATGAGTTTGCAGGCAAATGGATGGAACTTGAAAATATCTTGAGTGAGGTAACCACGGACCCAAAAGGATATGCATGGTATGTACTTGTTGATAAGTGGATATTAGTCAAAAGTACAGAATCCCCATGATAAACCCACAGACCCTAAGAAATTAAACACGAAGGAAGGCCTAAGTGAGGAAGTTTAAATCCCAATTAGAAGGGGAAACAAAATAATCATGGGACGCAGGGGGAGGTAGGGATCTGTTGAGAGAGGGGGTGAGGGAAATTGGAGGCAGGGTCAGTTATGGAGGAAAACAGGAGAGAGGCCCAGAGGGCCAGGAGAATGAATGGAACTATGCAGCTGCAGGGCTTGGGGATGGAGGGGACCTCCAGAAAGTCTCAGAGACCTGGGATGGGAAAGGCTCCAGGAACTCAATCTTAGCTGAAATCCCCAACAATGGAGATAGGAAACCTGAAGACACCATCTCCAGTAGTCAGACAGGACCCACAATGGAGAGATGGGGCACCAATTTACCTACAAAACTTTCAACCCAAAATTGCTCCTGTCTAAAAGAAATGCAGGGACAAAAATGGAGCTGATAATGAAGGAATGGCCCACCAGTGACAGGCTCAACTTGGCATGGAAGGACACCAATCCCTGACACTGTTACCTATGCAATGTTGTGCTTGCAGACAAGAGCCTAGTATGGCTTCCCTCTGAGAGGCTCTACTAAGCAGCTGAGTGACACAGATGGAGATACTCACAACCAAGCATTAGATGGAGGTCTAGGAACCCTATGGAAGAGTTAGGGGAAGGATTGAAGGAAATAAAGGGCATGGGAACCCCATGGGAATACCAACAGTGCCAAATAACCTGGACCTCTGGGAGCTCCCAGAGACTGAGCCACCAACCAAAGAGCATACATGAACTGGCACATATACAGCAGAGGACTACCTTGTCTGGCCTCAGTGGGAGAAGATGCACCTAATCCTGTAGAGACTTGATGTGCCAGAGTGGAGGAATTTAGGAGGGAGCACCTTCTCAGAGGCAAAGGGGATGGGGGAAAGAAGTCTGAGATGGGGTACAGGAAGCAACATTTGGGATATAAATAAATAAAATGATTAATAAAAAACCAGTAAGAAAAGTAGCCATGATTTGCTTTTGTGTGTACCTACAATGTGCTTCATAAATAAGTTGTTTTTATTGAATGATGAGTTAGTACATAATACATGACAAACATATGAATTTATAAAAGATTCCTATAATTCAAAGAAGACTCAAAACTTGCTCCCTTTTAAGTATCTTTTTTGAGCTCCTTCTCAAATCCAAGGCTCAGAACATTATTCTCACACTAAAGCAGTTAAAAAAAATCAAAGTTTTAATATCTCTTTACAAAAAAAAAATTGTTATTTATTCTTAATTTCTCAGGTTTTGGAGTATTCTAAGTCATTCCTGGTGGCCCATGCCTGTAATCCAAGCATAAGAGAGGCTTGTTACAAATTCATAGCATAAGCCTCACAGTTGAGCTCGAAGCCAACTTGATTTATATAAAGATCTTGTCCTAAGATTAACTGTCTAATTAACTAAGCTAACAAGCCTAGTTAGTTAACAAATAAATTGTGCTCTTATACCAAATTGTCTTCATTGAGCCATCACTGCTGGAGAGAGATGAAATTTTTGCCAAGTACAAGAGTTCCTTCCATTTCACATGATCAAATGTGCTTATTTGACCGTAATAAATGGAAAAAATTCTAGGTTAGTTTTTAGACCTGCATTGGTCAGTAAAATATACAGAATAGATGAATGTCCTCTGACTGCTGAGTGAGAGCAAGTTCCAACTGCATGGAGAATATAATTGAATAAAATCTCTGCTGGTGACTATCTCAGACAGCAGGGTTTCCTGATGCTACTGAACTTTGAAAGTCACTCTTTATTGTGACATCCAAAGAACAGAACTGTTTGCCAAGCAGCCAAAGGTGAGAGTGCTTCTAGTGATCAAAGCTGAGGCTTTGGAAATCCATGCTTTCATAAGTGCTTTCCAAGATCATGGGGGACCATCTCCACATTCACACGGGTGTGAACTTGGACATGAACTTAGTCAGTAAGAAATGTACTCCAACGGGAGTTTAGCGCTCTCTCTCTCTCTCTTTCCCTCCTTCCCTCCCTCCCTCCCTCTCTTACCCCTCTCCCTCTCTTTTCTCTCCTCATACCACATAACTTTCTCTGAGTATAAATATAACCTACTCATGTAGTGGAGTTGACTTAGAACTGCACTGCCTCTAAGAACTCTGATTCAGAAACTATCTCCTGCTCACGTAAACTCTACTCAATTTAATGTATAAAGTATTTTATTGAATAAGGTGATTTGCAGACAATTTACTCAGTCACATGTGGGGTTTTAAGAAGATTTAGTACTTATCAGTACCTAGTTGAAATGGAAATTCTTTTCAACCAAGAGTGTATTTGATAACACACCACAGATGCAGTTTTAAATGTGCTGGACCAATATCTCCATACACACCCATGGAGTCCTGCTAAATAGAGTTTATAGGGACTACATGATGAGTAAGGCTACACATACTGACCATGACTATGAAAGTCACATGTTTTATCCATTCAAGCATATAGGGCCATAATTAGATCGTCTAACACTTGCTGCCTAAATGCCTGTGGTAGATCCTCACTGATACACATTACATGCAAAGATCTATTTGGGAGGGCAGATAACATCAGAGAAAGTTCCTATTTCACAAGAACTGAAGCCCTCCACTGCATTCTACATGTAACTCACGATCTAGTCATTGATGAGCTGCACTAAGGGTATAGAAATGGAGTTTGAAAGGAGTCAGTTGGGAGCCATGCTGCTTCCATGATGGCATCATGGAGGCCAAGCTGCCTTATTGGGCAATTTCTGTTTTGCAATTTCCCAAGATAGCACCATAAAATTTCTTCCAGTTTTATTAATATCAAAATAGAAGAAACAACCTGAGTTCTGTTAGTGGAAAGTGCATGAACAGGGACTTGTGAATGTACGATATTGGTTCCCAAATAGAATGCCATTCAGAGCTTAATCCTTAGAAGAGGCTACCATGAACGTTCCCACCCACTTCTCATAAGCCTTCTGGATAGGGTACTGTGAGAGCTCCACTGGCCCCATTTCCTTCTGCCTCACTGCGAAATCATTTCAGAAGCCTCGGAAACCTCAACACCACAGTGTGTTCTGTTGTTTTCTCATCTTGTAATATACACCCCTGCCCTAGACTTTACTTCCATTTTCTTTCTGCCTGAGATTTACTTCCCCCTGTGCAAATGCTGCTTCCCTCCTCAGAGATGTTTTCTCTGGTGCCCTATTTACAGGAGCAGCCACTATTACTCACTTCAATCTTAATTTGGTTATTTTTCAGGATATTCACATAGCATGACTTTTTATCAAGTGTATAGATTATGTTTTCTCTTTCTCCCTGGTAAATTTCATGAGAGTAGCAAGTTTGTTCATTGTGATGACCATTTTATTTCCAATATGTAAAACTGTAACTGCAGAAAGAGGTGCCTAAAACTTAGTAAATGAGTGAATATCACTGTGGTGTAGATGTTTTCCTCTGGTCAGGAAGCTTGCCTCCAACCCGTCTTTCCCAATGACACAGTACACTCCAAGAAATTGCAGCAAGTTCATCTTGAGTCAATACAAAATATCTGACAATGTGTTTCACTGGAAAATAAAGTAGCTACTGGTTGCCAGGCTAAACACCGAAATGTGATCTCAGATAGAGGTGCTCATTTTATGAGATTTCTCAAACAAAAGGGAATCCTACAAATGCATATTTATTCCTAGATAACATCTCAGTCTGGAGGAAATCAAGAATATATTTATATATTTGCATGGTAATATTAGGAATGCTTATTAAAACAAAAGCATGAATTTCCATCCCTCTTGCCTGGAGTTGAACTGATAGTATCAAAAGAAGGAAAAATAAAGATTGGTTTTGCTTTGTGCATTTGCTTGCTTTGTTTTTTTTGTTTGTTTGTTTGTTTTATTGTACAGTCTTATGATTAAATTTTTAACCAATAATGTATTTATGGAAATAAAGAAGAAAAGTACAAACATTGATGACTATGGAAATTTTATGAATACTGCAAATGAAATACAACCCACACTTTATTTTCCCAATGATTTATAAGGACTCTCCAATTTTTTGGCAACTGAAATTAGATCATGCAATAGAAGTGATTATAAAAGAGCAAAAGCTGCTACTTCAGAGAAACTCAGCTGAATAATACTTTTAGCAGATGCCAGGGGTCAATATTATATTTTATACCACTTGCTTTCTCTGATAAATGATAGTAGCGATTAGATAGCCCTCTTCACCAATGCAATTTCATCAGAGGAATTTGCTACATCCATTTCATAGGAAGACATGAAAGTTCTGGTTTAAATGAATTAGAACAATAAACCAGAGCAAAGAGACCTGGGCTACAATGTCATTATTTTTAGTTTTATATCCTGCAGGTCATCTTGATGCACTCCTTTGATAAACACTGAGATGTACATTAGTCACAAGACAAATCAATGCAACAAAAATACACTTGAATATCTTATATAGAAACACTGCGGGAGAGATAAAGAAGTCAGAGAAGATGCTCCTACATCTTAATCCTCCAGAAGCTGAAAATTGATTACAAGACACAGATGAAAGAGAAGGAATACAAACCTGATTTAAGTGACTAATGCACAGTCTTGAAGATTAACAGTGTAGATCCCCTGCCTTCCAGTCAGAGCAATCAGAAAAGACTGCCTTGAAGGATCAGATCTTCCAAAGGAGGTGAATAAGAAAAAGAAGTTAGGTCATCAAGTAAACAGGAATCCGACTAAGCAGAAACACAGTGCTTCTAGAGATGGTGTCAGATATGAGGGGACTTTTGAAGAACATGAAAAAGTAACATAATTTAACTATGTGATATATCTAAGAATTTTCTCACCTATAGTATTTATACAATTTAATGTCATTGTTAATAAGGTATGTTGTGATAGTACCTTTATTCTGAAATACATTTAAGAATAAGAAAGAATTGTAAAGAACTACTGGCAAAATACATCATTAAATTAAATCTTAATGAAATATTATTTTGTTCTGAAACTGACTAAATCTAAGGCAATCATTGACATTTGAGGGATAAATCTGAATAAAAGTGTGTGTGTGTGTGTGTGTGTGTGTGTGTGTTTGACAGTATTTATTGCTTATGCTTTTGTGAATGTCAAAATGTAATGGTTGTTAACAATGTAATTAAATGTCTTTAAATTCTTACAATCTAAGTAAATAGGTTATTGTACTAGAACTTTCATTTTGTATCCAAAGTTACAAAAGTACTTCATAGTTTCTTATTTAAAAAGTATGAATTTAAGACAGATTCATAATTTGCTTTTATCAAATAATAAAAGATCATACCAAATGTCAGTAAACTCTTTGTTCTATAAGCAGATGTCACCCCATGCAGTCTATTAAACCTGGTAGCAACAAAAAAATTTTGTGCTCCTTAAATTACCCCAAAAGGCAAAATCTTGTGCTAAAATCTCAATCCAAATCCCTCAAATTAGAATTGTTACCACAGAGAATGCCTGACATAGTCCACAAGGAGTTTAGAGTAAGACAGAAGATAGCAAATATGCTCTGCCTAACTTAAACTATACACTACTGACAATCATACAATTATAGTAACAGTTCTGGAGGAAGGGATTATAGGTGTAAAACTGAAAATAACAAGCCAGGCAGTGGTGGCGCACGCCTTTAATCCCAGCACTTGGGAGGCAGAGGTAGGTGGATTTGAGTTCAAGGCCAGCCTGATCTACAGAATGAGTTCCAGGACAGCCAGGGCTACACAGAGAAACCCTGTCTCGGAAAAAAAAAAAAAAGAAAGAAAGAAAGAAAATAACAACAGAATAATATAAGGAAAAGCAAAAGTATGAGAAAACATACACGAAGAATCAACAAAAGATGGAAGATTCAATGTAGAAAGTGAAAGCCAGGGAACCAGACTGATGCTGTTTTTGTTTTGTTTCTTCTGGTTTTTTTAAACAGTCTTTTGTTTTTATAATCTGTAAGTCACCATTGGCTTTCATGGTTTCCAATTTCATAGTGACAACTACGTTTTAGGCATTTTTTTTTCATTTACTGATGGATAAGTCACCTTTAAATATTACATGGTTAATTAAAGCAATGGAATTAATACAGGGGACTGGACAATGTTGTATTGAGTAATACTTAATGGAAGCTAACAGATATTGATATGCTCCCCACTCTAACATGCAAGCCACCCTGCCTCAGTCATAGATGACCATTCCATACCATCTACTGCTCCTGAAATGCAATAGCCTGCTGCACTAGCAGCTGTGTCAGTAGCCTGCTGCACTAAGAGCTGTGTGCTAAAGGAATACCTGAAAACTGGAGCAACTGTTTAAACATAGTCAACTTACTTCCCTTTTGATTAATAGTCAGTGTTTAGAGTAGGGAACCTGTTGGAGAGGCAAAGTCAATAGAAAATAATCAGAAGAAGTAAAAAGTCATAGAGCAATGGGGAAATAATAGGATTATTTATTATAACACACAAGCTATATTGAAGTGGACAATGTTTTGGAGTTCATGGGAGTATTTATAAATGCAAATTTTGATTAAAAAACTAGTGAATTGTTTTATTAAGTCTACAAAGAAAAATGAACCTTTTAAAGTTTGTGTCTCTAGGAACTGATTAAATTCTATGTATATATTTGGGATTTTCTTTTTGTTACATTTGCGAAAAGTTCTTTTTATATGTTGTAAACATATTAGTTGAATATTTTTGTATAAGCAAATGCTGACCGCTGAGAGAATTACACCACATAATATTTTATATTTCATTATGTTATATATACTTCTTAGCTGACCTGGACACTATCATCATCAGTTCTTGTTGCTAATTACTTTTGGTTCTTATCTCTTCTTGGGAAGTGTGGAGAATGCAGAGAATATTTGGGCATAATACTGGTTCGGTACAATAACCTGAAAATAGTCATGGCACATAGCTTTGGTAGGCCAAGCTTTTAGTTAGCAACGTTAATTCCTCTGAGCTTTACATTCCTTTCTGAAATCATCCAAAAAGAAAGGAGGGAAACTTTATGAATATATTTTCTGAAAATTGAATTGATACAAATAAAATTGTGTTTCTTAATTGTATGGCCTCATTTCTATTATATTAGATCTTTAAAGATCTTATCTTTTAAAGACAAAAAACTTACAATCACAAGTGATGGGGATAAGATGTTGCAGATACCTACAGGAATAGTAACTCAACCCAATACATTTCAGAGAACTTCAAGAGAATTAAATGAAAATAGTATAAATTAAACCACAAAGAATTGGATGATATTTTCCATAGTAATAAGAAGAAAGCAGGTCTTCACATTTATAACTTCACTATCAGTACAATTTGTTTTTCTAGTGGAATCATCAGTAATGTATACCCTTAAGTTGGCATATAGGATTTTAGGGCATATAAGATAATAATTATATATATATATATGTATATTTATAAATATACATATATATATATATATATATACACACACACACACATATATATGGTATATATCAGCTCTGTTCTTCTAGAGACCCTAACACAGGAAGTTACTGTTTTCTTTTTTTAAGTTCCTTTATTTTTATTTTATTTGAAAATAGATTTTTCAATCAATAAATAATAAGTCCTGATTATAATTTCCCCTAACTTCATTTCTCCACATCTCCCCTCCCATCACGATCTACATCCTTTCTGTTCCATTTAAAACAGATAGACTACTAAGAGAAAATAATAAAATATCAAAAGATAAAGCAAAAATGAACACATCAGAATAGGACAAAGCAAACAAACAGAAAGAAAAGAGCCCAAGAAAGGATACACAAAACAGATATAGACACAGAAACCCACTTTTTCACACACTCAGGAAACTCATTATAGACCAAAGGACTTGTGGATGGGTTGTTTATGTTTTTCCTTTGGCAGTAAACAGAGTACCTTCCTGTAGTAAACAATACTAGCATGTAGGGGTGAAAGGTCTATGTAGGCACCAGCTTGACTTCTCCATGTTCAGTGAGTTCTGTGGGTGTTGTCTTCAGCAAATCTGCCTTGCTATAAGTTTGTAGAGAGCAACCTATAGTCTTGGCAGCAGCCTGTCATTTGCAGGTTCACACAGGACCTCTTTGACCAACAACTCAATTAGATATAGTCCAATCCCAGTAGTAGAAGCTTTATTTGGTGACAAGAAATCACCATTGTGGCTTTGTCTCTCCCATTATTTGGTGATCTCATTTAAATACTGTAAAAGTAACTTTTATTCGCTTGATAGAATTGCTGTCTCAAAGGCTTACTTATGAATAAGCTCACTCTTTCCATGTCTTTCTGAATGCTGGCTAGCTGGTTCAACCCAGCTATTCTAGAGCAAACTCCTCACCCAGCTGACTGATTCAAACTCACTTGTCTCAACTTCTGACTTAATTTCTCTGCTAGGTCTCAAGTAAACTCTAGCAATCTGTTTTAGTCTTCTGGTTTCTTCCAATTTGCTGGCTTGTTCTGTCTTCGCCTGTGTCTAGCTTGTTCTCTTTGAAACCTGTCTGTAAGCCTATCCCTGTAGAAACTGCCTCTGAACTCCTGGAACTGATCTGTCAGGAACTCCACTGCACTGCCTCTCAGCTCACTGACTCTACTAAAGTGACTATACAGAACTCAGAGTCCTGCTTGCCTCTGTCTGCTGAGCGCTGGGATTAAAGCATGTACCAACAAGCCTGGACCTTACCTTCTCTTTACCTGAAACTTGCTGTATCCCAGGCTGGCCTTGAACTCAGAAATCTTCTTACTTCTGTCTCCTAGGATTAAAGGTGTGTCCGTATTTCAGCCAGATCACAAAGACCAAGAATGTCTTGAGATACGATCTCTTGCCAGAGCAGCCATGATGCTGAATTAAAATTGATCCACAAAATAGTCTTTTATGTACTTATATTTTAGCAACCTTCTACTGCATTAATCTTCAATATGACCCTCAAACAGTCCTTAATTCTGGTTCCCTCTTCCCACATCTTCTCCTCTGTTTTCCTCTCCCCGCTCCCTCTGCACTTGACCCTCTGTTAAGTCTCCCCAATCCTTCCATAGCTGTCTACTATATTTTTCTTTCCTAGGGAGATCTATCACCATTTCCCACATCTCAGCTCCTGATTCTATAACTAACCTCTGCAGTTCAGTTCTCTAGTGTAGAGGTTAGTTATCACTGACTTCACACTAATACCCTCATATAAGTGCATATGTAACATATTTGTCTTTATGAGTTACTATTTTATTATAAGAGTAATATGAGTACTATCTTAGTTCATTTATCCTTTGTCTAGCCAAAGGCATCAAGTAGAAAGGTATCTAAACAGACTATAATTTTCTTTGCTAGCTCTAGGATTTCTAGCCCATGGTATCAAGCATTAAAAAGATTGGTTACGTATACTTCTACTAATAAAAAAAAACTATATATTTAATTATTGGCCAATAAGATAAAGTCTTCCAGCCACTTGTTTCTCTTTCTTCCTATTTCAATTCCAAAAATATTCCTACAAAAATATAATTCCGATAAGAGGTATTTTACTGCCTATTCTCCAATTAGGTTTATGTTTGTCTCATAATAGAAAAAGTTGTTAAGAAATCATGTGTGACCTGATATGCAGAGATCAGTAACTTTACAATCTCAGTAACTTTGCCACCTCAGTTTCTAAGCTTCAACATATAGCATGTTCTGTGGCTCTTCGCATTGATTTTTATGTCACCTATTGGTATAAGCAATGGAAGAAGCATGTAGATCTTTTTTCTCTGTAATCCGTTATCTTACACTAGCTCTCTCTTGGATGGTTTTGAGTGGAGAAGTGATTGATGGCTCTAAAGTGGGCTAGGCCATTTTCCAGTCTGTCTCCACCCAGCACTGCTGACTGAATAGCATAGCTGTCAGTTTACTCCTAAGCTAAGCTTTGTCTAACTGTGCTTTATGAGACGTCCTCCGTATAGCATCAAACTCTTCAGGGCACAAATAAATATCTCTGTAAATTGTGAACCACTAAAATTACAACATGCTGTGAGGGAAAATTTTCTGGATATGCAATGTTATCTGACATCTATAAATCAATCTGTCTCCTTTTGTGTGTGAGCATTCTTTTAGATACCAGATACTTGTATTTTTCAATATTCATTACCTCTACCATTCACGAGCTACTCAGAATTTCATTGAATACCACTTATTTTTCTCAGACATGAGTTGCAATCATAAAAGTAGAAAAGCTAATGAGAAAACAAGGACCAAAAAATAAATTTGTGAGAGAACTCAAGGGTCATATGGGGTATACGATGTCCTCACATACTTTTTAAAAAATCAACTAGGTTAAGGATTACACTGGGGGCAGTCTTGATGAGTCACTACATTGGTTTACGAAGCATAAGCGGGGCCTTGTCAAGCAAGAAAATAACAGGTAAGCTTTATAATAGAACTGAGTTATAAGTAAGTTAGAAGATATAAGTACTGTTGGTTCATTCACCGGGAAGGAGTGTGATCTTAAAGCTCACTATCATATATCATACCCTATTCAAGGTACAAGAACAGCAAAAATGAGGAGTTAGAACAAGACTTAACTTCTATGGATATAGTAGGCTTCAGAAGCTAGGGAACTATAAATCCACCATATTTTCCTTTCAAGTAGTATGACCTGAATTGCTAATCTAGAATTAGAATAATTACAGTCAGACACAAAGAACCAATGAAGAGCCCAGGCACATGCAGCTCATTTGAGACAGAAAGGCCTGTGCTCAGAACAGGGTAAGAGAATAAAGCATTAGCATTTCATTCAAATTTGACTGGAAACAGGTAAGATATTCACTGAGCACTAATGGAAAGTCAAGGAAATGATTCTTAGTGATTTTCTGCTATATTCAGAGACTGGAGCCTAGCCTAATTCTTATCAGAGAGACTTCATCCAACAACCAATGGGAACAGATGCAGATGGAGAGACCCACAGCCTAGTATTATGCAGATCTCAGCGAATCCTGAGGAAGAGGAGGAGAAAGGATTGTAGAAGACAGAGGTGTCAGGACACCAGAAAAATAATGGCCCACAGAATCAACTAAGCATGACTAATAAGGGGACACAGAGACTGAAACAACAATCAGAGAGCTTGTATGGCTGTCAGCTAGGTCCTTTGCAGTAAATGACAATGTTGCTTTTATTTCCTCAGAGGAAAGAATGGGATGAGAGCCATACCCAAGCTTTGCAAATACATAGCTTGGACTGAACCCAGAGAATTTCTATCTCACTACCCCTAGACCTAGGTCTGAAAGCTTCTAGCTTCCATATAATTTAATCTTCTGTAAGTCCAGACCTTGAAGGCTTCAGCTCCCAGCCTCCATCTGCTAACCTAGGCATAGAATGTTTCAGCCTTTGAGACTTAGTGATGAATAAACCCAACCTTTCTAACTCTTTCTGAACTCTGACTGTCTGGTTCAACTCAGCTGTTCTGACTCAAACTCCTCTCCAACCTGACTGATACAAATTGGCTCCTCTCTGCTTCTGACTGAAATATGCTGCATGGAATGACTGCCTATGAGCGTCATGAACTGAACTACTCCAGTCTCAACTGCTGTGCTCTGAACTGAGCACAACTGCCCTCAACTGAACTGCACTGAACTGAACTGCTCCAAACTGAACTGGGCACAGGTGGATTGAATTCACTTGATTCTCTCTCTCTCTCTCTCTCTCTCTCTCTCTCTCTCTCTCTCTCTCTCTCTCTCTCTCTCTCTCCCTCACTGCTGTTTAAGTAACCTCTAATTCCTGTCTGTTCTCATGAGAGTTAGGCATATCCTATCCCTAACTCATTCTATCATTTTTCTCTGATTCATCACATTGTCTGCCCTTCAATTAGATACAGTTTGGAAGTAAAGTTGTGTACTAAAGGCATGTCTATATTCCAGCCAGAGAGCGTATCTGCCTTCCAAGTGGATTATATCTTTGGACATGATCCCTTGCCAGAGCAGCCATGCTGCTGGATTAAAATTTCTCTACACTCTGCATACATGTTATGGCTATGTAGTTTTACGTTATTATGAGTCTCCTAACATTGGGAGCGTTTCTGACTCTTTTGTCTGCTCTTTGTATTCTTATCCTACTTGGCTGCCTTTATATGAGGTTATGTGCCTAATTTTATTGTAACCTTTTATCCCATATTTCACTGATGGCCCTAGGAGTCCTGCTCTCTTTTAAAGTGAAACTGAGGAAGGCAGAGTTTTGGGGTCTGAGAGTCACTCCACAAACCACAGGCACACTAATCTCAGTCAGACAGGGATGGTTTATTGAATGCATGCATACCCTGATACTGATCAGATCAGGGATACAGCTCAGAATTATCTGAGCTATGGCAACAAACATTTCTTAGGGCAAGCTTATAAAAGAAAAAATACACAAAAGCTACAATGAGCTCATATGCAGGTATAGGAAGTGTTACCTGGGGGTCAGCTCTGACTCAAGCCATTTTAGACAAAACAGTTCATATTGACCTTTAACTTGATGGGTCCTACATAAAGCTTTGTGGAATTTCTTAAGATTAACAAAACTCATAAGAACATAACAGGGTATGTAATCAGCATGACCTTGCTCAGATTCAAGTTATTTTTCTGTGTCAATGTCTGACATGCATTTTACAGCAACAATATAAAATAGCTGGCAGACATGAAACAAAATAGGTACAGCTATTCTAGAGGGGGCAGACCACAATACAGAGTGTATCTGGAAGAAAGGGGAGGTGGGGAGAGGAAGGGAGTGGGAAGCATAGAGGGAGGGGAAACTGATGTCAGGATATATGAGAGAATAATTAATTAATTAATCAATACATAAATAAACAAAACATAACTAAATTAATAAAATTAAACTAGAAAAAATAATGCATGCATTTTGTTCAAGAATTCGTCATTATATGTTAAAAGATGATTCTTAACTATAAAGTTATCTTTCCGATTATATGCTTATAACTATTTTCTTGTAGTTGTAGAAAGTATATGCTTGTGAGGGAATGAAAACTGAGCTTGGTAACGAGGTAACGAGATCAAAAGACAAACACAGCTGAATTATATCATTTTGAAAGTGTTGATTTTCCTCGGGCAGCAGGAAGTGCGGAAATTGTTTTAATAAAGGATTCTAATAATCATATTTGTGCTAAGAAAGAATCATTGGGTATAACTAAAATATAAAGGCATGCAAAATGTAGCTTACATTTGAATTGAAGGATGGCAGGATTTTCAAACAGAGAGATTAGGAACTGAGACAGAGTTAACAATGTATTTATTCATAGGAAAGAATATTAAAAGTCTTTACCTAAAATTGGATGGGTGATGAGGATGAAGAGAGTGGACACTTTGTGTTCATAAAGGGGGAGATCGTGTTGAATTGAATAGAGACAATGTAGATTCCCCAGTAGGAAGACATCAGCAATGAAGCAAAGTAAATGAAATGTTAGAAGAAGACCTAGAGCTACTAAGTAATCCATACCATCAATGTGACCTCTATGTGACCACAACTTCAGTCATGCATATATGTGCCACAAGATTGTGGTTACTTAAGTAACAAATGTGTGACAATGAAAATAAGACCAAAGGAAAAGATGTTTATGGGTATTTGCTTTGTTTTATAGAATATGAGTCTCAGAAACGCATATTCTTGTCTGAATGCCGTGCCGAGTAAAGAACTAATGTAGGGATACCCGGAGTTTTCTGGGAATGAAAGCCAAGCTACATTTTGAAACTCATAATGGTGCAGAAGATCTAGAAAAAAAGTGGGAAAGCTTCCTTTTATACTTGGCTGTTCTCTAGAAATAATAAACTATGTAACAAAATGGAATATTGAATGAAATAAAATGAGTTTATTCACTTAGAAATTTGCCATATCAACTAAAATTGTAATCCCTTTTAAAATTAGTCAGTGACATTATTTTTCTATAGAACCATGTTAAATTGTCTTGATTCTCTTTTATTTTCTATTTTCTACTATATTAAACAAGCAAGCAAGCTCATAAATTCACATAGCAAATTAGCATCTATAACTATTTTAAAGGATGTTTTTAGTTATAACATAGTATATTTATTCTCTCAGAATATAGACATAGGTTTGAAATATTTGATCATTAAAAAAATAAAGGTTTACAAAGGAGAGAACTTAATTGAAATGTCTATATTTTAGTTTGAGTCAGCTTCTGCCCATTTTCTTTTCCACTTTGCTATCAAAAAAACAATGATAGTTAAATTTACAGTAACAGAACCTCTGCAGTAAGACAGACAATTAGGCCAATAAAACCAATAATTGATAAATAGAACCTCATTATATTAGAATATTTGGGCACCAGAAAGAACATCACTATTTGCCTGAAGTGTCAGCTAGTAGAATGAGAAAAATATCATTACCCAATATATGTAAGAGATGATTAATGTCTAGATTATACAAAGATTCAAGAACTGTTTTTAATACTCTTAGAAATGGGGTATTGAACATTTCTTTAGGTGCTTCTCAGCCATTTGATATTCCTCAGTTGAGAATTCTTTAGCTCTGTACCCCATTTTTTAATAGTGTTATTTGGTTCTCTGGAGTCGAACTTCTTGAGTTCTTTATATATATTGGATATTAGCCCACTGTCAGATACATTGTTGGTTGCTGTTTTGTCCTATTGACCGTAAGGAATATCGAATGGCTGAGAAGCACCTAAAGAAATGTTCAACATCCTTAGTCATCAGGGAAATGCAAATAAGAACAACCCTGAGATTCCACCTCATACCAGTCAGAATGGCTAAGAACAAAAACTCAGGTAACAGCAGATGCTGGCAAGGATGTGGAGAAACAGGAACACTCCTCCACTGTTGGTGGGATTACAAGCTGGTACAACCACTCTGGAAATCAGTCTGGTGGTTCCTCAGAAAATTGGACATAATACTACCTGACGACCCAGCTATACCACTCCTGGCATACACCCAAAAGATTCTCCAACATATAAAAAGAACACATGTTCCACTATGTTCATAGCAGCCTTATTTATAATAGCCAGCAGTAGGAAAGAACCCAGATGTCCTTCAACAGAGGAATGGATACAGAAAACATGGCACATTTGCACAATGGAGTACAACTCAGCTATTAAAAACAATGACTTCATGAAATTCTTAGGCAAACACATGGAACTAAAAAATATCATCCTGAGTGAGGTAACCCAGTCACAAAAGAACTCACATGGTATGCACTGACTGATACATGGATATTAGCCCAAAAGCTCAGAATACCCAAAATACAATTCACAGACCACATGAAGTTCAAGAAGAAGGAAGACCAAAGTATGGGTGCTTCAGTCCTTCTTAGAAGGAAGAGCAAAATACTCACAGAAGAAAATTCGGAGACAAAGTGTGGAGTACAGACTGAGAGAAAAGCCATCCAGAGACTACCCCACCTGGGAATCCATCCCATATACAGTCACCAAACCAGAGACTATCATGGATGCCAAGAAGTCAGGAACCTGATATAGTTGTCTCCTGAGAAGCTTTGCCAGAGCCTGACAAGTACAGAGGCAGATGCTCGCAGCCAACCATTGGACTGACCCCAATGGAGGAGCTAGAGAAGGGACTGAAGGAGCTGAGGGGATTTGCAACTCCATAGGAAGAACAACAATATCAACCAACCAGACCCCATAGAGCTTCCAGGACTATACCACCAACCAAAGAGTACACATGGAAGGATCCAAGCATCCAGCCGCATATGTAGCAGAGGATAGCTTTGTAGGACATGAATGGGAAGAGAGGCTTTTGGTTTTGTGAAGGTTCGATTCCCCAGTGTAGGGGAATGCTAGAGCAGGGAGGCAGGAGTGTGTGGGTGGGTGGGGTAACACTCTCATAGAAGCAGGGGATGGTGGATGGGATAGAGGGTTTCAGATGAGGGAGACTGAGAAAGTGGATAACATTTGAAATGTAAATAAAGAAAACATCCAACAAAAAATCCAAAGAAAGAAAGAAATGAATGAATGAATGAATGAATGAATAAATAATAAATAAATAAATAAATAAATAAATAAATAAATAAATAAATAAATAAATAAATGGAGGATTGTACTGGTTTTGGTCAACATGGCGTGTTTTATTCTATCTCTCCTCTCAGAAGCCCTGTGAGTCAGAGCAGCAATATTGGGGGTGGAGCAATCCCAGTACAGATAACTGGGCTGGTCCATAAGACATGAGAGGTTAGAAAACAAAGGAATCAGTGTGGGCAGAGGTGTGGGCATCACATCTGGCTTGGCCTCATTCAGTTCCAAGCTTCAGTTTACACACTTGGCTCCAAGAGGCTGAGGTCTGCAGAACTTACAAAAACAAAGTCCTTCTGAATGCCTGTAACGTTTTATATGGAAAAGAAGACACCTGAAAAACAGGATATAACAGTAAACAGCGAGTTCTCAGAAAAAGCAATACAAGTGGCTTAAAGATAGCTTTTTTAAAATGTTCAATAGTTTTAGCTACCAGGAAGTAAAAACTAGTTTGAGATTTCATTTTACTTTATTCAGAATGACTGATCTGAAGAAAGGAGAGCAAATGCTGGCATGGATGTGGGCAAAAGGAGACAATTATTCTCTGTTGGAGAGAGTACATGATGGGGTAGCCACTGTGAAGATCACTGCAGAGGCTCCTAAAAAACATCAGTAATAAGTGTATCTTACGCTATCCAGCTTATCCCCCCCGGGCCATCTCCAGAAGCCTTTATAGTCTACTAAAGAGACACTTGCTCAGTCTTGTACATGGATGGTCTAGTCAAAGTATCTAAGAAATAGAAAAAGCCTAGATTCTATCACCTGCAAAAAGATGATGAAAATATTATGCATTTGCACAATAAAATATTATTCAGCCGTTAAAAATGAAATTATGGAATTCACAGGCAAATAGATAGAAATGGAAATAATGTTTTTTAGTAAGTTAACTCAAACCCAGAAATTAAAACACTCCCTGTTTTCTGATATAAGGACCCTGGCTTTAAAATATATAATATGTAATTACATATGAACATAACTATAGATACACAGATATATGTGTGTGTGTGTGTGTATGTAGAGAGAGAGATAATACATAGATAGATAGATAGATAGATA
This sequence comes from Uromys caudimaculatus, assembly GCA_028551405.1. Classification (NCBI taxonomy): domain Eukaryota; kingdom Metazoa; phylum Chordata; class Mammalia; order Rodentia; family Muridae; genus Uromys; species Uromys caudimaculatus. The sequence continues at coordinate 55,703,168 of CM052712.1, read as the reverse complement.
GATAGATAGATAGATAGATAGATAGATAGACAGAGATAGCATTTATAGATGTAGAGTAGATAGATGATAGATAGATGATAGATAAATAGACAGATAGATGGATAGATAGATGCATATTTAGATTGGAACACGCATAGAGATCAGGAAACTAGTAAGGGGCCATGAGGGAAGGATTGTAAGGAAGGACAGATGGAATTCAAGTAATTTAAAGAAGGGGAGGGAGAGCAGCACAATGAGGCAAGAAGGGTTGCCTGAAAAGACTCATATAAACCTACTACTACAGAAGTTTCCTTAAGTATATACATGTATAGAGCTTAATGAAGTTGCCCTTTAAGGGGGCATACCTCCCTAACATCATAAGCTATCAAAAAATCATAAATAGCTAGCTTTCATAGTGCTGAGAAGTATACATGCCATGAAAGAAAAGCAATCATCATTCTTATCAGCTCTGAATCCTAGGACCAAAGTAATGACTGTCAAAGCAAGATATGCCTATTTCTGTATTAGTTGCCAGAATGTCATGGAAGTAATGAACTACTTTCTGCCAGAATTTAAGAAGCACTCCACAAGATGGAAAACATGCCTGGTGACATTAATGGGACCAGGAACCTGTGACTATGTGTGTCATAGACTTCAGAAGAACATCCACTGCTGCTATTGGACAGAGTTTAAACTTGCTCCTAATGAATTATCATAACACCCATAGTTCAGTGCTTTTTATGTAATAGATGAAAAAATAAAACAGGGATCTTGGTCAACATGCATAGACTAAACATTTTTCTTGGTCCTAACACACACGCACACACACACACACACACACACACACACACACAGAGTCCTCAATAATTACGGATGATCGTGGGAGAGAAGCTGCAAATGTTGTAAGAGCCTCATACAGTGAGAGAATACAGTTAGATACACACGTGAGTTTACAATGGCAGTAACATGTAGAAGCCCTGAGTCAAGCTCAAACATGACAAAATTTAGCAGGGAAGGGGGAGATTATCATGAAGTTCCAACTTTACCTGGAAGCCACTGACTACCACAATCAATCAGTGCTAGGAGAGGAGGAGTTGGTTTTCTTTAAGGATTTGGAACTGCTAAGACAACCATGCTAAAGTGGATGTTCCCAGACGGAGGAGCAAACAAAGTCTGGAGATGAAGATGCGGGCAGATCTCGAAGGGGATAAGGGAAGGAGGCAAGGACAAATGTGATCAAAATATATAAAATTTCCAAATAATAATTTTAATGAATAAATGATGCTTAATTTCAATAATATTTAACATGTATTATTTGATAAATTCTGTTTTCAAACATTTGAATATAATTTTATTCTACAAAATTAAAAGCATTTAATTCCTTAATGTCATCAGTATTTCATATGCATATACATACATATATATATATATATATATATATATATATATATATATATATATATATATATGAGTTTTAATTTTTACCAGAAATATTCTAAGACCTTATTATTCAATGACTTGAAACATAGGCATAAACTGGAAGCTTATTAGAAATGCAGACTTTCAGACTCCATCCCGGACCAACTAATCTAGAATATTCGCTATATCAGGAGTATTTGTTATGTCATAGATCACTTAAAGTTAAGAACTACTGAAACTGGTTTCCAGAGTGGTTGTACCAGCTGGCAATCCTACCAGCAATGGAGGAGTGTTCCTCTTTCTCCACATTCTCGCTAGCATCTGCTGTCACCTGAGTTTTTGATCTTAGCCATTCTGACTGGTGTGAGGTGGAATCTCAGGGTTGTTTTGATTTGCATTTCCCTGATGACTAAGGATGTTGAACATTTCTTTAGGTGCTTCTCAGTCCTTCAAGTTTCCTCAGTTGAGAATTCTCTGTTTAGCTCTGTTTTCCATTTTTTGATAGGATTATTTGGTTATCTGGAGTCTAACTTCTTGAGTTCTTTGTATATATTGGATATTAGCCCTCTATCCGATGTAGGATTGGTAAAAATCTTTTCCCAATCTTGGTTGCCGTTTTGTCCTATTGACAGTGTCCTTTGCCTTACAGAAGCTTTGCAATTTTATGAGGTCCCATTTGTCGATTCTTGATCGGTTTCATAAATGCTAGGATTGTAGGATCACAGCTATGACCACTTTAAGTTGGAAGACACTGAATAAGATTATTCTCTGCATCATGTATATGGTCCTGGCTTGGGCTGAGAGTTAGCACCACTAATAATGTGTTTGCAGCTTTATAGTCATGTACATAATGCTGCAGATGGGAAGTAAGTACACACTACTGAAGAGTATTACAATCATGCAATGACTTGAATACAGAGCCATTCCAACCATACTGCAAGGATAAGCCTGAATTTTTCCAGACTGACACCAAATATCATGTCCTGGTGTACTGGCTAGTTTTGTGTGTCAACTTGACACAAGCTCGAGTTATCACAGAGAAAGGAGCTTCAGTTGAGAAAATGCCTCTATGAGATCCAGGTGTAAGGCATTTTCTCAATTAGTGATCAAGGGCAGAGGGCCCCTTTTGGGTGGTACCATCTGTGGGCTGGTAGTCTTGGGCTCTATAAGAAAGCAAGCTGAGCAAGCCAGGAGAAGCAAGCAAGCCAGTAAGTTACATCCCTCCATGGCCTCTGCATCAGCTCCTGCTTCCTGACCTGCTTCAGTTCCAGTCCTGACTTCCTTTGGTGATGAACAGCAGCATGGAAGTGTAAGCTCAATAAACCCTTTCCTCCCCAACTTGCATCTTGGTCATGATGTTTGTGCAGGAATAGAAACCCTGAGTAAGACAGTAATCTATAGTCCTTCCAGAAGGACTCATTAGATGAACAAGATGTCTTTTCTTAGTCTCGTTGTGAATCTTGGGAATCAGTGGATTCAACACCTCTTTCAGTTTTCAGATAAGAGGCTTCGGTTAACACTGTAGAGTACCGCAGTCACACTTGCAGGGTGGCAGGGAAAGTACTAGAGAGATGGCTCAGCCGTTAAAGGCTAGGCTTACAACCAAAAATAAATCTCTCCTTATAGCAATCTCTGTTGTGACTATTTCAAGGGAGTTTGAAACATGTCTATTCACCCTCTAAGATCAAAGCTTTTAACTTACAGGAAACTGCTACACAATGATCTGTCTGTCTAAAACTCTCCCACTGATATTGTTTCATTAAAAAACAATAACTAATGCAGCATCTTTGTTAGAAAAATACAGAATGTTTTTCAACATTGGGCAAGATATAAGCAGTAGAAGTCGGCCTACAGTCTAGCCACTTTTATTAGCAGTCCAGGGTGTTCTATCTACTTGGCTATATTGAAAATGAATTTGTGTGATGTGATTTGGATCCTTCAGTGTCCTCGAGATGCCCATTTATTAATGTTCTGGTGACTAGTGGAGCGGCTGCTGACCAGCTGTAGGACTATCAAAGAATGGGATCTAGTGGGGAAATGTTAGGCCGCTGGGCACAGGCTCTTGAAATGCATATCTCACACTTTCTATTTTTCACCTCTATCCATCTCCATCTCTCATGTCTGGATTTAACTGTGTTTCTCTCATCCGCTTCTCTCTCTAGCTCATCTATTATAACCCCCCCAACTGCTAACAACTAGTCTTGTTCTACTGTCTGCTCTCTGTACTGAATCATCAGACACAAATATAACCATAAATGGAAATCTCTGAAATCATGACCAAAAATAACTTGTCCCCCCTTTTAACTGGATTGCCTTAGGAATTTTGTGATAGCAAGGGAAATCTTAGTAACAATGCACATATGTCCACAGTTCCATGCCTCACCCTCTGGGTGCCTTTAGAGTGCACGTAATTCTGTAGTACTCTCTCTCTCTCTCTCTTCTATTTTCCCAAATACATACCTAATAAAAATAAACCCATTCTGGATCCCATTTTTTGGATTAATTGTTTCTTAGATGGCGGTGACTGAACCTAGGAATATCTGATTGGAGTTCAAAAGTGTTAATGGGAATTTCCATAGCAAACTATGATCAGAGTCTAACGAAAGAGACTACACACAGTGAGAGAGACAGAGAGAGACAGAGAGAGAGAGAGAGACTGAGACTGAGACAGACAGACAGACACAGATACAGAGATACAGAGGAGAGAAAGGAGAGAGAAAGAGATAGGGACACACATATACTCTGGTTTCTTCATCAAAAGAAAGTCTCAGAAGTCTTGGTCTACAGCATAAGAGCAGTATATTTAGCAGTGATGTTTTTACCTATTGGTGCTTTATTTAATTGTGGAGAAAAACTTGTGGAAAATTTTGCTGTTGGTAGCAGTTTAAGGAATAAGAGGGTTTTTTTTTTTTTAAAGTCAGTGAATTCAACTAAATAGGTATCTGCACCGTTTCTTACATTTGTTAGGCAGATTTTTTTAGTCCATTTCTCTTAAGTGCTAGTTCAACTTGAAAATTCATGTGCCCCAAGGGATTTATAATCATAAAATGCCTACCCATAGCTTAATATTTTTAAATTGCTGGTCGTTTTCAATCCTCTTAATGTTCATTTAATTCCCTGTTTTAGGTACTCCAAATTATGACAGTTGCTCATGTTTTAAAAACTACTACTTAGACTTGGGATATTGCATACAAGACAAGACTTTAACTCAAAGAAATCTCAGGATAAAAATCTATTTAAATGTATATTGGTGTTATGTAATGAAAAAAGTTATTTCCAGTGTTTAAAACTCAAATTTTTTAAGATATTGCATGCAATTATTTGCAGAAACCAATGCTTAAGGGAATATTTGTGCCAGAATATTACTTTTATAAGGTTCATATAATTACTTTTTTACAGCATCAGGTCCAATAAGTTTTAATTTTTAATATGACAGAATATTCAAGTATGCTTTACAGCAGACTCTTTAAATTGAAGATACACTTCAAGAGGAGGAGCCTTGAGCTCTGTCACTCTGTTGTCTCAGAAACAATTATAACTTACAAACTTTTCAAATAGAAAATTAGGAAGGCTGAACTCATAGAACACACTTTTTACCTGCTATCTTTATCCTACATTAGGATACATTTTTGATTTGACTTAAATCTGCTTTGTATCCTGGACAGTGTACCAAATCTTCTGTATAAATAGAAGAGGAACATATTGAACAAATAGTCATGTTATGTGCCAGAAGGACAAATATGGTCAGTGCCTTGTCTAGTTGTCATCAAAAAGGCTTCCTCTGCCAGCACCTGAGTGTAGATGCAGAGCCCCCAGGCAGATGTTAGATGGAGAGTCTATATTTGAGATTGCCATGAAGTCCTTGGACCTCAGAGAAACCTGAAAAAGAGGGGGAGGAAAGATTATAGAAGTCAAAAACAGGTGGAGTATTGGAACACTGAATCAACTAAGCAGGGATCATATGGGCTCACAGAGACTGAAGCAGAAAGCATGTGGTCTACAAGGCTCTGTACCAGGCTCTCTGTGTACACGTTATAGCTGTGAGCTTAGTGTTTTGTGGAACTCGGAACAGTAGGAGCAGTGTGTCTCTGACTCTCTTGCCTGCTCTTGGGACTTTTCCCCTTATACTGGATTGCCTTGTCTATCTTTATTTTATTGTATCTTGTTTTATTGGTTTTAGAGTCTATCCTTTAGAAATCAACCAATTTCCACTGGAGAACATAAAACAATTTACATTAACTAATAAACTGAGCAAGATAAGATTGAGTGAAGTTTATAACTCAATTTATCATTGAAATTCTCACACCCACTTCAATATAGTGTCAGGTCAGACATCTATTCTATGGCAAAGAAGAAACAGTTTAATTTCTCCCTCACTTGAATAGGTGAAAACCAGATATTCATTTTCTCGTGTATATAAAATCTGATATCTTAAAAAACATGTCTGTGATTTATAAATTAAATATTCAGGTTCGATATTTTTGGAAGACTTTTCTAGACCCTAGTCTGTAATTTATATCAAACCTAATAAAATATGGAAATGAATCAAATATGAATACATTTTTATAATTTCACTTATTCAGTCAATGCAGGGTTGACACTCCAAAACACAACATCATGTAATTTTGGAAGTAAGTAGATGATAAATTTGATATTTACTCAAATGAGAATTAGATCAAACTTCTTTAATGAATTTATGGAGCTAATTTTAATTATATTGCACTTGGAGACAGATTTTGATCATGAATAATTATTTTCCTAGAGTCAGCTTCTGATTAGCCAACTTCTCTTTCGAACTAAAATCTCACCTTTCTAAAAGGAAAAACTTGATTAAATGGGTTTACTTGGGTATATTACTATCTTTATTCTGCTAATAACATCACATGTATTATCTAACCTCACTCATTGATAGCATCTGAGGGTAAAGAAAAGTTTCATCTGTTAAGCGTTCATGATTAATCCTTATCAACACAATATTAGGATAAATCTCATTACTTCTCTTATTATACATACATACTTTTGAACATTGATACTATACCATTCAAAACTTCCCATAATATTCAAAGCCACACTTGGGAGACTAGTTGGCCAATATAAATTCATTCTTTATGGCTTAACATTCATTTTCAGTGTGTGATTAAATCAAAATGTTTAGAACATATTATGGATGACCACAAATACATACTCAATGTTTATCTGAATGACAAGTAATACATAATGCCATTTGTATGTAACTTTCTTCTTGTAATCTTTCAAAAATTTAGAAGTGTCATGGTTAGCATGACAGGAATCTGTTTGACTTAATCCTGAAGTTTAAAAATGTTACCCGCCTCCTAACTTGAGGCTATGCATCTTTACTGAACAGGATTCAAATCTAACAGCTGTTATTCCTTCAGCTTTAGTGTACTTTTGGAAGTAAGCTTTTGAGTAACTTGAATAGAAATTGGTATGAAAATATATAAGTTGATGAATTAGTGGGTTTACTTTATACTGCTGATATGTGTGCTTCAGACCTTTCATTACATGTCTCACTGGTGGCCATGTTGTCACTGCCAAAGCCAACCTGATACATTTATATACTCAGTGAGTTGAAGAAAGCTAAGCCAAGGAACCAGCTTGCACAAGAGAACTGGAATCAAGCATGTTGTCGTTTCTTATCACATTTATTTAGTGTAAAAGTAGTGGGCAGGTATGTGGGAGGAGGAATTCCATCACATAGGCGGGGAGGGGGAGGGTATAGGGGGTTTCCAAAGAGGAGACCCAGAAAAGGGGAAACATTGGAAATGTAAATAAAGTATCAAAAATAAATAAATTAATTAATTAAAAAAAAAAAAAGTAGTTGCTACTCTTATCCAGGAAAACTCACCAATGAAACCTACCTTCTCAAACAAACAGCTTGACTGAGTTTTGTTTGCAATTTCTCCCAATAAAATTTGGCTGCACTTTTTCATTCATCCAGGTTTTTTTTTAACCATGAAATGATGACTATATTGAGTCTCATCAAAAAGTCAAATCAAAAAATTATGTTCATGTAGTCTATGTAAGTTTGGTAAAGGGCTATGAGCTAAATTTTACATTGAAGAGGACAAAATAAATTTGGATATTATTTAAGCTTTTAATTAGAAACTGCTTTTTAATTTTCACTTTAATAGAGGTGGTACTCAAACCCACTGCAATAAAATAACTATAGACCTGGCATACCTAGATTTCACTTACAAGTTAATGAATTCAATAACATTAAATTTTGCTGTGTATAGAACTATATTTTAGTAGAAATTAAAGATTATGAGTTCTGTCTCTTTGCAGAGAAGTGATTAGTGAAACAAAAACAAAATAACAAGCCAAATAAATAAATAAATACAAAAATAAAAAAACAACATATCAGAGAGCTGGTTCTTTGATAAGGTAGGAAACTATAAAATATACATATTATATGAATATAGTTAATATTTTTAAATAAGTCATTTTAATTATAATAGCAAATGCTAATTGCTACATTTCAATAGAAACCTTTGAAACTACATATTAAAAAGGCATAAGGATTTTGTAGCTTCTTTCCATTTGTCAACTATCCTGATGCATTAATTTTATATCAGCCTCAGAATCGTATAATAAAAACAACATAATACTCTTTAGTCAAATTCTCCTGTGAAGAGAAATGTCAGTGAACTTGAGCAAATCCCTCAGGACCACTCAGGTGATATCAGTGGCTGAAATCCCTCATCATGGTCACTTTCTCTTCTATATGACTTCAGACACACCTACAGGTACAAATTCATGCTGCAAGGTCCTGGTGACACAAAGTAAAGGAGTAACAGATAGATTTTAGAAAGACAGAAATTTCTGAAATGGTTAAGGAAATAATCATGTATTTTTTAAAAAATCATATTTAAGTATGAAATGAAAATTTCTCCATGCCTCTCTTTTTACATATAGAGCTACCTATAATTGGAGGATGGAATTTGCCAAAAGATATATGCCTCACCTCAGCCTCACTGCTCTGAACTTGAGCTTTTATGTGGTGCTTCCTCTGGCTTTGAATCAGGTTCTAGCTCATCAGACTTGAATAAATTCTGGGGAAATTCATAGCCAGATGGTGCTCTGGTTCTCCAGTTTTATAAACAAACAATTTAGAATCCATTTAATTCTCTTGATTTGGATTTTTCAAAACTTGAGTAATGGTCTTTTTAAACTTTAGAGATTTGGGAACTAAGATCTGTAGGCAGCTAGTGTCTCCTGAAAGCTAAGTGTGTATGATAAATGTGCACAGAAAATGTTTTTTTCTCTAAATAAGGCAGCTCTTTCACTAATTTATAACATTCACACTCCCGTTTCTCAAAAATTTATAAGCAGTCAATGGCTGCTTTCATCAACAAGAAAACATTTAAAAAGTACACTTCTCTCTCCTTCACCCTAAAAACATGAAAAGAATCTCAGGATGGAACTTTGTTCAAAACTGCTTACTCTAACACAGATACACAAATATCAAACCTAGATGATTGTCTTATAAGATCTTGAGACAGAAACTAATTTGCTATATATTATAAAACTGCCAGAAAGGGTCTGGAGTGAAGGACGTTATTGAGTCTATGATAATATATAGAACTGCTCAAATCAAATTATAAACTCTTAATGATCCTGGAGGCTACCAAAGAAATGGTTTTCATTATTCTATTTTTTAATGAATGATACATGTTTATGGGCACAAAAATTATATATACCACATGCAGTGCCTGCTCACCCCAAATACTTTGATGAATCTTGGAATACAATCACTCCACAAAAATTTGCTGTGTGCTAGTCTATAATGTAGCTTTAGAAGTTGTTAACACGGGTATGGCTTCCATGCCACAGAGCCAGCTTTGGTAGCTTAAGTTTTGCTTAAGTTGCCTCAAAATATATACAATGTGACACTAACCTGATGTTATACAACAGGTGAGAGATGATTATTTACCCATGCTTATGCTTTGTGTATGTGATTCTTCATCAATATTTGTCTTGTCAGGAAATGTCCATGTTCAGATGAATATCTTTAACATCCAAAAATATTAAAGACAATCTAATTAGTGCATTACTTAGGGATCTTTTCTGTAAGAATGATTGTTCTTGGGTCTAGGGAGCGAAAAGTGCTTCAGGAATAATTTGACCATCGTCCTGTTGGAACACAGTCAAAAGAATGAAACATGGTGAACAATGCCTTGGGGAATTGGGAGAGAAACTCCAGAAAAAAGGCAGAGGGCCTTTTACCTCAGGTGTTTTTTGTTCCCTGGATGTAATTTCATACTTCCTCTGACAAACATTTCCATTCCATTCATACAACATATTTATTCTTGATGGATGTCAGAATACAGCTATAGAACCCAATCTGGTCAGCGTATCCTGAATCTGGATATGTCCTTCTGCCTTCCTTTTGTGCTTCCCCAGATATAATCTATAGTGTTAGCATGCTTTCCTGGCAATTGAGTTCCAAAGGCTGTTATGAGAAAGTTCTGGGAAAGGGCTGCTCTGTAAATATTTATTATGTGTTTGGTGATGTATATTTACATGTTTTTTTGATCTTGTATTTTTTCTGAATTCAGCTTTCCTTAGATCATTGCTGTCTGTGTTACATTTGTGTATTAAAGTACACTGAAACTAAAGAAAGACTATCAACAACGTTAGGCGTAGCTTGACCCATTCTTTCAGGCCCTCAGATCCTGGGTCCAGTAGACAAGATCTGCATAGATTGGCCAAAAAGTCAACAGCTTCCTTCCTGTTGAAAAAAAAAGAAAAGAAACCTAAAAGTTTGATTTACCATATTTTCCCATAAATACCAATATAGAATTCCACAGAACAGGATCTTAGCTAGATTTTACCTGTTTGACTTATTGGTCAATTGGTAGGACAATGTTAGTTGTCTATGAGATTTATTCACGGTTCCTTACTTTGTGGGACTTTTTCAGGAGTGGCATAATCAAATAACTGTTTACTCCAGATAGGGCCAAACAAATATTTACACCCAAATCTTTCTTTCTGGGTCAGTGAGCTTTTTGGAGTAACTTACATTAGCATGAATGACCTAAAAGCAAGTGTATCACCAAATAAAGCATCACAGCAGGAGTGACAACTCAGGAGAGCTGCATACCTACAGTTCTCTATACAGCTGCAGTCAGCTCCAATGAAAAGAGTCTACTCTCTGGAACAACTTTTTACTGATTTATATGACCTTGGAAGTGTTTTGGCAACACTGTGAGCTTTGTAAGTTTCATTGTTTGTATCTTGTGATACTCCTTCTGTCCAGGAAGGAGAGAGAGAGAGAGAGAGAGAGAGAGAGAGAGAGAGAGAGAGAGAGAGAGAGAGAGAGAGACAGAGAGAGAGACAGAGAGAGAGACAGAGAGAGAGAGACAGAGAGAGAGACAGAGAGAGAGGCAGAGAGAGACAGGGGGGGAGAGCGGGAGGGAGAGAGGGAGGGAGAGAGTGCATACAAATGCTTCATCTTTCTCACGTCATTACGAGGTATCCTTCCAAATATCCTTGGAAAAAACTGCATGATCTGAACACAGAAAACACCTCTCTATTTTTATCATTTTAAAATCATCAGTTCTCCATTTAAAATGCCAAATCTTATCATTTCCACATTCCACCTTTCCTGTGTGTTTTGTAACTCTCAAAGCAGACATGTTCACTTGCTATACTGTTTTCAAGAAGACTAGAAGAAATTTTTATCCCAGCTGATCTGGAATAAGATAACATGTTTTTCTGTCTCTAATTCTACCAGAGTATTTTCCGAGTAAGGCTCACTCATGCTCAACAGAATATCGCTAGGTCCGTGGGCCTTCATCAAATGCCTCAGAGACAATAGATGAATCCAACTGAATGGAAGATCCTTATTTCTACAATCTAAATCTGGAAGCCTCTTCCATCTCACTGCTTAGTCCTAAAATCCTGTCTCCTGTTTGCTTAGTGTGTTCCCTAATCCATCCAGCTTTGTTGGAGGCCAGACTGACTCTCGATTTTAACTTCCACTTAAGTAAATGGCAAGGCTCCAAGGCTTCACCCACGTCCATGACAGAGTTTGGTTAGGATTAAAAATGGCTTCTAGCCTCCACTTACCCATTTGTTCAGCACACACTTTAGGGCCTACAAAGTTCATGATGGCAGGCACAGCTGTCTCGGTGGCACTTTTAGTTCCGGTTTCATTTCTCTGCCCCACATAAGCTTTAGAGTAATACTGAACAGGCATTTTGTGGAAGCCAAGTTTTTGCTTCATGTTTTCCTATGTATTTATCTATTGCCTATTGTGTAATCTAACACAAAATTGTCCTAAATATTCACTGCATTCTTTCCTATGAGTGAATGCTAACCAACTTCCTCAAATTTTCTTAACTTAGACTTTACCTCCCACAGCTCTGTAGGAATTAATAACATTCTAGAGTGTTAACTAAGAATATCAAGAGACTGGAGGGTCAGGGGTGGGGACATCCTCTGGAGAAAGAGGGTGGGGAGGAGATGTGGAATGTGGAACAGTCGGAGGAATGTGGAATGTGGAACCGTAAATAAAGAAATATAGATAAATAAATAAAAGATAAAAAAGAATATCATAGTTTGTAGTGTTAGGATAAATAAAAAAAATACATATTTTTAAATTCTAATATTTAGGTGAAATTGTTTGCCTTCGATGATTCTGGCCTACTATAATTCTCTATCTTAGCTGCACACCAGACATTCTCAAATGACCATAAATGTTGCAAACATGTCACTTCTCTTTCTGGTGTATCAATAGAACTTCATCCAGAAAAAGACTGTGCATAGTCCTGTCATTCCAAGAAGCACAAGTTTAAGGAAATAGTAGAGCCAGTCAGACAGGATTCTTAACACAAAGAAATGAATAGAAATTAATAGGTGTCATTTTATAACAAAGGTAATATAAAATAATAAGCATATAATTTGAAGATATATGGCATTTTATTTTCACTAGACAAATTATCAGAGAAGCAGAATCAATTCAGCTCCCAATTCTCAGGCCTTTGTTCCTTCAACTTCCATTAAATAGTCCTAATAGAGAAGGGAAAATTTAGATTTCCATTTTTACTTATGGCAAAAAGAAAATTTCTTATTGCAAATTTGGTCAGGCATTCTTCATGCTCTATTAGTTTCAAAAATGACTAGCATTTTAGACTGAAGCTAGTGGACAGTAGTGTCCTTTGGACTTTTTCCTTGGGTAACAGGCTATCAGCCAGCTGGCTCTGTGAGGCCTGACTTCAAGGCCTTCTGATAAGCAGGGGAAATCCATCTTCACTCGTTGCCACCAGTTCTGCCTTCCCATCTGGAATTATCTACAGATATTGTATTTCATCATGTATCAAGTGGTACGTTTTACTTCAGATAAGAAACCTCAGCACATATTTAAACAGAAAGCTTCCCTGGAAATAAATTTAATCATACCTTCTTCATTCAAACTACTTTGAGTTTTACTTTTCTTCAAAGATCTACATGAGAGAAAGGAGGGAAACTAAACATCCCCATTTTGGTTTGGCAAATCTTATCAAATAAAAATAGTGTTGAGTCTGTGTGAGATTCCTGTGATCGTTGTGCCCCGCCTCTGTAGCATATCCTATCATGGGCATCACCCCAGCCAGCCATGGGAGGCTCTCAAGTGGCCTAGCATGGCTTGCCTTCTGCATTCAGTCCTCCTGGAGAATTATGGAAAGGACATTCAGAGGCAGCTTGATAAGATCAGTCACTACAGTACAGCCACACTGCTGCAGACTGGGAAATGAGCTTCTCTTTCATTGCCCCACAGACATGATAGAAATATCCTTGATTTTTTCTTTCTTTTAAGATACTTATTTTCTTTGAATTTTTCTTTTTCCAGGAATCCCTCTTAAAAATATGCATTTTTCCTCAATTCACAGAGCATCCACAGTTTTTACTTAGGTTAATATTAATTGTCAAGAAATTTTTCTCAATTTATACATGTACATATGTATATATGCTGAACAAACTACTATTTTGGTTAAAATATATTGTATACAACAATCAAATTAAGCTAATTAGTGTCAATATCAGCTTATAAGTATCTTTTAGGAGAAATAATAGGATTTAAGATATACTACCTTGGCAACTTTCCAATATAAATTACACTACATCTCCAGAATTTATTTCCTTTGTTATTGTAAAGTTTTTGCACTTGGACTACTATCTCCCCATTCCCACATTACCAACCCCCAGCTTCTACATGTGTCATCCTCTTCTGATTGACTTTTTATGTCACACATGTGAGTAAATTGTCTAAGATCATAATTCAGTATTTCTATTTGTGTGACTGATTTATTTCATAAAAATCTCCTAGTAATCTAGAGTGCTGAAAATGATGAGACGGTCTTCCTTTTCCACTTAGGCTATTTTACATGTCTTGATATAATTAGGTTGCAAAGAAGAGAAGTGTCCTGGCTTCCCTTGATGTTTATGCTCATTACAAGTCTTCATCTTATTGACAATATGCTAAGCCCTATGCTCTAAGCAAATCCTCAGTATCCTAGACAGACTCCTGAATATGATGGATTGTGGAGCAATGGTCTGTGGTAGGCAATCTGACACCCGGTTGAGCACAGGCTGAAAACTCTGGGAGACTCAGTGGAATATCCAGGAGGGACTGAACATGTTTTTGGCCAATGCTCCAGGAAGACTCCTGTAAAAACAGCTACAGCTTTACAACCCCTATATAGAGAGAGGCCTGGCATGTGAGATTTGTCATGTAGAAAGCAACTCTGAGTCTTTCCACAAGCAAATGAGGTACCTACCGCAAAGCCATCAAACCAAATCAATGGGAAGTATCGGTTGCCAAAACCCTCCCAAACAGTATATTAGACCGTCCTAACTTGTATAACCCCCTCCCACCACAGCTGCGCTGGCCCGCTGCCCACCATCCAGAAGGAATAAAGGTGCGAGTACTACTCTGGTGTCTGAGAGCTTCTATCATAAGAGCTGTAACACTTTCAGCCCAGGAAAAGATCCGCTCTCCCAAGAACCACCAGAAGCTTCCTGCACTCCGCAGGCTAGTTGGCCTCTTGTGAGCCCAGCCCCCGGCTGACTCAGCAGTGAGTGCTGGGCGAGTGCAGTGTCTGGGTGAGTGCAGTGTCTTGGCGCAGCCTGGGCAGCAGCCACAGGGACCAAGGCAGAGGAGACTCCATCCCTGCTCGAGCTCCCTCCCCTGCCAAAACCCTTGAATTCGGCTGGGCCAGAGACCCCGAGGAAGGTTCCCAGAATGCAGCCCAACAATGGATGATTTACAATGTTTTTCAACATTTCCACTTTTAAGCAATGTTCCATTATAGTTTACACTAGAAAATCCTTCTGTTCTTAAGTACTATTGCTTAACTTTGAAACCTCACTCCAGCACTGACTTTGTGAACTTGAACAAATTACTTGCTATGGACAATGGATTCCTCCCATATGAGATGGATATAAAAAATAAATTTATCTCAGGGTTAATGTGAAAGTGAGTTAATAATAAATAGTACCTGGCACAAAGTAAATGTTCTGCGCATTTTCAAAGTTATTAAGCAAAGACATATCCTCTGTAGGTAACTCGGATATGTGCTAGACACTGATCTATGTCATTTACAGATGAAATCTCTTGCAATTTCCAGAGAAATGTAGATGAGTAGTATACTACTGAGATTTTAAGAACATGAGAGCTGATAATCAAAGTAATTAAAAAATAAGGGAGTGAAAGGAAGAATGTAGATATGAATCATAAGGGGGTATTAACTATAATAATATGACAATTTATATACTTCTTTTTCCATAATGTACACATAGGTATGAAAAGACTATATTTATTTTTTCAGTTTTAAGGTTTATGCAACCTTTACTTTTGATTTGGACATCTCCTTCTTGAGGACTACATTTCTTGGTACCAGAAGATGCCATCAAGGTTTCCCAAGAAGAGAAACAGCAAACAGTTTTATGGCACCTATGAATCACATCAATGGCCAGCAAGATATTATAACCCTAATAGTGCAGTAGTGTCGCGCATACTTTAATGGTAACCTACAGCTATTTAACTGGTCTTAAGACCTCTGAACAAGAAGGAAACTGTGCTTCATAATGGTAACCTAGCCAACTTCTCAGTGTTAGTGAAGACATGGGTAATGAAGAACCTACAGCCGCTACTCTTCTAAACAAAGATACTCTCTAACATCAATCTAAACATTTTTCCTCATACTGACACACAAGTGTAGTTAGTATTCAGCCCTTATTATTAGGTGACTACAGAAAACCATACCCAATCACAACGCAGAATTGTATATTCTAGTCCTAATGGACACATCTATAAAATACCTTCACATCTAAAGTTCAAGGGACACTGTGAAAAGATTATAAGATCCAGAAAATCAGGGATTTTGCTGGGAGATTGTGTTTCTTGGTAATGTCAGAAGCTATACCCATAAAATCTCACCAACATGACTGTGCAAATGTGAGCTGAACAAGGATGACACTAACAAACCTGTCACAGTGGATGGGGAAAAGCCCACAAGACCTCAGCCCTATGCAAAGAACTACAGGAAAGTAAAGAATGCTGAGAACTGAAAACCAGTCTTCCCACAGAAAGGGGATACCAATCGGTCATCTAATAGCACATGTGAAAACATACATAAAAGTAACATTATTCAGACTGAGAATGTTCTATTTGGGAATATTAGTAAATATACTAGAGTGGTTTGAATATGCTTGGCCCAGGGTTTGGCACTCCTAGAGGTGTGCCCCTTTTTGGAAGAACCGTGTCACTGTGATGGTGAGTTTTAAGATATTTTCCTCCTAGCTGCCTGGAAGCCAGTCTTTTCCTGATTCCACTCAGAACAAGATTGTAAAACTCTTAGCTCCTTGGTGATAACAGACTGAACCTCTGAACCAGCTAGCCCCAATTAAATGTCCTGTATAAGATTTGCTTTGGGGATGGTGTCTGTTGACAGCAATGGAAACCTAACTAAGACATATACATATACATATACATATACATATACATATACACATTTATATGTGGTAATAATTAAAAGAGGCTGTGATTCTGAAAGGCAGTAAGAAAGAGTATATGGGATGGTTTAGAAGGAGAATTGAGAATGGTTTTAATTGTACTCCAAGAAGATAAAATATTAACAAATAATAGTAGTAAGTACTATTGGAACCTAACTATTATTTCAGCACATACATGCAGTGCCAGGAATCTACCTAGATTAATTAACTTTTCCTTCATTATCATTTTCATTTATGTCCTTCAAGCTTCTTTCTCCCAGAAACCTATATACTTGCACTAGAAACCTATATACTTGCACTAGAAACCTATATACTTGCACTGTTTGGAATGATCTTCACGTAACCAATGAACAGTCAGAGATATCATTCTTCATTTTCCTCATGAGCAAACTGATACTTGGAAAACCAATCTAAGCACAGAAGTAAATAATATGTTGTGGTCTTTTAAGAAAATCTCAATCTTTTGATTTAACCAATGAAGACTCAGAGAAGCAGAGAATGTACCCATCTGACCTTCCTCCTTAGTCAGTGTCCCAAAGGGAAATAGAAAGCTCTCCTACATGCTGTCTCAAAAAACTCTCTTGAACTAAATGTCCCTCCTTTCTACTTCCTGTGCTTCTCTCTATCTTCCCTCCTGACTCACTCTCACTCTCTATGGCTTTTTCCTGTGTTCTCTCTCACAAAAGTTGGTTGCTCTGCCTCTGGACCCACAGTTGACTTTATTTACTCCTGGGTACAATAAACAGAATGCTCTTGGATCAAAGGTGTATGCTAGGGCTGAGCCACACCACAACTATAGATGGATTTTGTTGTGTTTTTTTTTTGTTTTGTTTTGTTTTCAGTAAATAACACAATTTGGGGTTCACAGTGTAATCAAGTATCCATCAACAGGTTTTGATGTCAAGACTTGAACCAAGTGACTCAAACTTACAGCCCAACACTCTCTACTACATTGTGTAATGCCTGAGGAGATTCCTAGCTCATATGAACAGTGCTCTCCTCTTTTCTTAGTTTGAACAACTTGAGTTTCCTTGAAGACTATGTCTCTATCTTACCTGAGCAGTGAAGTGTTTCCAAAGACAAGTAATTTTCTTCTGTTTAGTCAAGCAAAGGAAATGATCTACTGAGTATTTTTCATTGACATGACCTCAGATGATTTCCATTGCCGCCCATAGCCTCATCCATCACAACTTTTAAAAGCTGTCGTTTGTGAATCATTGAAAAAATATCATTCCTTTGTGCAAGAATGATTATCTATTTCCTTTATCTGCATGCATTCCTGGCTTAACAGCCAATATGCCTTGTCAGAAGCTATAGTTACTTCCTGTATCAAGTATACCTGTGTCTCATTTGTAGAATTATTGATTTATAAAAGTATATATAAAAATATATATATATAAGTATATATAAAAAGTATATATAAAAAGCAAAGTTATGTTTCTAATAAAATTCTTTAAATTATAAGAAGAATGTGATAAAATTCATGTTAGGTTACTAAGAGATTTTCAGACTCTAAAGAGAACATGTATCTCTATTTTATAGCAGAAAATCTATTTTAAGTAAATATTAAATCCTATTTTTAGGCAATAACATACATCATATTAATTGAAATCTTCCAATATTACACTCACATAATTTTCTCTTAATAAAAATGACTCAGAAAATACTATTTAACTTATCAGCAATTGCTTTCTTATCATCTTCATTACTAAGTCTCACCAATATTCAGTGATGTATTCTCTATACGTTTTATGTCCAACCACCTAAAATTTAATCATCTGATTAGTGACTGAAATTTGAAACAAGATGTGTGTTACAAAATAAATGGTTCTGGAAGCATACATAATTTTAATTTTCTATTGTTTCTGTCACAGTAGATATATACATATGACATTAAAGAAATATCACAAAATGAGAATATATTATGAAAACCAATCAATGAGTAATGTCTAAATTTCTTCCACTTAGTCCTAATTTTAAAATTCTTTCAAGAATTCCTATTCCAGATGGCATGCACCTCTTTAATTTTTTTAGCTAATCTTGTACATGATTTTTAGAATTTTTTTTTTTTTATGCACACTGACGCAAAAATAATGGCTAAGGAAGTAACTCAGAAAGAAGGTCCCTGGATGAAGTAACTCTGCACATTTACATGCAGCAATGCCCTTTTTTTGCAAAACTTCTCTGAGACCATAAACACTGTGCATTAAGAGATCAGGAACTGTCTAGAATCTTTGCCTCAAGCCCAATTTTCTTTATTCCATTAACCTTTTCATCTCCCATGAAAGTACAGATATTCATGAGTTATAGAATAAATATCAAGTGTTACTACACAAAATGTGTGACATCTTAAATTGGACTAAAACTAAGCGTTCTGTATTCTGTTCTGGTAGAGTTGGTGAATCAAACACCAAATATTTACATACCCATCCACTTGAAGCTTAGCTAGCATTACACACATTGTTTTCTCTCACAGCCAGACTGGAAAGCACTGAAGCTGCTCAGCCTTTATCTCCTCCTGGAAATCCTCCTAAGTGAAGGAAAGCATGACTGTCACTCTATCCAGACTAAGACCTATTGTTTGTATCTATTGTCAAAGGAAATTAGGCCCACAGAGTAGCAAATCTTCAGTAGTCACGACAATAAAGTCAGATTTCACTCAGGAACTAGTCACATTTATGAAAGACATAATTCCAAGCAGTAAAGGCATGGAGAGTCGTCTGCATGTAGAAAAATGAAATCTAGCTGGAAATACTTTCATGAGGTAGTTATCTCTGGGTAGCTCTCTCTTACAGACCAAAGCCCAGACTTTCATTTACATATCAATAGCCGAGCAGTGGTGGTGCACACTTGGGAGGCAGAGACAGGCGTTCTGAGTTCAAGGCCAGCCTGGTCTACAGAGTGAGTTCCAGGACAGCCAGGGCTACACAGAGAAAACCTGTCTCAAAAAACCAAAAAAAAAAAAAAAAAAAAATGAAAAAAAAAATCAATTCAGTCATTTACTCCAGGTTCCCTTTGATTATTCCACAAATCAGCATTTTATGACCTTAGTCCCTTGATTCTTAGAAAAAGACAGCAAGTACTTTTCTTCTTTTAACAAGGCAAATAAATTCGAAAATCTCCTGCCTTTGTAAGCACAAACAATAAACTCAGCTGGGTGGAATCTTGCCCTGTAATCACCACTCCCCAAAGCTCCTTACATCCTTCCTTAACATATTTCTGACAAGCTGGCTCATAATGCAGTTGCCTCTATTCTTTTAGGCTTATGAAACCCCTCATATAATTCATGTTGCATCCTTATAGTTTCATAGTTGAAAGATTACATATTCTTGAACTGGTGTTTTCAGAATTCTTTCCCAAGCCTTAAGGGCTATCCTGAAGGTCACATAGTTTACTGTTTTGCTGAGACATAGACACACCTTCACCTTCCAGACTCATGCTGTTTCTGATTATCATGGAATCATTACCCTTGGCCGAGAGGACATTCTCTCAAAGAAAGAGCATAAAGTAAATTATGCTCATTATTATACAAACAAGCTCCATGTCCACAGCAATCATCAGCACTCAGAAGCCCGTATCCTTCTGGCTCTGCTCCAGATGTGAGAAACCATGTCACACCATCACATCCAGGCCATGTAGGACTCAGCATTTAAATTAGAAAATGTGTTTGCCTCTCACTTTCTTTCTTGTTGATATATAGGTGAACATTTAAACAGGAAAACACTCAAATGTATGATAATGTCTTTAGCAACTATTTTTTTTTTTGATAAATGACACTACTATTTGTGTCTTAAAATACATGCAACACAATAGTCAAAATATTTGATAAACCCTCATGATAAACACATAAAATAATCAAATGACAAGAGGTTTTTTTTTCTTTTTCCAGGTTTATTTAATACCCAGTGTTCTGGTCTCTACTCTCTAGGCATAGTTCCAATAATTGTCATAAATTGACAATTCTATTTAAGCAAGTAAGTTCATGAGACTCATATATGTTCCTCACCATTTCATACTACCTATGTTTAACACTGCATTTTCTCTATGTAAGGAATTCGCTTTCCTCTGAATAGATAATTAAACCACGTATGCTAAGACCTGAATCCATTTCCAGTCCTTCAAGATGACTTTTAAAGAGAAATGATTTCAACATTTTTTTCTGAAATTTCCTAACATAGTTATCATTCTCAATGTTGTTTACAAATAAAATTTGTTATTACGTTATTCAGGAAAACTGCAGAAGATGTAACTGAGTTTAAATGCTATGTCTAGAGGAGCTGTATAAAACAGAAAGGACGTTCTACATGAATGTTGGAAGTCTGGAGGCCTGATCACCAACATAAAGACTGGATTGCAGTACCCATTTGCATTACTTCTGGTTTAATGTTTAGTCTCTGTGGCTTATAGCATTTGACAGTGGAAAGAAGAAACTGAGAACATGTTAAAGATCTAGGTAACATTCACTTGGGTGCTTGAAATGAAAGCATGGTGTGCCATCCAAGTTAAAACTCCACAGATAGAAAATATATAAATGTTCAAAGTACGGTTTGAAATGTTTTGAAAGCCTTTTGAAAGTATTATTTAATAACATTTCTCCCCTCCATTGACTCCCTCCAAATCCTGCTATAACACCTACCTGTCTACCTTCAAATATATGGTCCTTTTTATCATTGATTGTTATCACACACATATACGTATATAATGCCTATTCCCAAATATAACCTGCTCAGTCTGTAAGTTACTTGGTTTTGTTTGTTTGTTTTCAGGACTGTCCATTAGTCACTTAACACCAGCCAGCTTCTCTGAGGAAGACCACCTCTCTAGCTCCAAGATTTTCTCAGATACTTATGGTTCATTTGTAGTAATGAGCCCTCCTGGGCTCTTTCTGATTCTGTTTGGCATGTTCATTGGTGCCATCCTTGTTCAGCTCACATTTGGGCTGTCATGTCGCTGAGATTTTATGGGTGTAGCTTCTGATATTAATCAAAACTGATAAAAGCTCTAAATTGCAGGCAGAGGGTTACAATGTTGCTGTCTCCCACATGGAAAACCTTCAGTAGCATGTTCTGGGATGAAAAATGGAAATGAATTATTTATCTGACCTTAGCTGAAATGGAGAAAATCAAAAGCAATTTATCTATTTTCTAATTCCCCAGGTGTTTTATTAAAATATTGCTTCTATTTTAGTCTTTAATAATTGATGTGTACTTCTTTCCAACCTCTCTTGGCCCTCTAACATGCTTTACAAAGATACTGTTGACAGGTCATTTATAGTATTCTCTCAGCTATCAGAGATGCAAACTGCATAGGTCTGTAGATTTCCTCACTAGTCGAAATATTTCCCTTAGGGGAAATATTAAATTAAATAATTAAATATGCATACATATAGAAAGTCTACACACACACACACACACACACACACACATTAAATAAATGTAAAAAAAAAAAACACTTCATATAAAAAGAATGAAAATTAAATACCTTTACTTTTCAGTTTGTGGAAAATAGATGTTTACTCTCATATGGTCATGATTTAAAATCTTATGCATATAATAACAATATATGATTTCATAAGAAATAGAATAGGGTTGTGGTCATTTTTAATGTTCATTAAAATTGAAACAATATTGGGCAAAGAAATGGGGGTTACTGGCTAACCTCTAAATAAATGCTTCCATGAGAAATGAGTGACCCAACAAATATTTCTACCACTTATCATTTCCCTAACTTGGACAAGCTCATTCCCTCCATGAAGCCATTAGCCTCTGCTCAAACATGCCCATATTTATAAATGGGCTGAAAAGACGATGTGGCAATTCAGTCAATAGCCTTTGACACAAATTCAGACAAATCTTGTGCTCCTCACAATGACAAATTACTGGAGAAAATTAAGTGTCTCGAGCACCACAATATGAGGACGATTGATCATCTGATGCTTGCAAGTCTGCTTTGCGTTAGAGTAACAAACTCCTTTGGACACAGATGGCACTCTCAGGAAAGGAAGGTCGAGTTCTCATTGCAACTGAAAGCAGTAGATGAATTCTTATGGGATAACAGGAGTGATAATTCTTTTTACCTAGGAAAAATACTCCTGTTTAGCTAGTGCCTATTTAAATGCTCTTCAAGTATCAGTTGAAAGAAAGATCACAGTTTTAAACATTACACTACTACTTCTAAATGAGCCACCCAAAGACAATGTGTTCCCCTAGCCCAATGTTTTAAAGCAAGATTGACTATGAGAAACTTTTCTTTGACTTTTACGTATTTTACTGATCTAATGATTTTAAATCTTTTTATATTGTATGTGGCATTTTTATATTAAAGAATGTTACATGCCAGATTTAAGTGCTCTGCAAAAACAGAAATAATAGTTTATAAGCTAAGTTACATTAGGAAATTAAGTCTATTTGAAAGTCAAGTAAGGATGCCAAAGTGGACATTAACTATTTCAGACAAAAGTAACTACAAAATTATCCTTTTGGAGTTTCTACAAATTATTATTTGTTTGATTTCATGTAAATACTTTCAAATGACAAATTTCTTATTAGGTTGTTCATACATGAATTTTTTTCATTTTGTACTGTAGAGAATTTTGTATTATTGTTTACTTTAATGGTCTTCTAAGATAAATGAAAGCTGTGCATAAGCAATTCTGATGTTACCTGTCAATGTACACTGGAAAAGAAGAGAAGGAACAGAGTGCAGAGAGAAGTCTAAAAGTCCTTTATAGCTAAGGGTTTCCTGGAAATCTCTATAAAAAAGAGTGCTGGTGAGGACAGAACGTATGGCAAAACAACAGTTCTGCAATACATCTGCCAAGATGCTGAATGTTGAACAGGACAAAGAAGACCTTCCAGAAGTGTCACAGAGGTGAGCACCAAGTCATGAGAAAAACTCTTTCAGTAAACAGTTAAGACATAATTGCTGTTCATGTGTGACAACTGTTAACCAAAGAAATAAGATCTTTATTGCAATCTTTCAAAGATTCAAAGAGATTTAGAAGGTATTACTAGGATACATAGAGTCATTTTTGGCAGTTGACTATCTCCATCAGTTTTGGCAGATTGGTGGCCATACTACTTTGACAGGATGGTAATAGCAGGTGCTATTGGAAACATCTGTTCCCTTAGGCATGTAGTTCCCACTTTCCATTACAGTCAAAATCAAAATGGATTTCTTTTTCTGAAAATAGCCACATACAGGTAATACTGAGGCTTTAAGGTGGGCTAAATCAAGGAGGAGTCTTGGGGTCCAGCTAAAATACACAGGAACGATGTATATCGTGGCCTCCTGCCTAAAGTCAGACACTTGCCCACTTCAGTGTCTCTTGACCTTAATCACCAGAGTAACCGTGGGTATTATAATCCCATATTATCTCATGATTGATGCCGCTCTCCCTTTGTCCTTTCAATGTACTATCTCATTGAGTCCTTTAAAACGTGAATTTGTACTACAATTTGTCAATTTCATGTTTTCAATATAAATACTCTATATCGCTATATATATACATGTGGTATACCAGATGATCATATTACAGGTATACAAACCATTATATTTCAATAAAAACTGATCAAGGAATCGTTGAGAAAAAAATCTCATAGGCTATAAAAAGTATTTATTTATGAACACTAAACATAGATCTTTTCTATTATACAAATTTCAATAAATGGGTCACCCAGAAGATTATTAAGAAATATATTCATTATTACAATCTAGTTAGCTACTGACCCATATTGACATCTTTTTTATCTAATTCCTTTTACCACACTTAACTACAAGAATAGTCAAAATTGATATTGCATATAATCCTAGAGATGAATGGTAGGAATTTCTGAACCTGAAGGAATATACATCTTAAACCAAGAATGGATATCAAAATTAAAATATTAAATAAGATAATAAATGTAAACAAAATGTTATAGATTTGAATGTCCAAGAATTATAATCACTTAAAAATAATGTCATGTTGGATAAATATTGGGGATTTTGGAAAACAAATAAGAGATCTGGGAAGATACTTCAGTCAATAAAGCACAAAGATCTGGGTTAAATTCTCAGAATTCAATCTCCAGAATACATGAAAAAAATCCAAGCATTTATGGCTGGCTCTTGTAATCCCAGCACCACACAGGGAAGGTGAAGATAAACAGATCCTTGGGCTTTCTGGGCAACCAATCTAGTATTCCTGGTGATTTCCAGTAAAATGACCCTCTGTCTCAAAAAGAGATAGTTACCACCTGAGTGTTTTCCTACAATCTGCAGACCACATGTACATGAGTGCCTACACACACACACACACAGAGAGAGAGAGAGAGAGAGAGACAGAGACAGAGACAGAGACAGAGACAGACAGAGAGACAGAGAGAGAGACAGCGACAGAGACAGAGACAGACAGAGACAGAGATTCACACATCATGCATATGCATGCACATACACACAGTGAGAAAGTAATTGAGACTTTTTAAGTGATAGTCTGGAACTAACCCACCTAAGGGAACTCACAGCCAACTTTAAGTCTACCTACATGGGGCTTGTTGGCTCATCTGGGTTCTGAGGACATCCACATTTACATGTTACATACACACACACACACACAATCTTTAAAAATATGGAAATTATCAACTTCCAAAGAAACGAAACTAAAATGAAATCACTCTAAGACAACTTCCAAATTAAATATATATAAAAAGTCTAATATATTTCCACGTGTATAGATGAAAACCTTTGAGGTTCAATATCAGTAGATAAATAATAACATTAGAAACAAAACAAAATCTCCTAAATAATCAGAGAAAATACAATTATCTGGAAAATAGTTTTATGTAAAAGATACTGAATCAAAATAACAACAAAATAAATAAACTGTCTTGCTAGAAATGCTGAGAGTCAGGTATGCATCTTAGTCTATTCTATAATTAGAAAATACATTCATTTATCTTTATTCAGAAGACTTGGAAGTCTACCATCACTGTGTAGGGATGTTGGTGGGAGTGTTTTTGCTGAAGCAGCACCACATGAACTGTGAGAGTACAAACACATGTGAGGGATTGACAGAAGGCAAGAAATAGAGTTCAAAACCACAGCTCTTTTTATAGTTGATGGCAATCCATTTGTGATGGCAGATCCTGCTGCATTAAGTATCTCTCTGAGATTCCACCTCTCAGGATCTCTGTTCAAGGGATTAATTTTTCAGCATGGTCTTCACAGAACATAGTCATGTGTTATCAATTAGTAGATTTCAGTAACAAGTGGCTGTTGACACACAGCTTCTGTAGATGAGCAATCTAGGAATGATGGAGGTGGACTCTCCTAAATTATTCCAGGGGTCACTAAAGCTTCAGTCGCCTCAAGGATCAGGTAGTGGGTGTAAGAGATGCCTCTTACCTCACACTTGGGATAGCTGTCTGGCTTTTAGTCCTTACTACTTATTGTAACTTGGAGAAATCAATTTCTTCTATTTTATGCCTCTCAAAACAGCTGAAATTGTAGCAGCTGATTGCTATCCAGAGAAAGAATGGCTGCAACAATCAGAAACCTGCCTGCTCTTTAGTGCCAAGAATACTATTGCAACTTTTTGCCATATTGCATCCATTAGAAATTAATAATGAGATCCGATCCACTCTGAAGGAGGAAGCAAGACCTTAAGAATTCTAGGAGGTCAGAATTATTAACAGTTATTTCAGGAACTGCATTCTTGGAGTTAGAACATATATAATTTGGCAGTGTTTTAAAATACAGAGGCTATAAATGCATCCACATTACCTTTCTATAGCCAAATTAAACCTATTCTATGTGAATAGAGAATAATAATATTTTTAGTCTTCAAAGGTATCAAAATTTCCCTTACATTTACATTTTCTCTGTGCAGTGGTGGTTGTGTTAAACATTCATAACTTCTACATATAAAGCAAACTCCAAGGCAAGTTTGAAAACTCTTTGCCTCATAATATTTTGTCAGAGCTGGTTTTTTTTTCTTACAGGCCCTGTGCATTTATATATTATGGCTTCTGTTTTTGTGGTTTTTATGGAAGATATATATATGTATGTATGTATGTTGAGCTTTTTTGTTAGGTCTTTTCTTCTATTTTTTATCCTATAATAGTTTGCTTGTTTTTTCTTGTCTAATTTTATCATCATAATCATTATCATCAATCATTATATGCCTGTTTGTGTCCTAATGAGAGAGAAAAAAAAACAGGTGTGAATTCAGGTGGATAGAAAAATGATCAGGAGTTGAAGGAGGGAAATACTGTGATCAGAATATGTTATATTATAATTATATATTCAATTAAAATAAGTAAAATAAAAATCACTTAAGACATGGGCCGACCACTCTGAGTTTCCATGGTACAGTTCCAAACCCTGGTGGAGCCCAACACTAACTTAGCAGGAAGAAGTCATCTGAGCATCAGCACTCAGGTCTCTGCTTCCTAACTCTGGATGCAGCATCATCAACACCTCTCACTTCTACCACCTGCCTCCCCTACTATGATGACTGCAGCTTAAAACTGTGAACCAGGTAAGCCCTCCTCCCTTAGTTTGATTGATGTCAATTATGTTGGAAAAGTACCTACTACAGTCTTCCCAACTCTACAGCTTTTTCCTTATGCAGCTAAAAAGAATACCACATCTTGAAGACTAGCTTCTTATTCTGCCTAAATCTGACCCTCTCATCACTGTTGCTTTTGTGAGCACTATTAAATAAACTTCTCAAATCCTAATTTTCTCCTTAAGTCTATATCTGCAGGAACCAAGTACAACCATTTGGACCAGGCATGGTGAGGAGGCAGAGTCTAGAAAGGGGAGGGAATCTTTATTTTTTGATTTTGAAGCCCAAAAGTTTAATAATCTTCACCAGAATTATTTAACTGTAAGAAAACACAGAGGTCCAGAGAGGGAATACCTCTTAACTCGGACTATTGTGTGAGGCAGAAGTTTGGGCTCTGACTTAGAAAAGTTGACTTAGAAAAGTTCTGTGACTTTGGATGGAAATATGTCAGAGGAAGGAATGATGAACCTTGAAATATGAGAGTACCCTAACATGTCTACCCATTCCAAGGTGGCTCACTTCTCTCTATTGCAAGCCACTACTCAGGTTTTTAGTTGAAACAGAAGTCCTTGCCATAAGGAAGAGCAAACACTCTGCCTGGGGTTTTCTTATTTATTTTCTGTTTTC
Organism: Uromys caudimaculatus; assembly: GCA_028551405.1. Lineage (NCBI taxonomy): Eukaryota > Metazoa > Chordata > Mammalia > Rodentia > Muridae > Uromys > Uromys caudimaculatus. The sequence continues at coordinate 55,675,576 of CM052712.1, read as the reverse complement.
CAATTAACTATAAAGGACAACACATAAAGTAACCCACAATGTAATATACTTCTGTAAGATTTGACCTACTAGAAAAAGCACACTATGTCTGGAAAAGAACAATAAGTTTTCTTTAAGGATATGATCCCTGGTAGGTGGCTCACACTCCAGTAGATAACCATACACCCAGGCATTTATAGGAAACACTGACTGAACTACCTGGATTTTTTAAAAAGACATGAAGTTAGAAAGGAGATGTACTGATGGCTGTCTGAGAGGAGTAGAACAGAGATATGGGGGATTGACTTAATCAAATTACATTGAACACAATACACACACAACCAAAGGAATCTGAGAAAATGAATAATGTACATTAGGCATAAAACTAAACACTAAAATTAGAAATATAAGAACATCCTTCCCTGTTGTGAAAAAAAAAAATCTCTGGAACGAAAAGCCAAACTAGATTTCTGAAAGGGTCAGTTCAGTAAATATATAAAATAATTAATTTAAACCTCATAAAATGACTGGTAACGTGATAACCTACCCTGTTGCAAATGTAGTATAGTGTCATTTGAGATGGCCCTACTATCAATTATGTCATGAACTATCCCAATACACCTTGCTTTTCATAGTCTTTAAAAGGAGATGGGAGCTTAGGCAGAACTATATATTATATAATATATTATATATTGTACGTCAATATAGCTTAAATTTACACTCAGATTTGAAAATATTTGCAAATAAAGTGAAGCTCTGTGAGAAGCACGCGAATATATTACATGAGCTCAAAGACATACGTTCACATGTCAACGCCTACCAGAGAGCGTTCACTATCCGAGAGGCTCCAAATGGCCAAATGCACTCAGTGGTCTAGCCAATGCCTCCTTGTATCGCCCATCTCCTGTTCGTGGACATCCCAGTCACCTAGCAATGGATTCTTGACCTAGATAGTCTTGGTGACAGGGCTAAGATTTATACTTGGGCTGAACTGCAAAGGGCTCCCACTCACTGAGACCAATCTACTTACTAGTAAAACAAAAATGTATTTTTTATTTAAACCACTCAAATTTGATGACAGGTTATTTTCACAAGATTCCCTACCCTAAAGGGACAGCTATTTATCTTGATAGTATAAACACATATTCTAAATATGCATTTGCTTTTCTTTGTCCCAGGGTCCCAGCCTTGCTCCAGCAATCGTACATTAGGAAAGTCATTAAGTGATTCTTGCACATGATCTATCAACTGAAAAATTATGTCAAGAAAGAAACACTCATGGATTCAATGTCTAAAGGTTCCAGAGTGAAACAAGTGCCAAACACTGTGAAATTGTAGGGTAACAGTTAAGAAAACTGGAAATGATCCTTGGGCAGCTGACGTAAGGGGCTGTCCTTACAGAATGGAGCAAAATAAAATTCTTAAAGGAGAAAGGTTCTTCAGGAAAACAACAACAACAAAAAGAACATGAAGAATACATAGAACATGCCTATGTTTACTATAAAAATATTATTGGGAAGCTAGGCTGCGAGTGATGCATTTGCTATATAAAATGCATAGAGGAATATTTATTAAAAAGTCTTGGCAAGTAATACATCAAAACTAATAATTCTCTACATAAATGTGTTATAATTTCTTTACATTTATAAACTGCCTTGCTCTTGGATAAATTTGATAAGTTTATCCCAGTAAATGTTTTTATACATTACTTCCAATTTTATTGTAATTCAGCAAATTTGGAATCCACTTTATTTTTGCTTGTTTTGGAGAATAATTGACATTTCTTAGTGCTTAAGTAACACGTTAAAGATATCTATTAACCTTTGTCACATTCCAAACTAGAAAAACGCTTTTTCAAGATGATGGGAAGTAATTCCTTTTTCGTTTCTGTTTTCCAACCTTTCTGAAGTATAGTCGTGTTGATTTTATAATGAAAATGAGCTAGTAAAAATAAGAATAGACCCACTCAATAGATAGTCATTGAATTTTCAAGTGAAACAGAAGTCAGAAAAATTGTCATTGAAGATCCTTAGGTTTTATTTTCAAGACAACAGGTTAAATTTCCTATAGCAGGAAACTGAATCCTCAGTCTAAATTGTCCACCCAATTTTAAGTAAGCATGTCATTTCACTCCTTGATCTAGTTTGTAGGAATTACTGTGTTTAACAACTTAGGTATCTATGCTTTTAGAAGTAACTACAGTGATTCTTACCTAGTATTTTAGTTCTTATGTGACAAATATATCTTTATAATGGAAGAAAAATATCCTTTCAAGGACAAGAGGGAAATAGTGTTGTGATAAAAATGTCACATCTTTCATTTGCATTGGTAAACTTTAGGTCTTTTCCCTCTTTTATATAAAGGGCATCAAGGACATTTTAGATATAAAAGAAAAATTAAAGATATAGTTTTAAAGACTCTGCATAAGTCATTCCAATTAACAGAGAATATTGAGAAATACAGGAATGAAAATGAAGATATACAGTATTGGTGGACATCATCCCTGCCACTCCAAAACTACAGATGAACTGTAAAGAAAATGTTGTAATTCCAGACAAGAGATTCCATTCAGCTACGAAGCATAAAATGGTGCCATTAGAAAAATAGGTAAAATTAAAGTTGATTATATGAAACAAAATAAGCCTAGTTTGAAAGATCTGTATAGTGTGTGTGTATTTATGTGTATATGTAGATTGGTTATGTATGTGTTCATATATATTATGTTTCTGATAAACTTAGTGGATTAAGTGGTCTGTAAAAATAAATATCACTCCAATGTTAGGTTGAATTACATGGAAAAATGCAAATAGATAAAACATTTTCCTTGTAGATACTAGGCACTTAAGAATAATAAAAACCAACAATACAATGCCATCTCATGAGAACCATTTAGTGACACAAGTCGGGAAAAATCATATGATTGTCCACTAATTGATAAATTATCTAGTTTCTTCTCTTCACTAATAGATTTAATATATTGGAAAGGAGTGTTTGGTGTTGATAGAAGATATCTAGCTATTGAGGTGTTTGAGAGAAGTTTTGATATAAGTATACTGTTTTCGAAGGTAAGACATGCTGTACATTAACTATTAACTGAATCAAAAGAAAATCAAACTTGAAAATCACATTTGAAAGATGACTTGATTAGGGTGCAGCCCTCAACCTTGATTAGAGATGCCTCTTTTTGAAGTAGATGCTGTTTAGTACAGAATTTTACAACTGGTCAAAGTGGTATAGAGAAGCAACTGCCTGTCAGCTGCTAATTCCTAAATGGGACCTCTCTACCATATATTCTCCCATTAAGACTCAGGTAACATTTTGCCTTTCTGTCATTTCTTAGAAAACAGGCATCTTAAGAAAAATAATAAAGTAAAATATAATAAAATAAAACAAAAATAAACAAATTGGATAAGGACAAAAGAAAAATAAGGGATAGAGCCCAAGAAAGGGCACTAGTAATGAATACAGACACAGAGACCCACTTGTTCTCACAGTCAAGAATCTCACAAAAACACTAGACTAGAAATACATACATACATACATATATATATATATATATATATATGTACATATTTCATATATGTAGTATCTATATGGTAAAAAATAACATGAAAATAAAATAAAAAAGAAAAAGATAAAATAAAAAAGTCTGAGCCTTCATTCTGAGACCATCAGACCCTCTGACTATGCCGCTGAGTTCGGTTTCTGTTGAGTATCTCCTGCTGGGCGTGCAGTCTGCACTTAAGAGTACTTTGTTTCCCCAGTGAATCTCTCCTATAAAAAACTAAATTTCATTTGCAAATTTTCTTTTTTTTTTCATTTGCAAATTTTCAAGTGGTTATTTATTGTTGATTGCTTCTGGACTGGGGACAGGGTCGTGTGTCTGCTTCTCTCAGATATTGGACCCTATCTGGTGTACTACTGTGCATGCAGACCCTGTGCATCATTCCTCAGATTCTGTGAATTCATATGTATGTCAGTCCGGTTATGTTCAGAAAGCCATGTTTCCTAGATGTCCTTCATCTCCACTGGCTTTTATAGTCTTTCCACTTCCACATACACAGGGTTCCCTCTACCCTGCGGAAGGAATTTGATGGAAACGTCCCGCTTAGGGCTGAGTGTTCCTAAGTCTCTCACTCTGTGCAGAATATCTGTCTGTGGGTATCTGTGCTTGCTCCCTTCTGCTCCAGGAGGAAACTTCCTAAATGATGGCTAGACAAGGTACTGATCTATGAGTACAGACAGGAAAATAGCATTAAGAGTCATTTTACTGCTAATCTCCTTCAGTAGAACAGTACTATTTGGTTTTACCCTATGTCCCTGAACTATCTAGTCTTGAATTCTTGGACACTTGGGCAGCATTGGTTACTAGGTGTCCTACTACCACTCACATGGCCCTTAATACCTGACTCTCCCCGTATTGCCTCTCGCATCCCTCTCTTCCCTCCCCTTGTCTGCCTTATCCTCTCATTCCAGACTTCCAACTTTCAACAATGAGTAACTGTCTATTCTACTTCTTCATCCTAGAGAGATTTAGCCCCATAGTTCCTTGTATAGGTCTACAGATTGTAGCTTGCTTACCATTAACTTAACAGGTAATATCCACATATAAGTAAATATATCTTATATGACAAAGATAACAAATCTGTCTTTCTAGATCTGGATTACCTAACTCAGGATGGATTTCTTTGTAGCTCCATTCATTTACCTGTGAATTTCCTTATTTCATTTTTAAACAGCTGAGTAATTATCTATTGTATAGATAAATTTGCCACATTTTCCTTATCCATTTATGTGTTGATATATTTCTATTTTGTTTCTAATTTCTGGGTACTGTGAATGCAGCAAAAATGAATAGGGTCCATTGCAAATTTCTCTATGGTAGAAGGAAGTATCTATTGGGTGTATTCCCAAGAGTGGTATAGCTGGATGTAGGGTAGACAGATTGGCCACTTGCTCAGAAACTGATCTCTACAGTGTCTGTGCAAGTTAGCACTCTCATCAGCAATGGATTAGCTTCGTTCCCCTTATGCCATCACCCCTCCAGCATGAACTGTCACGATCTCATTGATCTTAGCCATTCTGATGTAAGTAAGGTTAAATCTCAGAGCAGTTTTATTTTTTAGGAGAATTAGCTTCATTAGGCTTCAGAGTGCGAGTGTGTTTTGGTTTCTTAATAAAAAAGAATTGTGTGTATTTGAAACTGATTTAAAGACAAAGGAAATGGTGGAGATAAGGAGGCCAGGTTATGGTTCACTCTTATGTGGCAAATTAGGGATCTAGGAATAGAGGTGGAGGAGTTATCCAGGGGAAAAAGAGACATTTGTCTTCTATCTTAAGAAAAGGAGACACAAAGTAAGATTCAAAAGAAGGGAATATATATATATATATATATATATATATATATATATATATATATACATACTCACACACACACACATATATATGTGTGTGTATATATATATATGTGTGTGTATATATATATATATATATATATATATATATATATATATATATATAGAGAGAGAGAGAGAGAGAGAGAGAGAGAGAGAGAGAGAAAGAGATATTACATTTGTACTCCCCTGATGATTAAGGATTCTTAATATTCCTTAAGTGTTTCTTAGAAATTTGAGTTTTCTGTATTGAGAATTCTCTGTTTATAACTATACCCTATATTTAAATTGAGTTATATGGCTCATTGAAATCCAGGGATTTTTTTTTTAAGCTCTTTATATATTTTGGATATTAATTCTCTATAGGATGTGTAGTTTGTCAAAGTCTTTCATTCTGCAGGCTCCCTCTTTGTCCAAATGATGGTGGTTTTGGCCATGCAGAAACTTCTATTTCTTAAGGTCCCATTTATTAATTGTTGATCTTAGTGCCTATGTTAGAGGGACTCTGTTCAGAAAATATTTTCTTGTGACAATGTTCAAGGCTATTTCTCACTTTCTCTTCTATCAGGTTCAGGATACCTATTTTTAATGTTGAGATCTTTGATCCATTTAGGGTTGAGTTTTATGCAGGGTAATAAGTATGGATGATCTACCTGGATTTTTCTAAAGACAGCCATCCAGTTTGACCAGCACCATTTTTTGAAGATGTTGTCTCTTTTACAGTGTTTATTTTTAGTCTCTTTATAAAATTATTTATCCATAGGTGTGAGGACTTATCTGTGGATCTTCAATTTGGCCATTGATTAATGTGTCTGTTTTGTGCCAATTCCATGCTGTTTTTATTGCTAAAATATAATTTTAGTATAATTTGAAGTCAAGGGACTGTTTTAGCTATCCTGGATTTTCTGTGTTTTCATATGAAGCTGAAAATTGTTCTTTTAATACCTGTGAATAATATTCTTAGAATTTTGATGGGGATAACATTGAAGCTATATGTAGCTTTTGGTAGGATGACCACATTTGCGCTATTAATCCATGAACATGTGCCACATAACTCAGGCGATAGAACATTTAATATTTTATTCACTGGTAAATTTATGTTCAACATTTGAAATTATCTTCTGAAAATATCTAGTCTCCAAGTCTCCAAGTATACTAGCAATAGTCATCCTTTTCTGAATTTTGATCCTGTTTCAGTCTAGGGATACACAATTAACCACACAATCATGTTGGTAAATCTTTATACTCTAGAGTGGTCCATGTTACTAAACAATGTTGTCTGAAAGTATGGATGTGTTTAATGCGTTTCTGTCTTAATTAGTTCAATTTCTGGGATTTTAGCAACATAATTCCATCATCAGTCAGAAACATCTATACATATTTCCCGATAAACCACATGTTTATAATATAAACCCAAAGTAATGGCATTAAAAAAGAGAAGTTTTGGGGTGTTGAATAGACACTCTCGAAGAGACCCCAGAGAGCCCTCTTCTTCTTGCCACATTCAGTTAATGTGAAAAAGTGAAAGATTCTAAGAAGCAGCCCACACACCTAGCCCCACCTCCATTTCTAGCCTGCAGAAGTGTTGATGCTTTTCCATCAGTTCCTAGTGTTGTGACTTCCCTCTACTAAGACTAATACTGTCTTAGTAACTGTTCTACTGCTGTGAAGAGACACCATGATCAAGGCAGCTCTCGTAAAAGTAAACATTCAATTGTGGCCTTGCTTACAATTTCAGGAGGGATTAGTCTATTATGATCATGGTAGAGAGTGTGGCAGGAGCGTGCTGGCACACATAGTGCTGGACCAGTAGCCTAGCACTACAGCCTGATCTGTAGACAGTAGACAGAAAAATAGAGAGCCTGGACCAGGTTGGGCTTTTGAAACCTCAAAATCATTCCCTAGTGACATACTTTCTCCAACAAGGCTATACTTATTCCAATAAAACCACACCTCCTAATATTTCTAATCCTTTTTAAATAGGGCTAAACCCCAGCGATGGATCAAGCATTCAAATATTGGGCCTATGGGGGGCATTCTTTTCAAACCACCAGAGACACTAAGATCATTTGGCTTTGTGGGTTTATGTTGTTGCTGTTGTTACCTTCTGTATTAGTCAAGGTTCTCTAGAGCCACAGAACTTATAAAATGTCTCCATATATTAAGGGAAAATATTGGAATGACTTACAGTCTGCAGCCCAACTAACCCAACAATAGCCAGCTGTGAATGGGAAGTCTCACGAGGCTAGACGTTTCAGCTGATCTTCTGTACAGAAGCAGCTGATGAACACATTATGACTGTTCTCAGTAAGTGCCTTTCAACTCTCGGGGTCCTGCCTCCCTCCCAAACCTGCTAGGTGATCAGCACACCCAAAGAAGTAGGTTCCAACAGATGTGCTGTAAAGTAAGTGCAAACCAGCGAATAAGAAAGAAGCTTTCCACTGTGGCGGGGTGGCTCTCTTTAGCTTGCAGCCAGCCGGAATCATTTCTTTTGTCACTCTTCCGGTCCAGGAATGTTCTGCTAAAATAATTTTCACACCCGTCTAATTCATTGGTTAGGAACCAGGGCTTCTTCCCACCTTTTGCATTAGCTAACAAGTTAGCTATATGCTTATAACCCCAAAATACAGCAATGTCCAGGGCGGTTTGCCTCGATTTATTGACAAGTGATCTGTCACATCTAGACAAAAGAAAAATAGGGAGAAAAAATAAAGTAAAATGTTGCTTTTGTATTTATTTTAGTAAAATTAAAAAAAAAAAAAAAAAAAAAAAAGAAAGAAGCTTTCCTTCTTCCATTGTCCTTATGTAGGCCTCCAGCAGAAGGTATGGCCGAGATTAAAGATATGACCATCATGCCTAGACTTAAGGTGCTCTTTACTTGAACATTGTTCTGTCCCTGGCTGTCCTCAGAGATCTGCTTGCCTCTGTCTCCTGGGATTAAAGATTTATGCCACCTTTCCTGAATCTGTGCCTCTTATGGTCACTATACCTCAAGATTCAGTTCAAAAACTTATATCATCCCATGTCCAGATCCAGATCAAAACCCTGTGTCCTCCAGCCTCAAGATATGGATCACAGGTGTACCCTCCACTTCTGGATTACAGTTCCTTCCAGATATAGTCAAGATGACAACAAGGAATAGCCATCACACCTACCTTTCCAGAAATCTCACTCACAAGGACCACAATTCTTCAACTACATGATAGGTCACTCAGTCTACTCTCAGGGGAAACTCTGTACATACTGAGAAATAGTTCAGGAAAATTTTTTGAGATGAACATTGTAGCTGAATGTGTAATCTTAGCACGTAGGAAGCTGAGACAGGGGGATTAGCAAGAGATCCTGGCTATTATGGATTAAAAAGTAACATCCTCTATCAAAGTATCTGAAAAAATGTTTCTGCTCTGGTATTTATGATAAAAATGGCTAGCACCTAAATAACTCTTCTCCTTTGCCTACACTCACTACATTTTTGTCTTCATCATCATCATCATCATTCTCTCTCTCTTTCTTTCTCTCTCTCTCTCTCCTCTCACCTTACCTATTCTGACTGGTATGGGATGAGATCACAGAGTTTTAATTTGCTTTTCTCTCATGAATAAAGATACTGAATTGTTTTTTCTCAGACTCGTATTTAAAAGAAAAAATTGTACTAACAATATGACTGAAATTCTTAATTTTATCTAATCTAAAGAGGAAGTAAATACAATTAAAATTAGAGATCTTATTTGTCTGAAAAATATCATAATAATGACCCATAAAGAAAATAAAAACAAGAAAGAAAGAAAGAAAGAAAGAAAGAAAGAAAGAAAGAAAGAAAGAAAGAAAGAAAAGAAAGAACCCTGGAAACAAGACAGTAGATTAGATGCCTAGAGTAAAAAGAATGTCTGAACAGAAACCTGCAAACTGATGGGTGGAACCTGAGGGTGCAAATCAGGGGAGAGGAAGGTTCACAATCTCCCAAGGTTGAGTAAACAGGGGAAGGTAACAAAAATCATACTGGAATGAACTGGGGCAGAAAAATATAGACATAAAATAAGCCATGGAAATATTATTATATGTAGTGCTAAGGGGAAAGTGGGCATCAAATGACAACTGTGTGTGTGCACTGAATTATTTTCCCCTTTTAGGAGCTTCATCCAGATATTTTCTCATCAGTTTTCACCAACCACTGTCACTTACCCAATGTCACACAATGTCAATTTATCATTTGTTGTGTAAACCATTTTAAAATCCGGGAATTGGTGTTTTCTGCTGGTGTTTATTTCCATTCTCGTAATTTCAGTGTGCACATGAAGACATTAGATATATTTATATTATTTCATATTTCTAGTCCCTATTTTAGTGATGACAATCTTAAGCTAGTCAGGACAAGTGAAAGAAGTTATTATTCCCCTATAGAAATTTGGAATTTTTCCTAATATGAGAGATATTGTAGCAGGGACATCCACATGTTAACTATCAGTAGAAACCAGACAAAGTGTACAATTAGGATAACATTAATTCAGGAGAGAGTTTGGTGGGACATTTTGACTATTCCACAAATAATAAAGTAAATGAGTAAAGGGTTGGACTTACTTAGAAATAAGTTAAACTTAGGAGACACTTTCCCAATCACCAATGTTTGCTGTCAGTGAAAAGGGAACTAAACCAGATGAAACTGGATATGTGGCTCACTTGTCACTCTTGCAGGTGACTTCATTAAATCCCTAGTACACACATGGTGGCTCACAACCATCTGTAATTTTATTTCCAGATGATGTGATGCCCTCTTCTCATTTCCAAAGGCACCCAACACTCACACAGTGTATAAACATAGAGTAGGCAGAACACCAATGCATATAAAACAAATAAAGCTAAAACTTTTAATCAAAAAAATTAAATTTTGAATGTATGCAGAAGTTCATTCATTCTAGAGAGCTGTTTGGTCCACTCATGCAGATTCTCAAAAACTACCCAAATAAAATAAAGATGTCCTTTATCCACATACCTTCCTGATATTAATAGTGTATCTACGAGACTCTTGAGGATGAAAGAGAGGCAGTGATACTTCAAGTGAAACATGCCTACTTGATTTTCATAATGGAGCTATGAGCTAATTTTTCCTCTTCATATAAATTTAATTAAATTTACAAAAAGAAAGAAATAGTATAATTTAGCCTTCAAAGGCAAAAAGGTGTGTTTTACATGGAAATTCTACTTTTGTACAACTAGAATACAAAATTGCTAGGGAACTATGGAATGTTGTAAACTATGTGCAGAAAAATACTACTCATTATTTACTGGGTGCTCAGCTTCCTTATCACTAGACACACCAAAATTGTCAACTGATGCCTACCAATAAAGCTTTAAATTTTCTGTGTATGAAACAAGATCAGAGTTCTGTGTAGTCATCGTTTGAGCCTAGCCTTTGAAGCAGAATCTAAACACTGCCAGAGAGCTTGAAGAGTTTTGTTCTGTCCTCTTTGTGTATCCCATTTTTCTCATCTTCCTTGAAATTTGGAACATGAGCCTGGAGTAGTAGTGATCTCAACTATGTCATTTGACAGTACCCATCACATGAATGACATCACAATTGTAGCCTGATTTAAATTTGTGTGATATGAAATAATGAATTCAAAATGGAGTCATCTACTGTGCTCACCTTTTTATGGTTATCCAAATCATTGTTATTGTTCACTATTAAAGATTTTTACATGTGAAAAATGAACACATTTCTTTGTAAGTAAAAGAAAGCTCTTTGGCAGGAACATGACAAGATGTAAAACTAAAGAATGTTATTGTCTATAAAAGAACTGTGTACAGCCTTCACCTGCCCTGGGCAGGGAACTTGGAGGCCATGGGCTTAAGGAAACTGTAGGGAGCTCAAAAGGCTGCAGTGAACCAGTCTCTTGTTACATTAGCAAAGCCCTGACAAAGTTGTGTGAGCTCAGCACAAGAAACTCAGTCTGCAAGCAACAACAACAAAACTGCTTTGCTAGGAAAAAATGAGAGCCTGTAAGTCCTGTTGATTGAAAGTCATTTAACTAGAAGTATTCAGAGGTAAAAAGAGGCAGTACTGCTAAATGAGTTGCTTATAAAATAAGGCTGTAACAAGACAGATTTTGGCAAAAATAAGGTATCTGTCCCTTTTCTAAAAGGTAATTCTTTGTACAGAAATATCATTAATGTATTGTACTCTATTTAGAAATTATTTGTTTTACTGACTTTGGAACAACAATCCAATATGTAAGTACTAAGGGTTTGGGTATCATACAAGAGAACAGGATTAGCAGAAGTTTATCTGAAGTATCTTGAAAAAAGTGTGTGGAATTGAATAGGCTCATATGGACAAAAAAAACCTAAGGAGAAAACTATACCATAGATTCACAGGCCTGATTGGAAACAGACAGGAATAGTCAAAATTAGAAATGAGACTTGAGTCACCAAGAATTGACTCTGATAGCTATGATTTCCAGAAATTATACTGTCTAATGCCTTTGTCATGTTTGTGCTCATCAGGAAAAAGACAAAGGAATTTTCAAAAGAGAGAACCAGTATCTCTGAAGTGACCAGTTAGACATATAGCTACACATAGTGTTTTTTCCTAATTAATTGCTAGAAGGATTTGCTATTTTCTGCTGATCCACATTTACTGGTTTTTTTTCTTTAGTTTTTATACTTGTACTAGCTATTTCTCCATTACTGTAATAGAACACCAAGGACAAAGAGAACACTTATGGAAAGAAGGGTTTATTTTGGCTTACTATTCCAGATGAAAGTCCATCATGTCAGGGATGCAGGGCATCAGTAAGATATGACACATACAAGAATTCTTATATCCTCAACCACAATCATAAAGCATAGTGAACTGACAGGACTGGGCAAGACTATAAACACTCCAAGTTGCTCCAAATGGCATTACTCCAGCAAGGGTCTGCCCCCATAAAGGTTAGCTCCCTAAACAGCACCATCTACTAGGACCCATATCTATAGGGAACATTTCTCATTTAAATCCACACAATTAATTGTTTTTATCATTGTGGAAAGCAAGAACACATGGCCAAGAAATATGTAGAAGTTAACAACTTTGTAAGGTCAGTTTTCTCTCTCGGCTTTATCTTGTTTCTGAGTTGACTTCAGTTCACATGATTTGTGTAGCAAGGATGGGTTCTTCTTTTGATTTCTGTGGAAAATTTTGTATTGTCAATCCATTCTGTCTAAATCTGTTTGCTAAATTTGTTTTAGAGAAGATTTCTTAGACTGCTCAGGCCACTATAAAATAAAAACTACGTAAGAATGGGTAAACTGGAAAAACTTATTTGTTTACAGGTCTAAAGGCTGGCCAGTTCAAAATCAATGTACTGGCAAATATGGTGTCTACTGAATTGTTAATTGATTGTGTGCTCATATCTCCTTACAGGATGGAAGAACAAAAGGAAAGACTGGGCTCCTTTCGCCAGTATGGAATCACCCCCTCAACAACTGGCTTTTAATCATTTGCAGCACAGAAATGCTGAGGGAACCCTGGGATTTTGACCATAGCAGATAGCAGCTTCTCTTTTAATGTATAAATTGGTGGATTATGAGAAACCTATTTTGTCAAGTCCTACAGGCAAGTTTCCAAAGCAAGTAGCTAAATATAATCCTGACTCGTGAAAGTTTAAAAGTAATAAAAGTTGTACATAGAAGTGGTAAACTTGAATTTGTCATAAGGTGAAGAGTAATCATTCCGAGTAGGACAGATGTTCTTAAAAGATATTAGATTGGCAAGGTCAACTGCATTGATAAGGGAGCTATCAGGGTTGTTTATGTATACAGGTTATGAAAAATGGAAAATTCCAAACAAGGTATAATAAGGAAATTAAGCATAAGGTCATCAGAGTTCTACAAAATAAGAGAAATGAAGGTATGGACACACACACTAAAAAAAAACAATTTTATTTTATGGTGAACCAACAATGCATGGAGAACTGTAGGTACTTCAAAAGCAGCATTCCAAATAGCTGCATTATAATACAGAACAAAAATAAATAATAAAGGCTCAATTTGGGCATCCCTATCTTTAATCCTAGGACTCCTGAGGCAGAGGTATGCAGATTTCTATGAGTGTGTAGCCGTCCTGGTCTACATAGTGAGCTGCAGGCCAGCCAAGGCTATAGAGTGAGACCATATGTCAAAACAAAAACAAACAATAAAAGATATGTGAATTGGGAATAGTAACATAAAAGATATCCACCAAGTCTGATTCCCTATGTGTGTGGAATAAGGTACTTCTGGGATATCTTGTTTGACGGGCATGGTTATCATTAGCACTAACAATTTATTCCCTTATTCCTAATTAAGGTCCTTGAAGACAGTCAGAACATAAAATAGAAAAGAGAGGTGAGTTCACAGACTGAAATATCAGTCAACAATGAAAGTGCCAATGTTATTTCATTTTGGGAAACGTTTAACAGGAGCAGGGAACAGAGGGAGCCCATGTATTTTAAAAGATCATAGAGGGATGTCAATCATTTTTTTGACACTAGAAACAAACCAACAATTTCTGAGCATGTGAAGAGAAGGTCAGTTATGAAGAGCTCTTGTGTAATTTTAAGCTTTGGTATTTAAAATTTTGAGAACAACTCTTTTACTCTGTGTGGGTGCTATGTATGAATGCTATGTGTGATTGTGTGTGTGTGTGCATGTGTGTGTGTTTGTGTGTGAGTGTGTGTTCATGTGTTTGTGTAATTCATCTATTTTCAAATAGCTTACTAGGAACCCATTTTATTTAATGCTATCTTAATATTACAGACCTAATTTCTATGTATGTTTTTAATAAAAATTCAGGTTACACACAAGGCCTTAACAATTGAAACCTCTAATCCATATTCTATATTGCAACCTGTTTCCTACCCAGCTGGGGTAGGGAAAGGCTGTGAAGTCCACACATGAGGAGGGAAAGCAATGTGTGGAGATACTGAAATAAATGTGCAGGGCATAATGAGAAGTGAGAATGAAGCCAAGAGCTGTCAAGAAGACAAAGATATGAAACCTGGTTAGGTTTAACTTGTCAAACTCAATTTTATCTACTATACGTAAAAACCGTTTGGAAAATAATTATATTCAGGAGGCATTCAGGTATCAAATGATTTCTAGGGTTACCAAAACTTATAATAAATTTCAGAGTGACTCTATCTATCCACACTGTGTGTGAGTGCTATAAGTTTTGTATCTGAATTTAAAAAAGAAGCTAAGGAAGGAAGACAGGTCTCTGTCAACTCTGCCACTACCTGTGTCAAAGAACAAGTTAAACTGCTAGTGTTTTATAAAGCAGTGGTGATGCAGAGGCTGCTTAAGAGGAAGGTTTGAAGTCAGTACTCTTATCTTGTAGTTTTATTAAAAGATGAGCTCATAATACTTCATTCCTGCTTTGGTAAACCTTGGTGGCATCTTGATGTTCCCATTTGCTATTGCTACAGAGGCCTCTGCTACTCAACACGTCCTCACAACAGTTTTTAAGGAGGTCGGAGAGTAGAAAAGACATCCCCTCTCCCCAGCCCTTCAATTAAGCATAAATCATTTCATTAAGGAAACATGTAGATGGAGTTATATGAAACCCATGACTGGTCCTTATGTGAGGCCTATAATTAGAGGATCTGGGAGCTGCACAGTGGTTTATAGAATTAGAGTCTAAGGATAAGTGTACCATGTCCTTTTCATGTATAGTAGCAGATTATTTTTCCTGAGATCTCAAGATCTTCTGGAAAGCTTTTGCCCGTGAACTGACCCCTTCGTATTGCAATATAAGGACCCAATAAAGACTCATCTAGAATGATCTTTTCACACCTGCTCTCTTTAGCATGGGTAAAGTGGACTGTGAAAGACAGGGCACATATCCTTGGCAGTAGCTTTACAGTTGTGGAAGCAAGTTGACTAAAGAATTCCAGAGAGTCATCAGAACATAAAATTCCCCATATCTTAAGTTCAGATCTTTAAAGGTAAAGGGGCCACCTAGAGATAAGGACTCATAAACAGGAATCTTGGGATAGAAACTCTGGAGACTAAGGAAATTTCAGAGAGTCACTGAAAACACAGTCGTTAAGTCTAAGAAGGTCAGTGGTAATATTGACAAGTCTAGGTATGGTATAAAAATTGAGACTTTGCAAAACCAAAGACCACGAAGCCAAAAGAAACTGTAATATCTGATCTCTAGCAGAAAAAGCTGCCAAAGGACAGAGTGCAGATTTCTCATATCCAAATGTCAACAGGCACCATAAGCCACAGCTAATAACCCTCTCCCTTGAGCAGGTCCTGGCACAATGAAAGCTGGAGTCACAACCTGATTGTCAGCATTTGGACCCAGAGGTCTCTGGTTTTAGAATTCCATTCTTTAAGCGTCAACTCAGGGGCCTCAGTACTTAGGAATCCGCCTCTCCACCTGCTGGCAGTTTCTATACATATGGAGCATAAGAATTCCTAGCCAGGCCTAAGTGACAGCATTAATTTGTAGAATATTTAAATACTTAATTCTGGTTGGTACACAGCTTTTGCCTCATTTCTTCCATCCTGAAAATTTAGTCTCACTCTTCTGGGGTCACTGGATTAGTTGTTTGCTCAACCCCAAAACATGGGCTTTTCTCACAGGAATGTAATTTCTATGCATGTGTGTGTGCATGTGCATGTGTGTGTTACATTCCGGCATTTTTGTTTTTATGTAACTTGCACAAAGTGACTAAGGAACAACAGTTTTATTGATTTACTATAAGATAGAGTGATGCGATTTTTTTTTCTAGATAGAGTCTTCTTAGCAATCCCAGATTCAGGCTCCCTGAGACTCCTACTTGCATTGTTTCAAACCTGAGCAACAGCATTTGGCTGTCCTTCTCGTATTTGCATGTATTTAATATTGGGTTCTGATCAATAATTACCTTCT
Organism: Uromys caudimaculatus; assembly: GCA_028551405.1. NCBI lineage: Eukaryota > Metazoa > Chordata > Mammalia > Rodentia > Muridae > Uromys > Uromys caudimaculatus. The sequence continues at coordinate 55,659,307 of CM052712.1, read as the reverse complement.
TAAATAGAGTATTTGATTTCAAATGTATTGGTCAATAAGTTTGGCTGCCAGTAGATAGTCATCCAATCCTGTGGAATGTTTCTAGTGACAATAAAGACAAAACTCATGTGCTCAATTTAACAAATGTGATTTGGCAAGAAATAGATTTCACACTGAAAGGTTTTACGTTAAGAAGATTTAATTGAAGTAAGGAGAATATGAAGACATGAGTATTCATTTGGGAATAGGAAAGCTACGATGGGTTACCGTTTCTACACACCACATGGGAAAAAGGGGAATGATATTAGCAAAGCCATGATAAAAGGAGTCACTCATGATCTGGACTGTGACAGGCAGATAAGGGATAAGAAAACAATCCCTCATGTCTGCCTTTCTCATAGCCTGCTACTCCCATATTCTCTTAGTATTCAGTCAGTGGGAATCACACTTGAAATCAAAAGGCAAGGGCATAGGTAGTGCAGACTGTGATGTCTTCTCAGTCCCAGAGAAAGGTGATAAAGAACAGATGATGACTCTGATGGAGTAACAGAGAAGTGTGCAGCTGTCTGTGTGTTTGCTGTCTCTTTCATTATCTGCCCTTTCTGTGGTCGGACTTCAGTAAAAAGAAAGGGATTTCTTAGATTTTCTTGTGTGATGGTTCTTTATACTTAAGTTATTTCCAAGTGACCCATAAAACCAAAAGATTTTCACATTTAATGGGATATGACATACTAATTGAATGCATGTATACAATTCTATATATTTCTCAGAAATGTTAACTTTTGTTTGTTTTTAGAAATTGGGTTGTCTTTGCTCCAGGACTTTAGGTTCTTTTCAAATTCTGCACTGCAATCCACTTTCAGAGGCTGTTTGTAAACCACCTTCTATGAATCTATAGATCATATTTTTATTCTGCATTTCTCCCCTCTACTTTTGGAGTCATCACTTTCATAATTTCCAATACTTCAATAGTCTCAAAATTAAGTCTTTGATCTACTTTTTGAATTGACTGGTGTAAACAGGGAGAATGATAAAAATCAATTTGCATGTTTACATGTCTTATTTTCCAACACGGCTTATATTGTGAATATTGTTCTTCCCACATTGTGTGTTCCTAATGTTTTTATTGAAAATTAGTATAGGCATAATATTATTGTGTAAAGATTAGCCCTTCAAAGGCTGATTTCTCTGTCCCCATATCTAGCTGCAATCTAGACATGATATTGTAATGCTTATTCTAAGTATCTCCAGACCTAATGTTATGTAAACATTTCTCTGAATTTGTTCTCTAATTTTTCAATAAAAGCTAATCTTCCAATGGCTGAGTAGAAGACAGAATAGGGCAGACTTCCAATCCCAGGCAGAGAAAAGGGAAAGAGAGAAAGGCAGAGAGGATTCACCATGAGGAAAGGGTCAAGGAGACACCATGAGAACACACCTGGAGGAGAGAGCCAGACCAATACTAAAATGCAAGTATCACAGGGGTTTTGGCTGGGAGGTAGCCTGATTAGTTTAGAGGATTAAAATAGATTAAAACTGCTCAACTACTGTGCCATAAAGCTTAATTAAATAAATCTTATAGTCTATGTCTTATTTAATTTGGAGCTAAAATTCAGAGAAAAAAATTATCACTTTTAAAATTGCACTAACAATTCAGTTGCCTCTAGACCAATGTATCTACTTTTAGTCTCTCTTCTGTTTCATTACTCCATACGCTATTTATACATAATATATCTAAGTGTGTATTTCTAAGTGTAGCCTGCATAGTCTATATGTTACTTGTATGTATGCTTAGTACTTAGAATCAGTGCGATGTCACACCACATGCTTCATTCTTTGCCCAAGATTTAATTGTTCAGAATTAGCAATTGGAGATTGAAGAGCTGAAGCAAACCAAGTCATGCTCCCTTCTCTCTCTCTGTTTGCTTTAGGAATTATGCCCAGTCATGACTGCATATCCCACATATTGTTACTTATAGACATACAATTTTGGTTTTACTTTATTGAGTTGTATTATTCACAACCCTTCTTCCCCTCACACCCCCCCCCCAACACTAGGTAAGAGAGAAAGGTGAGAAGGGAAAGAGGGCTTAGACCCCTTTAGACTACTTTCTGATGAATCAGGGCATGGAGTTCTTTAAGGCAAGTCCAATCTCTGTAGTCAGAAAGTTTCCAAACATCAATCCAGCAAAACATAAAATCAATATTCCAGCAATCCTGCAATCCAGCAATAGCAAAAGCAGCAGCAGGGACCAGCAGCAGGGACCAGCAGGAGGGGAGTCAGGAGCCACCACAGACCCTCTTGGGTTTTTTTGTTTTTGTTTTTGTTTTTTTGGGTTTTTTTGATACTTTATTTAAATTTCCAATGTTTCCCCTTTTCTAGGTCTCCTTTTTGGAAACCTCTTATCCCCTACCCCTCCCCGCCTCTATGAGGGAATTCCACCTAACACCCACCCGCCCACCCATTCCCATATTCCCACCTTGACATTCCACTTTACTGGGGCCTCTAACACCCTCAGGCCCAAGAGCCCCTCCTCTCTCCCTGATGGCCAACGAGGCCATCCTCTGCCACATATGTGGTCGGAACCATGGGTCCCTCCATGTGTATTCTTTGGTTGGTGGTCCAAACTTCAGGAAGACCGG